>JAWDJD010000004.1:233297452-233781817 GCA_035047305.1 Bradypodion pumilum
ACTTGTCAGATGTTCAGACCCCTGACAGCTTCTACAGAAAATATTCTATTGAATAGAGTGGGTGAGGTAGATGCAGATAAGATTTTTTAATTATACAGTATATATAATTATAAAATTATAACTCCTTATATATGTACAGTGTTTGGAAATGTAAGTAGGAACATAAGGAAAAGGACACTTTGCCATTTCCAATCTTTGTAATTCTCATATATTTAAGCCCTTATTGTTGTTGTTTGTTGTTGTTGTTGTTGTTTATTGTTGAGTCCATGAGGTCTTTGCGACCCCATGGACCACCGTACGCCAGGCTCCTATCCAGGTGTTAATATTTGGGTGTAGTAACATGCAGTCAGAGCTGGCTGATGAAATGTATAAAGTGTTGGATGAAGAGTGTCAGGAGACCTGAATTCAAATCCCCACTCAGCCATTGGGGAGGCACTCAAAAACATTTCTCAAACAACCTATTAGGTAAAGGTCGCCCTTGCTCAAAAGCCAGTCATATCCAACTTTAGGATGTGGTGCTCATCTTTTAAGCAAACATATTTTATCCTACCATTCTCTAAAAAATGTTCAAGGAGGCTAAATTAACTGAAAACAAATCTAAAATCAAAACAAAGTTTTCACAATAATTGTTAAATATAAAAACAGCAAGAGTAGGCACAGACTGCAACTGAAAAGAGAATGCATTCCCCAGGCGAGGAAGAATGAGAAAAAGTCACCATCCATGAAAGTCTCAATATGTCATGGTTTTCTCAGGAAGATCTCTGCTGAAGATCCTAATGTACAAACAGTCTAATTGACAGACATGCGCAATCCCTTAGATCAGTGGTGGTGAACCTGGGTGGGCAGAAGAGGAGCCATTGGGGCCCTGTGTATATCTTATGAAATGTAAACCGCCTTGAGTCGCCCCAGGGCAAGGAAGGTGGTATATAAATAAATAAATAAATAAAATAAAAACCTGTGGCACGCATGCTAGAGGGGGCATTCACAGCCCTCTCTGCGGGCATGCGTGCTGCTTTCCCAGCACAGAGTTTACCCCGCCCTCTGCCCAGCAGCCCAATGGGAGCGCTTCCTCCCTCCCCCAGCACAGAATTCAACCCGCCCCTCTGTTTGGACACTCAGTCTCTAAAAGGTTCACCATCACTGCCTTAGATAATCCGGTCCTAAGCCATGTAGAGGTTTAAAGGTTAGTGAGACCTCATTTCTGGGCAGTTTACAATTTTTCTTCTTCCGTGTCTAGGCCAGATGTGAAACTGCCAAAATGAAGACACCTTTTGGTGAGTTCATTCTGCAGTTCCTTTCACCTGACCTAGTGTGAGAAAGATTAGCCGGCAACACAAGGTTGCCATTACCAGGGCTCTACATATTATCTCAACCTTTCTAGCCACCCTTGGAGTAGACACTTGAAGCTGTGCCCTCCAGCTGTGAGGAACGGGTGATACAGGGAATCGCTCTGTGGGAGAGCTGCTCCAAGTGATAGTAGGGACCCAAACTGTATAGGGCCTTAAATGTTAATAATACTAGTTTACTAAGCAGAGTTATGCAAAATCTCTCTTTGCCATTTGTGCTGCTAAATGAGGGACAATACTGGTTTAAGGAATAACCCAGGCTGCAACAGAATTTGTTATTTCCAAGGGAATACAATCTCTTCCAGAAGAAGTTAAACAAATACAGGCCAATAGCATCTCTACCTATTTAGGATTTAATTTGAGCTTCTTCATCCTATTAGTTGGTATAGTTTATGTTTATTTAATTTATACCCCTCCCCGACTCAGGGCGGCTTACAACATGTTAAATTAAAATACAATGATACAGAAATACAATTTAACAGGAGCACAAATAAAGGTACAAGATCCGCAAGCAATGAGATACAAAATATACAAATTACAAAGCATATGCAAGTTACAAAATACCAAGATACAATTATAAAATCCAAGTTACAATTACAGTACAAAATATCTTATACAGTGCATACACATTTCAAAGCAAATGCCAAAGGGAAAGCAAAGACATTACAAGAAGCTTAAACTTGTCCAGTTCCCTCTTGTAGCTGGCTACATAAGCAACTGTACAGTTAAATAAGTCAGTTAGCAAATGCTAAATGATTGCTCAGATAGAAATATTTTATTTTCTGTCTAGAAAATACTCATGTGGTACCCCTCCCAGGCAAATGAGTTCTCTTACAGGAGATCAAGCACCTAGTAATCTCTCTCTCTGTTGGCCTTTAATTCATAGTAAGATGTCAGACATCATACATACCTATTTTAGTTTAAAGAAAATTGTATGGCTTTACTACTCCTTTTTATATGGAACACTTTTTATATGGAATGCTGTTTAAAAACAGCCTTCCGTGCACTCAGGTGTTGAGGCATGCCTGCCACATGTCCACAGAAATGTCTGCAAACGCAGACAGCACTGGCTCTTTGGCTATAAACAGAGATGAGTACTTACCCCTAGAGTCAGATACGACTGGCTTTAGAGCAAGGATGACCTTTACCTTTACATGGAGAAATGTGTATCTTTTGATTCGATTTGATGTTTAATTTATATACTGCTTTTTTACCCTCATGAGTACTCAAAGCGGTGTACATGAGCAAAATACAATACAATCCACACCAGTATATAAAATAAATAAGTGCACAATAGAATGCCAAAAGTCCAAGAAATACAGAAAAAAGCAATAAATACAATTACAATAAATATACAATGGCAGTAAATATACAGCGACCCTAAATGACAAAAATCCCCCATCCCTCACATCCCCACAATCCCTACTAAACTGGGGCTTACGGAGCTGCCAAACTCAACATCTTTTTAGAGTTCGGGCTCCGGTGCTCCCAATTCCCCGTCATCCGGTCAAGCCGAGGGTTCGCCCACAACTATTATCTTATTAGTGATCAATACTTCCAACACTTCACTTGCTATTTCTCGCTAAATATTATAAAGTTCTTTGCCTTTCTGTGTGGGAAAAGCCTGTATATTAAAACTCTAGATGTAATAGAAAATAACTGGCTTATATAGGGTTTTTTTAAGTGAGAGGTTTTTAATAGATTGTACGCTGTTGTAAAGATCTTGTGTACCAATTTGGTGGTTTTTTTTCTTTGTTAACCTCCATTAGAACCTGCTTCTCCCCTCAAGTTAGCCAGATGACAGCTGCAGCTGGAGCCATATACAATCTAGTTAACTTTAAAGTTTTCTTTTAGTTTTTTTAATACTTCAAATTTGGTGAAGTAGAATGTTAATCAACACCTCTGTAGTGCTTCTCTAATTACTGCACATCTCTGGAGGCTGATAAAGTGTTTTGTTTCTTACCCGCTCATAAAGTTCTCCCCTTCCCCACTCTTTAGCTTGCCTTCCTAAAAGGAGCCCCTGCCATCTATAGTAAATTGCAGCTCTAGTCTTGATAATACACTGCTTTGACAATGAGGTCTCTGGGGGTGCTTACTGAAAGAGATTAAACTGTAATTAAAGTGCCCTATGAGTAAGAGGAAAGGAAAGAAAAGATTTGTAGTTTTCATAAAGCAGGGGGGAAAATACATGGGCTGGTGTTTACAGCTTGGAAACTTTTTTTGCCATCTTGACACAAAAGATATTTATTTTTAGCACACCCTGGTTATACAGTGGTGCCTTATCAATCCCACAATGCTGCTCAATGAAATAATTGGCCTGTAGTAGTCTCAAATCAGGAGCAACTTACACACAGAGAGAGACAAGAAGCACATGATAACCATCCTAAAAGAATGAATTTATATATGCATTTTGCAGCTGTTTTTTAAAAGTTTAATTGAACATAAACCAATATAAGATCTTTCTGTTTAAGTTCAAAAAGTGTGTGTGTGTGTGTGTGTGTGTGTGTGTGTGTGTCTGTATTTTAAAACCTTTCTTCTTATCAGCTTGTCTATTAAATATTGTGGCTTACCAGCTATCAGTCTCCGATCAGCACAGTTAGTGCATTTTACTTTCCAAGGAAGTGCACTTTGAGCCAGCTGGAGCACAAAAAATGTAGGAGCTGGAGAAAGTCATAATTGAAACAGGCGACTGCTCCAGTACAGACAGGAAATAAAAGGAAGACTGGACCCTTCAGTGGATTAAATTAGATGTTTCAAATTCAGACAGTATCAGAGGGAAGACGGAAGACTTATTTAGAATTTTAAAAAGGTAACAGTGAGTTCATTCAGATGAATGTTCCCCTTCATGACTATCCTCCCCTCAACACACACACGTGAATCACATAGACCCTGTTTAAATTAAAAAGAACAAGGTTCCACCAATGAACATCCATTTTTCCATCCCCAAAAAACATGACTTTAGAATAGAGCCTCCAGAATAAAAAAATTTATGTGGGGAAAATAACTTTCCGTTTTTAAAGTGCATCAGCTGAGCTACTAAATGATACCTAGATCAACCCTCACTTGAAAATGTGAGGCACATGGATGTACAGTAAAACCCCGACTTACAAATCCCTCGAGTTACATAGAATTCGACCTACATAATGATTTTATGCCAAAACCATGTCCCGATTTACACGATTTCCTATGGGTTTGCTTCAAGTTACATAAAGATTCTTTTTCCTATGGGTTTCCTTCGAGTTACGTAAAAATTCATTTCCCTATAGGTTTGCTTCGAGTTACATAAAAAATTAATTTTCCTATGGGTTTGTTTTGAGTTACAAAAAAATTGATTTAAGCAAAAGCCTATGGAACGGACTTTTTTCGTAAGTAGGGGTTTTACTGTATCTTCTTACGCCTTAAATTCCATTCCACATAAATACAGAAGGACAGCTATAATCTGATTCCTCAAATTGGAAGGGACTCATAAATATTCCATAATGGTGGACAGTGCAGTAGTGCAAATTTGCTTTTTGTAGATGTTGCTGCTGTGAAAGCCTATGTTCCATTTCAGCTATTACAGACTATTTTTGACCAAACTCCTGTGACTTAGTGTAGTAAATCATACTAGAGTGTACCTATTAAATCAATAAGGAATTGTTGAGTCAACTACTTCATAAAATCTATAGATTCAAATAGCCCTACTCTATTTGTTACTTATTTTAGCAGAGAGAGTTAGAGTAGGCCCATTTAAATCAATGGAATTTAGAGGAGTTAACTCACTAAGCCCTCGTTAATTTAGTGAGACTACTCTCATGTAATTTATTCTGCTAAGCAACAGGGTTTGGGCCATTATGTGCTATCTTTACCTATAAGGAGGGACGTTAACCGTTGGACTCTGGCATACACGCCCGCACCCATCCATACTGTCCTGTACCGAGCTGCCTGTGCTTGCCTTTACCCGGCCCGCAGAGCGCCGCAAGGGTCCCGCAGTCGGCAGTGGGGCAACAGCCCCACAAATGCAAACAAAACGAAACAGCATCAATTCCCAACGTCCTCTGCGCCGCCCCTCAGCCAATCAGGTTGACAGGCGAGAGCAAGTAGGACGTTGGGAAACGTGGCATGCCCAATAGAAACCGAGCCACAGAAAAAAGCCACCGCATGAACGCAAACAAAATAAACTAAACTTCAAGTCCCAGCCTCCTCCGTGCCATGACCACTTCAGCCAATCATGCTGAAGGGTGCGAGCGCGCAGAATGCTGAAAAAGCCGGCGCATGAAAAATAAAAAAAAAGTGCCTCATGCAATGGGAGCGCAAGGCCGCCGCAGGTGGATGCAGCACCTCACGGCCTTGCAAACAAAACCCTGCAAAAAAACACAATGAGACAACCGCTGCCCTTCTTTCCCAGAGCAACGGGGAGAAAAAGGACTCCCTCTCCTCCCCGCTACCCCGCCGAAGACACTGCGAGACCACTGCCGGCCTCAAGGTCAGTTGAGCTGGGGTGGGGAGAAAAGCAGCAGGCAGCAATTCGTCAGGGGAAGCACACTCCCTGGCAAATGATTGGATGCTGTCTTTCTACTACCCACACCGCTATTTTGAGAAGTAGCATGAAACAGCGGTGGAGGTAATAGAAAAGCAGCAGCTAGCAATCCGCAAGGAAGATCACCACCCCTTACAGATCGTTGCCTGCAGATCTCCTGTTAGATAAGCCAGGGAAAAATGAGCAGAGAGGAGAGAACCATCGTGAAGCAGATAGCTCTTCTCTGCCTCCTTTTCACCTGACCTACCTAACGAACATTACCGGACGAAGAGCGAGCTGACTGCTGGGTCTTCCTTTTCCCTATCGCTGCATCGAAACCTAATTTGGAAGCAGCAATGGGGAAAAGAGGAAATGACAGACAGGCCATTCTTCACACAACAAAACACAACAACAACAAAACCAGTTAACCAAAACGCGAAGCACCAAAATTAATAAAACACAAATAAATAAATAAATAAATAAAATAAATCCATTAAACAACAAAACAATAAACAACAAAATCAACAAAAAAACACCCAAAATAACAAAGGCTAACGAAAAACCATAAAAGCACACTAAAAACACCTATCTACAACACGAAAATACCTAACTCAACAAACAATAATATCACAAATTAAAAAAAATAAATAATAACCAGAAATAATTAAAACACTGAGACACATCTAAAACCCACAATAAAAACAAGCCAAAACACTTTGGGGGGTTTAAGTAGAAACTCTCTACTTAAACCCCCCAACCCAACACCACAAAATAAAATAAAAACAGAATAAACAATCAAGAGCACTTACCAAACACGTCCTCCCTCCATGGGGCCCAAAACTAAACTGAACAAAAAAAGGAAAATCGCAATAATCTTAATAACAGCCCCACCTAGAGGCCAGAAGAGTAAAAACAGTCAAAAAATATGTAAAAAATCAAAATGAAAAATATAAATAAAATAAAATAAATAAAATAAAATCACAACCCACAAATGGAAAACACCCCCACCCAAACCACCCCTAACCAAAAACACACACATAAAAACTGCCCAGCAAGGTCGGGCAACCTAGTACTGTACATAATAAGAACAAGGAATCTTATGGTATAGAGTTTATATGAGGTGGTGGTCAAGACAGAATAAAAGTATATCAACTTGCCCATGTTTTTGAGAGAGGAGGTGACTTGTTATGTGGTCTGAACTTCCATACATTTGAGGGTAACTCCATCCATAACTTTTTTGTTTTAAATCAAGTGTCTCCTTTGAGAGGTTCCCTGATTTTTAAAACATAGGAACACAAAGATGTCAAGAAAATACAGCACTTTTTTCCTGTTTTAAAGTAGAAGGTGTTGTCATTATATATATATATATGAATACTCACTTACAAAAGAAGCTGTTGCCAATTAAACATCTGTCTTAAAGAGCCAGGGCCTAGATAGTATAAGATATTATTCAAAGTGTGCTGCTCAGAAGATCAGATATGTTCCACCAAAAATATATCTATGTGGGAAAGAAAAGTTACAAAACTACAATTTTAATCGAACTGTTGCCATTCAAAATTGCTTACCTGGATAAAAGGCACAAAACAGATTTTAAATTTTGTAAGATAGGAAGATTTAAAGGCTGAACTGTAGTTTCAATGAATAACAGTCATATTTTTTTGTTCATTTGCATAGTCGAGTCCAACTTTTTGCAGCCCCATGGACCACAGCATGCCAAGTTCCTCTGTCTTCTGCCAAATTTTCCTCTGCCATCCCCTTCTTCTTCTGCACTCATTCTTTCCTAGCATCAGGGCCTTCTCCAGTAAGTTCTCTTTTCTCGGTTTGGTGGCCAAAGTATTGTAGCTTCCGCTTCAGTATCTTTTCTTCCAAGGACATATTCACCCAACCCTGCATTGAGCATAATCTGATCTGCATATAGGTTATATAAGCAGGGTGACAATCTACAGCTTTGTCATACTCCTTTTCCTATTCCAAACCAGCAATTGTTCCATATCCAGTCCTAACTGTCACTTCTTGACCTGCATATAGATTTTTCAGAAAACAGGTGAGGTGGTCTGATCCTCCCATCTCTTTAAGGACTTGCCATAGTTTGCTGTGATCCATACAATTGGAGGCTTTAATGCAGTCAATGAAGCAAAAGTAGATGTTTTTCTGGTCCTGCCTTGCTTTCTCCATAATCCAGCGGATGTTGGAAATGCGGTCTATAGTTGACCTGTCTCTTCGGAACCCAGCTTGTACTTCTGCTAATTCTAGATCTACATAATGCTGAAGCTTATCTTGTAGGATCTTGAGCATGACCTTGCTAGCATGTGAAATGACATTATTTGGCATTGCCCTTCTTTGGAATTGGAACATAAACTGACCTTTTAAAATCCTGTGGCCATTGTTGCATTTTCCAATTTTGCTGGCATATTGAGTACAACACTTAAACAGCATCATCATTTAGAGGTTAAAATAGTTCAACTGGACCACCATAATCTCCACTGGCTTTGTTGTTAGTAATGCCTTCTAGGGACCACTTAACTTCACACTCCAGGATGTCAGGCTGAAGGTCAGTAATCACATCATGATGGTTTTCAGGGACATTAAGGTCCTTATTTAACTTATATACAGAGCACATAATGCGCAATGCAGGGCTGGATGAATCACAAGTTGGAATTAAAATTGCTGGGAGAAACATCAAAAATTTGAGATATGCAAATGATACGACCCTAATGGCAGAAAGTGTGGAAGATCTAAAGAAGTTCCTGCTTAGGTTGAAAGAAGAGAGTGCAACAGCTGGCTTGACAACATCAAGAAAACCAAGATAGTGGCAACAGGCTCTATTACACACTGGAAAATAGATGAGGAAGAAGTAGAAGCAGTGACAGACTTTACATTCTTAGGATCCAAGATCACTGCAGATGGTGATTGCAGCCATGAAATAAAAAGGCGACTTATTTTTGGAAGACAAGCTATGATAAACCTGGAGAACATAGTTAAAAGCAGGGACATCACCTTGCAAACAAAAGTTTGCATAGTCAAAGTGATGGCATTTCCAGTGGTAATATATGGTTGTGAGAGCTGGACCATAAGGAAAGCTGAGCGCAGAAGAATAGACAACTTTGAAATGTGGTGTTGGAGGAAAGTTTGGAGAGTACCATGGACAGCAAGGAGAACAAATAGGTCGATCTTAGAAGAAATCACCCCTGACTGCTCCTTAGAAGGTCAAATAGTAAAGATAAAACTAAAGTACTTTGGACATCAAATGAGAAGAGAAGATTAACTTGAGAAAGCTTTGATGCTGGGAAAGGTTGAGGGCAAAAGAAGAAAGGGGAGGCAGAAAATGAGATGGCTAGATGGTATTGTTGATGCAATGGGCACAGAGTTGGGTGGGTTGAGGAGGATGGTGGAGGATAGGGGTGCCTGGCGAACAATGGTCCATGGGGTCACAAAGGGTTGGAATCGACTGTGCAACTGAACAACAACAAAAGGTCCTTCTTGTATAGTTCTTCTGTGTATTCTTGCCATCTTTTTCTTATCTCTTCTGCTTCTGTTAGGTTCCCTATCATTTTTGTCATTTATCATGGACATCTTTGCTCAAAACGTTCCCTTGATTTGTCTAATTTTCTTGAAGAGATAGAGTAAAGCAAAATAATGGGAAGGATGGAGATCTATTACTTTGCATTGTTCATTTAAGAAGGCCTCCTTATCTCTCCTCGCTCATCTCTGGAAATCTAAATTCTCTTTCACCGTTACCTTTCACTTTCCTTCTTTCCTCAGCTATTTGTAAGGCCTCATCAGACAGCCACTTCACTTTCTTGCATTTCTTTTTCTTTGGAAAGGTTCTAATTGCAAAATTAAAAGCTGATGTTCAGTTATTTGTCGCTTAAAACTCAACATTTCTCATGTTTTAGTACTATCAGTGATCAGTCTTATTACTCTTTGTTTAGGCTAGTACAGTTTCCAAGCAAGTACAGTTTCCAAGCAAGGTCAGGATTTCAAAGGAACTTCAAAAATGCAGCAATTTGACTGTATGGATTTCTTGTCTCAATGGGTTTCTGTTGGTACAGCTGAGAATAGAATGTGCCCTGCTGTTTATAATAAAAACATTTTATTACAACTGATGTGAGTGAACTGTTGTCACAATAAGTACATTTGTTTACATCCATATCCATTAAAGCTGTATACATACTCTTCATATGATAATTGCATTATAGTCCATTGCTATCACAGAGCTTTATGTCACATCTAAGACAAGAGGGCCTTTCAGTTACACTCTGTGTCATGAATGGGGAGTAGCACTTACAAGGAAGCTGTTTCCATGTGCTTCCAAAGTGTATTGGTATTTAAAAGACATAAGAGCCTAGAGTTTATGTAAGCCTTAGAAGCAGCATTCAGCACGTTTGACCTAGTAGCGATTAGCAGCTTGATCCCCTGCATAAATTTGCCTCATTCCCTTTTCAAAGCCATCTAAATCCCCTCCAGACTTTGTGGCAGAAAGTTCCACATATTGATTTTGTGCCCTGTAAGGTACTTGCCTTTGTCTGCTCTCAATCTCTTGTCAATGGATAGTTCTGGGTTCTAATATTATATGAGAAAAAAAGCATATATTCTGTGTATTCAATTTCTACAAGACTTGTATGATTTCATATTATTTGGGTTTAACCCTTGGTGCTCATGTCAAATGATTTTGTTCTCATTTTAGAATAGTTTATAACTAAAAGGAGGAGGAATATGGAAAGGAAGAAAGTAGAGGGCGATATTTTATAATAATGGTCTTAATGTTATTTGTTTAGTAGTCTCTCTGTATGTGAGCAATAAATAATTGTGTAGGTGGGTAGGTGTAATATTAGCTGTTAGTCAAACATGCTATTGTCATTTTTTGTAGCTGAGAGTTTTCATTTGTGGGAAAAGCTATTGATATGTTGGTAAGTTTTCAAATTAACATTTTACTTTAATGGGCATGCACTTGGACATACAGTGATCAGTAAATTGTCTGTCAGATATTGCTTTCTCCTTAATAGAAATAAAGAAGCTGTATCCATACATTGCTGAATAACAGAACCCCTTGTTTCTGAGGTGGATGTATTAGATCAGGGATTCTCAACCTGCGGCCCATGGGCTGGATGCAGCCTGCGGTGTCATTTCGTGTGCCCCCCACTGCCTCCACCAGACCAGAAAGTCCCATGTGGTGGAGTAAGGGCAAAATGGCCATCCGGCCCCTGAAGCTGTCTGAGGGAGCATGACCCGTCCCCTGGCTTTAAAAGGTTGAGAACTCCTGTATTAGATGGTTCACAGCTGGAATTTATAAGGAGACTTATTAAATAAAACAGCAGTAGCCCTCTCCCTCCTACTGTAGCATACTTGGAAGTGAAGTACCTGAACTTTTTCAAATGTGCTTGGCCTTTTGTACTTCGATTCAGCATCTCTGTATTTCATCTTCATTGTGTTTGACAGATTTTGACCTCACAGTAATTTATTATTCCTTTTATTACAACTTAAGATCATGATAATTGAGAGACTTTATTTATATGATTACAAGTTAGTAAAGAGAAGATTAAGACACACCCAAAGAAAATGCCATAAAGATTAAACTGTCTTACATTAGTTTCTGTTTTATTAAGTTGTGAACTTTTTGTTTGGGTTTTTGCCTTGCAGGATGGTGGTTTACAACATGTGCTGTAATTGTTCGAAGCAGGAATTTACTTATATAATAAGATTGTTTTCTTTATGTAGACATTTTCATTATATTTAAAAATCATCAGTTGCAGTGCCAAACAAGGAAAGCATTTATACTTTTAAGGCACTATATTATATTACGGTAATAGTTTTTTGACAGGATGTTTGTAGTTTAGACATATAGCTTCTCTTTGAGCTTCTTTAGCTAAAGGACACAGTATAGATTCATTCAATCAATTAATAATATAGGGAGGATTCAGCATCCTTACAACAGGCCAATCTGCTATAATGCAGAAGGAAAAAGCAACCCAGGATTGCCTTCACTCTCACTTTCAACACTTTTGTGTTTTAGTATTCAGCATATGTATTGTACAATCCTAAACATGCTTGGCCAGGTTATCCTGCTATGGTAATAGCAACTCAGTGCTAATTGTCAGACGGTGGTTAACTAACCTGACTGCCCTGAGGACTAAAAACCTTGGGTGCTAAGGTCCACGGGGAAGGGTGATGGTCCCCAAGTAGATTAAACCCCACTTGAATCCATCTTGATGGAGGGCAGCAGCTTCATCAATACTGGCCTGGGAATAATGAGGACTTTGTGTGCCAGAAGAGGACTATAAAGTGATTTGCAGAACTGGATCAATGGTACCAGTGTCACATTGTGATGCGGAAGGCAGATGGAAGGCCATTGCATTATATTGTTTCCAAGACAATCTTAATGGCTGGTTACCATGATGATAACCAAATAAGAATATTTTTTAAGAAATATGTCTGGTTTTATTATTTTTATTTTTCTCTTAAGGGGTTAGGGAGGGTATAGGAGGGTCTTTTAGCTGTTTTTAAAGGGTTTTTAATATTTTGCATTGTGCTAAGATTGCTCTCCTAGTTATAGGGAGCATTCTTATTGATTTTGTCTGCCGCTCTGGGTGGCGTTCACGCCAGAAGGGCAGGATAAAAATATCTTAAATAAATAAATAAATATTTGGAATTGGATATGGCACGAGAAGAAGTAAGGGCAGAGATGTTACAAATAACCTAACAAATAACCTAAGACAGCTTTAAAGACAGCTTTAAAGACAGGACAATCTTCATGGCTGATTGCCATGATGATCACCATTATTTGGAATTGGATATGGCAGAAGAAAGACAGTTTAAAAATGTTTGGAAACAATAAGACCAAGTGGTAGAGCCTCCAAAAAGAATAGAAATGGACATCCAAGCAATTATGGTGGCAACTGAGCACATTGGTAAAAGAATAGAGGCCAAAATTCAATTGCCAATTTACACTTGTTTAATTTTTTTCTTCTGTGTCTAGGCCAGACGTGAAACTGTCAAAATATAGGCACCTTTTTGTTAGTAAACTCTGCAGTTCCTTTTGCCTGACCTAGTGTGAGAAAGATTAGCTGGCAATATAAGTTTGCCATTGCTCAGAGTACACCTGATTGTGGTTCAAAAATACAACAATCTTCACGGAGGCTCCTTCTGCGTATCCCTACTTGCTTAATGAAAATCACATACATCCTGGCTGTCTATTGTTGCTCATTAATGAAGTGATGGTTGCATTCCCAAGGAAGTACTTGATCACACAATTGAGCACATGCACAGAGACAAAATCAGCACCCTGTTAATGAGCAGCAATTTGCTGCCAAGATTTATGCAACTTATCTTACATAAGCATACATCAGAAGTAGGATTCTGATCACTGAAACAAAGTGGAAGAGGTCAAATTTTCTAATGGGGAAAAAATCCATAGAAGAGGAAAAAGGAGTGAATGGCAAAGATATTTTACTAGATAGTTGGAAGAAAAGACATCCTGAGTTGGACAGTGCTAAACTTTTAAAAGAATTTCTCTTAGAAATCAGCAGACTTCCTTGTAATAGGAGGTAGGCAGAGAAAGAAAGTAAAAGGGCTGTATAGGTTGCTTTCTACAGGGAGTATACATTTTTGTTGTTCAGTCGCACAGTCGATTCCGACCATTTGCAACCCTATGGATCATTGTCCTCCAGGCACCACAGTCCTCCACCATCCTCCTAAAACTGCCCAGCTCTGTGCCCATTGTGTCTACATACCATCTAGCCATCTCATCTTTGGCCGTCCCCTTCTTCTTTTGCCCTCCACCTTCCCAAGCATCAAGGTCTTCTCAAGTGAATCCTCTCTTCTCATTTGATGTCCAAAGTACTTTAGCTTCATCTTTACTATTTGACCTTCTAAGGAGCAGTCGGGGTTGATTTCTTCTAAGATCGACCTATTTGTTCTCCATGCTGTCCAGGGTACTCTCAAAACTCTCCTCCAACACCACATCTCAAAGGCATCTATTCTTCTGTGCTCAGCTTTCCTAATAGTCCTGCTCTCACCACCATACATTACCACTGGGAATACCATTGCCTTGACTATGCAAATTTTTGTTTGCAAGGTGATGTCTCTACTTTTAACTATGCTCCACAGGTTTCTCATAGCTTGTTTCCCAAGAATAAGTCACCTTTTTATTTCATGGCTGCAGTCACCATCTGCAGTGATCTTAGATCCTAAGAAACTAAAATCTGTGACTGCTTCTACTTCTTCCCCATCTATTTTCCAAGGACTGATAGGGCCTGTTGCCATTATTTTGGGTTTCTTGATGTTGAATCTCAAGCCACCTTTTGCACTCTCTTCTTAGATAGTATCATCTGCGTATCTCAAATTGTTGATGTTTCTCCCAGCAACTTTGATCCCATAATGTGATTCCTCCATCCATGAATTGGACATTATGTGCTCTGTATATAAGTTGAATAAACAGTACAGCATATGTCTGTTGCTTGAAGTTTTGGTCTGTTTCCCTTATTTTCAGTAAAGTAAAAAATTAACTGCATGCATTTTCATCTGGTTTTCCCTCTGAAGATTTTTTTACTTTTGTGTAAAAACAAACAAACATGTCCCTACCATTCTTGAGGCACCTTACAAGCTCAAAGCCACAAGCTTGCCTGCATAGCATAGCATGGTTGCTAACACTGGAAAACAGCTGGGATACATCCTTACAGAAGCAGCTGTACTCGACCTGTGTTATTTAGGTTTTTAATTAAATTCCTTGCAGTTAAGTAATGAAATAACATCTATACTTCTGATCAATGAGAATTTTATTTTATTTTAAAAAAGCCATCTAATGGCTGAATATTAAAAACATATCAATATATTTTTTTAAAGGGCAAGTTACGTTATGCTTTTTCTGTGATAATGAATCTCTTATGCAGACAAATTGTGTAAATGTATACCATTGTACTATATAATGTAGTCAATTTATCATGAATAACTATAAATTGTCTATTTTTTTAGAACTGCTTCTTGGAAAGAGACAATGTTTTAAAAGCAAGTTCATTGAAGAAAATAAGGAATAGCCAACCAAATAAAGACAAGGGGCATAATCAAAATTAATTGGGCACCCTGCTAAGTAATATTACTTTAATCCCACAGCTTTGGGTAGTTGGACTGAATGTATATTTTATGGTCTGTGTTAGAAGTGTGCATAATTTACATTTTGGCAACCATTCAGTTTTAGTTGTTCGGTTCAGGAAATACGCTCCTCTGCTCTCAAAGACATAAGTTTATGCTTTGTGTTATTCACCCTGGCATTGAGCATGCAGACCATTCCCCCTGTTTGCTATCTTTCTGTTGAGCCTTACACATCAGCTCATTTATCTTTCAGGTGTTATAATCATTGACCCTCAATCAGTATTGCATTATCCAAAGCAGGCAATTATCCACATTGTCACTTTTGCATTTGCTCTTTTGACCTAGAGGTCACGGAGGCCTAGTGTAACTGAATCCTACAAAATTATTCCCTTACCTGTCATATAAATAGTCATCCTGGCAAAATGAGACCCATGGGGGCTTTTGCTGAGGTGTTGAGAAGGCCAGTCTAACTCGATCCTTTATTCTGCTCTTTAAGGAATGCAGCACTGTTTTGGCACTCCATCAAAATAAAACAAAGTTCCATTTTTGAGCCTCTCTTTTTTTTAAAAAAATGAGCACCCCTGTGCATACAAATGCTTCTTTGTGACCTACTTTATTGAAATTTCCATTCGGCTCTTCCATCTGTTAGCTGGGTTTGCCACTATTCCTAGGGCAAGAATTCTACCTTTCACCTTCATTTGGGGGTGTAAGGTCATAAAACTGTCTGAAATTATTTCTGCTATATTTATACCTAAATTAATATTACTTCTTTAACAGATTTAAAGCTTTTTCATTCCCCAGCTCATTATTCATGACGGATTTCTCCACAGAAGAGAATAACATTTGTGTTCCATAGAATGGATAAACATGTTATGTGTAAAAAAAAAACTTTGCCAAAGTTACTGTAGCCCCACAAGTTTATTACTAAGCATACATTTTTTAAAAAAAATTCAAAAACTTTTTACTCACACACACACACACACACACACACACACACACAGTTTGCTAAATACTAGTTAATACAACTTGTATTTGTGAACATAGGTGCATTCCATTCTGAGAATAATAAAAGTGAAGAAAGAGTTAACGCTGTTCCATGTGTACTAGTGTTCCCAGCTGTCATTATAGATCAACTTCTGCCCAAATTCCAAGTCTAGTTCAAGGTGTGAAGAGGAATTATAATATGCCTAGGCTGCACATATGTTCATGTGTTGTGTGACGTCCTCCATGCTGGAGCACTGCCTGCTATTATAGGTAAAAATTGCTTCATTTATTCCAATTTTTAAAAGATAAATTAAGTAATCAGAATATTCAGATGACATTTCTCTTTTTTCTGTTTGTGATATTCTAGTGTGTCTATTTAGAATATGAATTTTTTAAAAAATTCTTATCTTTAAGAATTACTATAATTGTGATCTGTCTATTGCAGTGATGGCAAGCCTTGGCACTCCAGCTGTTCTTGGACTTCAATTACCAGAAGCCCAAGTCAGCACTCCTGCTGATCAGGGCTTCTGGGAATTAAAGTTCAAGAACAGCTGGAGTGCCAAGGTTTGACATCACTGGTCTATTGCAGTGGTGGCGAACCTATGGCACGCGTGCCAAAGGTGGCACTTGGAGCCCTCTCTGTCGGCACCCATGCAATCACCCCAGCACAGAGTTTGCCCCACCCCTCTACCCAGCAACCCAAGGGGAGCACTTCCTCCCTCCCCCCAGCACAGAGTTCACCCTGCCCCTCTGCCCAGCAGCCCAAAGGCAGCCCTTCCTCCCCTGTTGCCATGTTGGCACTTTGAGATAAATAAGTTTGGGTTGCAGTTTGGGCACTCATTTTCTAAAAGGTTCGGCATCACTGGTCTATTGGATGGGTTGGCAACATTAGCCCTCCTAGTTTGATTGGACTGAAATTCTCATAGCTTTAGCCAGCTCAGTTTAATGGGAAACAATGCTAGGAACTGCATCCTAATAATAGCAGAAGAGGCACAGGGGCCCTCTCCACTTATATGATTCTTGCTTATGACTCTGTTAGTTTATATTACTTGTGATTTTTGGATACTGTAAATGTATTGGACAGTGGAGTGGTGCAGTGGCCAGAGGTTCACACCTGGCCAAGTGTTCTCTTGTAAGAAATGCAGGCAGTCCAGAATTAGGTGCATGAAACTCAAAGCAAATTTACTTAAAAGCAGTGGTGGGCATCAACAGATTCACACCAGTTTTCCAGAACTGGTAGCAGAAATTCTGGCTGGCCCCGCCAATCCAAATTTTGAAATAAAGTAGTCCTAATTCAGGTGCAATGCAGGGCTTTTCCCTTGGCCACGCCCACATTGTGGTAGTAATTTTTTTTGGGAGCCCACCACTGCTTAAATGGTGGGAGGATGGCAAGTATTTACAGATAAAACAACTGGAACATAAAATAGATATAGTCTCTCAAGCTGCTCGATTAACTTCACTGAGGTAGTACAATTGTGCTATATACAAGTCCTTTAACAGCAACAGTTCGGTTCAACAGAGTACAGGCAAACTGTAGCCAAAACAAAGCAAAATACATTCTACAGCATTTGTTCTTCCAGCGGAGGCTTACCACAATTAGTTCTCCTTCATTCAGTAGGCAAGGATGGAATATTCAGCAAAAAGCAATCAGCAGGAACAATGGCAAAGGTTCAGTCCATACGGAAGGTTTCAGAAGATACAGGAATCTTCATCCAGTGTACCAGCCTGGTGGCATAGCAAGGCGAGCATTGTAGCTGAAGATACGCAGGCTTGTTCTTTCCTATATACACTGGTCTCTTGGGGCACAACAGGGAAAAACACTCGGCACCTGTGTGCCCCAGCAGTATAGTCTTAAAGGTATAACAGGCATAATATGCCTTGCAACTAGTTAGGGAGAGCAGCAAAGACTTACATTCCCTAACAGATACTGCTACTTTTATTGTTCAGTCACATGGTCAAGTCCAACCCTTTGCGACCCAATGGACCATCGTACACCAGACTTCTCTGTCCTCCACCATCCTCCTCAGCTCACACAGATCTACGCCCATTGCATCAACAATGCCATCAATCCACCTCATCCCCTGGCACTCCCTTCTCTTTTTGCCTTCAATCTTTTCCAGCATCAAGACCTTCTCAAGAGAGCCCTCTCTTCTTATTTGGTGGCCAAAGTACTTGAGCTTCATCTTCAGTATTTGTTTTTCCAGTGAGCAGTCAGGGTTGAGTTCCTTCAGGATCGACTGATTTGATCTCTTTGCAGTCCAGGGTACTCTCAAAATCCACCAGCACCACAGTTCAAATGCATCTATTCTTCTGCACTCAGCCTTCCTTGTGGTCCAGCTCTCACAACCATACATTACTACTAGAAATACCATTGCTCTGACTATGCAAATTTTTGTTGGGAAGGTGATGTCTCTACTTTTTATTACTACTACTGCTGTTGTGATATTGCTCACTTTCTTCTTAGCTGAACCATTAGATTGTCTGCAAAAAAATCAGGCTGTGATGATTACATCCTTGATTACATAATTAGAACACATAGGACTATGTCTAGATTTAGTAATGCTTTGTATTAGACCCATTGAAATCAATAGGATTTAAGGTAGTTAAGTTTAACTTCCCTAACTGCTTAGAGATGAAGGAAAAGATTTTCTTGGCTGTCACACCAAATTTAAATTGCTTGAAGATTGAAACAATCTTAACCTATAAAACCAAGGGTTAACCGTTGGAACTTGCTATAGGTTGCTATGCCTCGCCCTACTTGCCTGCACTCACCCTTCGTGCACACGGCCAATCTGGGTCTGCAGGTCAACAAAGGATTGAGAAAACAGGCAGTGGGGCAACAGCCCCACAAACCCGAAAAAAGGGAAACAACTTCATTTCCCAACATTCCTTGCGCCATGCCGTGCCAGAGCCAATCAGGCTAAGAGGCTCTCGCATGGCACGGCGCAAGGAACGTTTGGAAACGCGACGCAGCCAATCAAAAGAAAACCGTTTAAAAAACGCAGCACAAACACAAAGCACAAACCCATAACTACAAGCCCCAGCATCCTGCGCGCCATGAGCGCGCAGAACGCTGAGGAAGCCGGCATACAATTTAAAAAAAACACACCAGGAGAGCAAGTCCGCCAAGCCGCGGGAACCAAAGCCCCCCTCCCCAACGGCGCCTGAAGCTCCTAATCGGAGTTTCCCCTTTAATATCACTGGGTGGGGGGGTGTTGTGATCCCCCTCTCTACTGGCTCCCCTGGGGTTGCGAGGGTTGGGGGGACCAAAGGAGTCTGTCTCCCCAACCCTCCTGACCCCAGGGGACCTGGCAGAGAGGGGATTCCCCTCCCCACACACACACACGCCCCATATTAAAGAGAAGAAACCAAGCGGTTACTTCTCTTTAAAAATGGAGTTTTTTGGGGGGGAATCCCCCTCTCCGATGGCTCTCCTGGGTCCGGAAGGGTTGGGGAGACAGACCCCTTTTCTCCACCCAACCCTCCCAAACCCAAGGAAGCCAGCGGAGAGGGGGATCAGAACCCCCCCCCCCCCCGATATTAAAGGGGAAACCACAATTGAGATTTCCCTTTTAATATCAGAGGGTAGCCTGGATTCGATCCCCTCTCCTGGGTCCCATGAGTCTGGAAGGTTTGGGGGGACAAAAGGGGTCTGTCTCCCCAACCCTCCTGACCCCAGGGGACCTGGCAGAGAGGGGATTCCCCTCCACACACACACACACACACACACACACACACACACACACACACACACACACACACATGCCCCATATTAAAGAGAAGAAACCAAGCAATTACTTCTCTTTAAAAATAGAGTTTGGGGGGGAATCCCCCTCTCCAATGGCTCTCCTGGGTCCGGAAGGGTTGGGGAGACAGACCCCTTTTCTCCACCCAACCCTCCCAAACCCAAGGAAGGTTTGGGGGGACAAAAGTGGTCTGTCCCCCAAGCCTTCCAGAGCCAGGGGAGATGGCAGAGAGGAGATCCCCCCGTAGGACACCAAAAAACACAAAAACAAACAATCAAAACATTCAAAAATACACAAAAACAAACAAAAATAACACCAAAAAACAATACAAAGTAAAGAACAACAAACGTTTCCAAACACTCCCAGCACCCAGCCAAACACCACAAAATCCAACCACCACCACCACCCCAAATAAAGAAAAACAGCCAACTCACCACCACACAACCTCACACCACAATGACTGGAAAAGAAATGAATAAAGAAAAAGACTACTTACTGGAAGAAGCTCCACCCAGAGGCCACGAGAGAAAAAACAGTCAAAATACAAGATAACCCCTACCAGCACCACTTGCTGCCCACAATAGTAAAAAAAATTCAAAAAGGCCCCAAGAGTAAAAACAAGTAAAAACAAATAACACAAAATCACAATTTTACACAAATCAAAAACAGATGTCAATAAAATAAAATAAAAACTATTCAAAAATCCTGTGCTGAATTTTTACTCAAATTAAAAACAAAAACATCAATACACAGTTTAAAAACATTTATTGTGAAAAACATGTACTTTCACATTTTTTAAATTATTACCTATAGTACAACAATTTAAAAAAATACATACTAAAAAATATTGGGTTAAATAATTTTTTTGGAAAAAGTATATCATCCTTTATTCTTTTTTTCATCCACAAAACCAAAACACCAAACAAAACTCATCACAGTTTATATCAGGCCATCAAAAAAAATTTGTATAAATAAAAAATTTAAAAATTCCAATTATAGACTAACCTCTTCTTTACAAACATTAACAACAACAACAAAAACTTTCCAACACCATTTAAAACAGCCCGGCAAAGCCGGGCAACCTCTGCTATTTTTTTATAGAAATTGAATGGTTTTACAGTATATTATTAATGTAGAGTGGGGCAGAAATGCTCGAGATAAAATAAAATAAGATAAAGTTAATTACATAGTGAAGTGGTGTCTACACCCAGCAATGAAATACAGTAGAACCCCACATACCGAAAAAAAACTCCGTTCCATGGAGCTCTTTGCTATGTGATTTTTTTCATTATGTGGTTCCCTATGGGAAATGCCCCACATAACGGAAAAAATGTTCGTTAACCGGAGTTCCCATTAAGCGGGTAGACCCCGGTTACCAAAAACCCCACATAACAGAAAAAAATTAATTGTGCGGGGTATCGCCATTGCATAATGAATGCTTCGTTGTGCAAATTTTTCGCTATACGATGTGTTCATTATGCGAGGTACCACTGTACTGTATCCATGAAAGACCAGCTGGTGAGGTTAACTTATCTGAAAATTTAAGTACAGGTTAACAGGTGGTTACATAGTAAAACACATGACCTGGAACTAAGTTAACTCATTAAGAATATGCTTGGCCATACATTAGCAAAGATTCATCCTGGAGAAAGAAATGGAAGGTGGCTGAAAGCAATTGCAGATACGCAAGCAAACTATATTTTTTTATTTATTGAATTTGTAATGCCGCCCACTCGCTGGAGCAACTCCAGGCGGCTCACAACAGTATAAAAACATAAAATTTTTAAATCAGCCAAGCACTGTTTGGTAGAAGTTGAAGTCATTATTATTGTCTCTTGTTAGGTCTTCGTGTGAACCTTTATTGGACTGTTTAAACATGGTGTGCATTTGTTACTGTCAGATGTTCAGCCTGTTTTATGATTATTTAAATTATGAGTTGTAATTGCATTGTCATTATTAGAAAATAATCTAGAAAGGCTTATATTTTTGTGGTCTGATCTTACAGTAAGCTGTTTGGAGGACAATGGGGATTTCAAATATATTGTCTTGTTGTTTGTTGGACAGTCTCCTCCTTTTGTAGTGTTGAGTACCAACAAGCAAAATATATTTATGGAGTTTAGGTGGATTGTGTTTGCTTGGTGGTTTACAGACTGTGTAGGTCTAGGTAGCTGGGACAAGAATCCTATTGGAGAGTCACATAAGTTATAGCAATGTACATGTGTCCATGTGCACATTCAAGGATACAATCTGTATGAGTAGTACTTTGCCTCCAACACTTAATCGATTTCTCTTAGTAAGGTAATGGTCTCCCTTGCTCAAAAGTCAATCATGTCCAACTCTAGAGGGTTCTGCTCACCTCCATTTACAGAGCCAGGGATGTCTGCATTTGCAGACGTTTTTCTGGTAACGTGGCAGGCATGGCCAGACTTCAAAGCACATCGAATGCTGTTGCCTTTCCTGCTGAAGCAATACTTATTCATCTACTTGCAATTTCTTTTACCCAAGTGTAAATCAACAATAAACTTGTGGGGGGGTTTGGCTAAGATGGCCGCTGTGTAACACCTAGTTTCGGACGCTCGCGCTCAACAAAGTGGTGAACGATGTGAAGGAGCGGAATAGAAAAATTTTCAAGTGGTAAAGCTTAAAGTTAAGATCCTTGCCTGTCTCCTTGGAAAGTTTGCTGAGCTTTTGAAGCTGGATGATCGAAGTTCGGGAGGTTTTTCTGGGCGGTTGAGCTGTGACGGCAGTCGGGGCTTTTCCGCTGGAGAGCCGAGGAACGGGATCAGCGAGAGTGAGGAGAAGGCTTTGGAACTGGTTTTGGAAGTGGCAAGAAGCGGCTGGAGTGAAGCCAATTTGTGTGTAAGTGCCTGAAGGGAGCTACATTCTTAGCTATAAGCTATAAAACCGGCTGAGTTTTTCAGAAGAAAAAGAAGGGGGGGAAGAGCTGGAGGTACTGTAATGGCGACGGTCAGGGAAAACGAAAGTGATCGTGTATAGACTGTGGTTTTTTTTTCTACATACCAGAGGACCGCGCCACATTCTGAAATCAATAAGGTGGATTAATTTTCCTTTTTCTTTTTTTCCACCTCCTCTCTGGACTGGAAAAGAGTAGAAGCTGTGGGAGTTTGTTTTTTTTTTCTTTCTCTTCTCTTCTCCCTAAGCTGCCTGCTCATTTAGGGAAGAGGGGGAAGAGGGGGGGCCTCTTCTCACTTCAAAGTTAAGGCACTCGCTGGAAAAGGGTGCTTTGATTATCCACTTCAAAGGAAAGATTATGTGGCTTTGATTGAAGGGTTCCATCACTGTGTGGATTACAAATAGCTGCTCAACTTCTCACCTTAACCCCTTGGTGGCTGGATTTTTCTTTCCTTCTGAGCTCCCCCCCCCCTCAGCAACCTGATTAACTGTTTTTCTGAAGCCTTTTTGCTGTGGTTGGAAGACGTCATTTGACTGCTGGCTTTGTGGGAAAGGATTATTTGTGGTTAACAATTTTTACTTTTAAACTGCCTGTTTGGAGAGCTGTTTTCTTCTGTTTTCCTTTGTTTCATTGTTGTGGATTACAGTAAATTTTGGATCTTCTGCTGACATAAGAACTTGCCGGTTGTATTGGTGGAACCTATGGCTGCAGTGTAGTAAGCCTTACTGTATTGGAATTGTTACAGCGATCTGCAACATTGGGTTTGAAATATATTACATCACTATGGATAAAGGTACGAGAGCGAAAGCAAAAGAAGAAGAACAGGTTGTAAAACCTAAGAAGATTGAAAAAGCACCAATGGATGAATCTGTTCAGCCAACAGCTCTGCCCACAGTGTCATTGGACCAGACTCAAATTATGGTGGAAATTGGCAAGTTGTCGCAAAAAATGGAGAAAAATGAGGCTTCAAGGGTGAAAGATAAAAATGAAATGTTTAAAAGGCAAGAAAAGATGATGTCAACACTGACAGATTATACCAAAAAGGTGGACTTAAGTTTGAATAAATTTGAGGGAATGTTGAAAGTGGTTCAAATCGAGGTGGATGCGGTAAAGAAGGAAGTAAAAGGGACTCAGGAGGTGGTGCGGGACAGTAAGTTAAAACTGCAGGAACAAGAAATGAGGATAGATGCTGTCGAAGATATGATGAGAAAGCAGAACATTTTGATCCGTCAGGTACCGGAACGCACTCCGGATCTGTTAAGAGAGAGGGTGGTTCAGTGGTTAAATGGTTTAAAAATGGGGAAGGAATTTGTTCAAGAGGATTTAGGAAGTGTATTCCGGGTGGGTCCAAGAAGAGGGAGAGTGGCTCAAAGAAATGTGTTGGTTAAATTTGCAAATTGGGCAGATAAATTAAAAGTAATGGCTCATCTGAAAAGTGTTGGTTCAGACGCGTTGAAATTTGATGGCTCAGATGTAGAAGTCTACAATGATATTTCACTAAAAGAAAGAACATGGAGATATAAGATGAGGCCTGTTACTAAATTATTGATGGGTAAAAATATAAGGTATAATTGGAGATTTCCACAACAATTGCGCTTTTTCTATGATAAAAGAATGCAAGTTATTGATGAAGGCACTAATCCATTGGAATACCTGAGTTTGTTGGGATTGGTACAAGTAGATTCGGAAGAATGGAAAAATCTTAAGAAGGAAATGATGGATTCTGGAGCTTTGGGGAGGGAATATGGGAGGGAGGAGCCCGGTGGGGCAACAGGTGGAACACCACAACGAGGGGAGGAGGAGGAGGAGCCGTCCTTGATTATGATGGAGGAGGAGATAGGTAAGGAAGGATGAGCATTAGATAGTAGTAATCTTAAATATCTAATAGAGGTAGAATGGGTAAGTAGCGCATAGCGCCGGCAGTAGGGCGCATCTTGCAGGTCCCCCCTCTCCCCTCTTTGGTTGACAGAGGCGACTTTTCGTTGGAAGGTGGGGAGAGTGAAAAATGTGTGTTTTATGTAGTGGGTATGGTGAAGGGTTTTTGGTGGCACGCCCGATGGAGAGTTTAAAGTTGGGAGAAGAATTTGGTTATGGATAGTATTAAAATAATATCGTGGAATGTGAAAGGTACAGGCTCTGTTCTTAAGAGACGGAGGGTGGAATCGGCGTTGAAAAAAGATAGACCAGATATTTTATTTTTACAGGAAACACATCAGAAATCAAAAGATACGAATAAACTTTATCTGGGTTGGATGCAACACTATGAGATGGCGTTTGGAACATCTAAAGCAAGAGGGGTGGCAACTATGATTTCTAGGAAGTTAGGATTTGAAATCACAAAAAAGATTGCTGATCAAGAGGGTAGGTATCTGTTGTTAAGAGGAAAATTGGAGGATGAGGAAATATTGTTGGTAAATATTTATGCTCCGAATGACCACCAAGTAGTGTTTCTTGAAAAAATTCGGAAAATAGTGGAGGGGGAAAATGTTGCAAAAATTATTGTGGCTGGTGCTTTTAATTTGATCAGGTCAGGAATGGATTGCACAAACATAGCTAGAAGTGGAATGGGAGTGAAAGGGAAGGCGATGGACAAATGGATGAAAGTTATGGGTTTGAAGGATTCGTGGAGAGAGTTCAAAGGCTTGGAAAGGGCATATTCCTTTTTTTCGCATGTACATGGGACCTACTCGAGAATAGATTATGTTTTTCTGTCGGAAAACTTAATTGGGGATATAGAAAGTACGGAAATTGGGATTATTAAGGAATCGGATCATGCTAAAGTATATTTGGAATTGAAAGCACCAAAAAATATTCAAAGAGTTAGAAATTGGAGGTACGATCCTAATTTGTTCAAAGATCAGAAAAGCAAAGAGGCAATTATGGAAAGTTGGAAAGAAAGTTGGCAATGGAATGATAACAATGAGGTTGATTTTAACATTGTATGGGATACCATGAAGTCAGTTTTTAGGGGGGAAAGCATAAAAGTGGCAAGTCTCAAATATAAAAGGTATAAAGCAGAACACATAGAAAAAGAAAGGGAAATAAAACAATTACAGGAAGAACACGTAAAGAGTAAAGATAAAAAAATTCTCTTGAAACTACAAGGACTCAAGGCAGAAGTAATGGGTAAAGATATTGATAAAGTTAAACGAGATTTGATTTATTTAAATAGAGAATATTTTGAATTTAGTAATAAGAACTCAAAGCTATTAGCAAGAGCAGCTAAGGTTAAAAGGGAAAAAAGAGAAATTGGGGTGTTAGTTGACAGGCAAGGTTCAAGGTGTAATAAGAATAGCGATAAATGTAAAATAGTTAGGGAATTTTACCAGGTGTTATATGCAGAAAAAGAAATAGATAGGGAAAAGCTTAAAAGGATATTGGAGAGGCAGTTAGGGAATGGGATAAAGCAAGAGCATAGGGAGAAAATGGAGGAAAAGATAACTGATAAAGAGGTTAAGGGGGTAATAAGCGGATTGAAGATAGGGAAAGCCCCGGGGGATGATGGATTATCAACAGAGTTTTACAAAGAATTTAAAGAGGTGGTGGTCCCGAAATTGGTGAAGTTATATAATTATATACTAGATGGAGGATCAATCCCGACTTCATGGTATAACACTACAATTGTTCTTTTGCCAAAACCTGGTAAGAATTTGGAAAGAGTGGATTCGTACAGACCAATTTCGCTTATAAATCAAGATGCGAAGATCTTCACGGCAATATTGGCTAACCGTTTAAATAGTTTTATGGGGGAATATATAAATGTTGATCAAGTTGGGTTTCTAAAAGGACGACACATGGCGGATTTGACTAGAAGGGTATTAGATTTAATAGACAGTGTTAATCAAACAAAGGAAAAAGTGGGATTACGATCATTGGATATTTTTAAGGCATTTGATTCATTGCAGTGGTCTTCAATTAAGGAAATAGTTAGAAAATATGGGTTTGGAGATAAATTTAATAGGGTTATAGATTTACTATATCAAAAAGGAAATGCCAGGGTTAGAGTAAACGAGGAGCTCACGGATGTGGTAAAGCTAGAGGCAGGTACTAGGCAGGGTTGCCCATTATCTCCTATTTTGTTTATAATGGCAATGGAGATTTTAGCTAAAAGTATAAGGGAGGATTCAAATATAGAAGGGATTATGGGTAATAAAGTGAGCATGTACGCTGATGATACATTGCTTATGGTGAAGCACCCGGAACAGGTAATGGACAGGATTAAAGATCATCTACAAGTATTTCAAGCTATAACAGGATTAAAGATAAACTGGGATAAATCTGAATTGATGTTGTGTAATTTGAAATTGAGCGAGATGGGTAGGACGGTGTCGACACTTAATATACAAATCAAAGATAAGTTGAAGTATTTAGGGATAATTATTTCAAACAAATTAGAAGAACTTAAACGATTGAATTATGACAGCTTGAGAATTGAATTTAGGAATAAAATACGAGAACTTCAGAAGTTAAAGCTGTCATGGTTTGGAAGGATTGCTATGTGTAAAATGATACTGTTACCAAAGATTAACTTTTTATTTGATACGCTCGCGATCCATTTAAAAGAGAAAGAAATCAATGAGTTTCAAAAAATGTTTAATGACTTTTGTAATGGAGGAAAAAAATCTAGGCTTCCAAAGAAACTATGGTATTTGTCTCAGAAAAAAGGGGGGTTGGGTATGCCAAACCTCTTAGTATATTACCGAGCATTTCAAGTCAAGAATGTTGTGAAGATCTTGGCAAGAGAAAAGGTAATTTGGGAACAATTGGAAATGAAAGAATACAGAAATATTGGAAACTTGAATTTTCTGGGAATGAAGGATAAGGCAAAAAGGTCAAATAATACTATGATGAAAGGTCTCATGGAGGTGTGGAAGAAGGTAAAAAAAGATATGGTTCCGAATCTCTCCCCAATCTTGGAATTGACTGATATGATGTGTTTCCCAATAAAATTAGACAAAGAAAAAATAGAAATATTGGATAAAAATGGGACGTTGTTATTGAAGGATTGGTTAAAAGCATGTGATGTTGATGCCGAGCGGAAAAAAATGTTTGAGATATTAAATTTGAATTGGTTTTAGAAGTTAAAGGTGGACAATTGGAATAAAAAATATAAAAGAGAACTAGGATCAGATAGAGTACTTACGGAATTTGAGGAATTGGTAAGGAAGATTAGAAAGGGCGAAAGTAGTATTAAGGGTCTTGTAAGTAAGCTTTATAATATATTGAATAGAGGTGCAGATCCACAGGAGGATTTGAAACGGAAGTGGGAACAAAATTTGAATATAAAAATTGGGGAGACTGAATGGAAAAATAAATGGAAAAAGAGAATTATGAGAACAATGTCTGTAAGAATTAAAGAACATAACTTCAAGATGTTGTGGCAATGGTACCTGACACCATTAAGACTTTACCAGATGGATAATAAAAGAGATAAGTTATGTTGGAGATGTAAAGAATTTGATGGAACATATGAACATATGTGGTGGAGTTGTAAAAAAATAAGGGATTTTTGGGGAAGAATAGAAAATGAATTTGCTGAAATATTGGGTAAAAGTGTTAAGTTGGTGTCGGGTACTATTCTTTTAACGAATGTGGAAGATCTGGGTTTAAACAAGGAGGAAAAAGAACTACTGGAAATTGTACTGACAACGGGTAGACAATGTATAGCCAGAAATTGGAAAAACGATGTAGACATTCAGGTTGGAGAATGGTATAAAGAAATGTGGAGTTTAGCATTGAACGATAAATTGACATGGGAGATTAAAGTCAAAAGAGATAATTTAAAAGAGAATAGATTCTGGAATATATGGAAACCGTTCGTGGATCACTCTATTATGGCAGGTGATAGTTCAGGACCAGTACCATCTCAAAGAAGTTTCTGGACTTGAGTAAAAAATAAACTCTCCGGGCATTGTATATATTCACAGGGTGTTTTTTTTTTAATTGGTTAAAAAGATTAGTGGTAGTACAGAAAGTTTCTTTCTATTATTTTGGATTTTGAAATAAAGGTTCTTAATATTTGGTGGTTAAATAGTAGTTAATGAATATAGATATTGTATGTGCTAGCATATAGTAATGTTTGTTAGTATGATATTATGGACTTGTTAGTGTAATGTACTGTTAATGTATTGTTAATGTTTTCTTTTCTTTTTCTGTATGTTTATTAAAGATTTAATAATAATAAAAAATTATATAAAAAAAAACAATAAACTTGTGTCCTTGGTCATTCAACTTCTATGAATTCTGCGATTTTACTCACAAAGTTTTGACAACTTGAATCTATACATGGCTACTCACCAGAGAAATGTAACCCAAAGATGACATTTTTGCAATTGTATAGTCCAGAATTGTTCGTCACAGTACATTTAGATCAAATGCAAGCTATTTCACACCTTCCCTAATGTTAATTGAGAAGAGTAAAAGAGTACAGGCAAGATAATCTGTGGTGACTGCCTGGTGATCACATCCCTGCTGTGATACCTCATAAATTCAGCTGATAAACAGAACTGTCAATATTTGGTTCAGATCGTATTCCAGATCATCTATGGATCCATTTCACACAAAAGCTGGGCGATAGCCTTGCTGTTATGTGATTCCTCTTACATAGTACTTTGATGTGTTGGAGGCATATCACATCCAAAAATACAGCCAGCTGCACCATTGTTTCTAATTGTTTGGCAATTGCCAAGCTGGGAATTGTTTTATTGGTGTTTCTTCTTTTCCTATTTTGTTATTATTGAAGATAAATGTATGAAGGAATATATTGGAAATACATAAAGGATAGGAAGAATTGCCTAGAACACTATACTGGAGACATTTCTCCTGCTAGTAAATGAATGTGGTCAAAAATGTGTAGAAGGAATTTATATTAATTCCATTTGTGTGATACCTGCTGATGAGAGCTGAGCTGATCAAAGTCAAATAGCCCTGATGACAACTTGCTTGGGTTTGGCAGAATTTTTATATTCATCTGACTGTGTGAAAGACCTTATAGACTATATTTTTGTCTCTCCATGTAGCAAGGACAGAGCAATAAATCAGACCCCTACAATCATGTAGCTTGTCATTGAATGAAAAAAGGGATATTTCTGAAAGGAAGAGTAAAAAAGAAAAACAAACTTGAAAATGTAATAATTAAACACATAGAAAACACAGTATTTAAATTTACTGTTATTTCTTTTTCACTCAATGTATTCATTAAATATTATATTTGTTTTATTATTTATATATTCACATCCTGTTCCCCACCCACAGTGAGTTCATGACAATGAACAGAATTCTTGTCCTAGTCAGTTTATCCTCACAACAAATGAGCTAATCGTTGTTAGTCTAGACCCGTTGTTAGTCTAGAACCGTAGTTCTCAACATGGGGCACACACCCCACAGTCAGTACACTGGCTGATAAGTGCTTTTGGGAATTGACTTAAGCTTCTGGGAATTGAAGTTCAAAAACCAAAGGTTGGGAAACACGTCTAGACTGAGACAGAAAATTAATCAGTCTTCTTCTTTCGTGTCCCAATCAAACCCTGGACTGCCAAAATGAAGCCACTTTGTTCACTTTGTCATTGCCCAAACTGAAGTCCTCATCAGTGCATGTTTCTGGCAATAATCGGCAGACCAGTAAATGAGCTGGATTCTGTATCCGTAAGTGAGCTTCATGGTTGTGTAGTAATTTGAACTTGGGACTCGCAGCTCCTTGTCTGATACTTTAGTCTCTGTTGCTTACTGGCATATCAAAAGCATTTAATCACAGATAGTTCAGCAGTTGAGGTATCTAGTTGCCGAGCCAGAGGTTGGGAGTTTGAGTCCCCATTGTGCCAGCTTGTGTAATCATGGGAAAGCTGCACAGTCTCAGGGCACCCCCAGAAGAAGGGAATGGCAAAACACTTTGGGACTGTGGTGGCTTAGTGGTTAAGACGCTGAACTTGATGACTGGAAAGTCGGCAGGTCAGCAGTTCTAGACCCATCTAGAGCTCCCATCTCTGTCCCAGCTCCTGCCAACCCAATAGTTCAAAAGCAGGAAATTGCAAGTAGATATATAGGTATCACTTCGGTGGGAAGGTAAACAGCTTTCCGTGCACTCCAGTGTCCAGTCATGCCTGCCACATGTCCATGGAAATGTCTGCAAATGCAGGCAGCACTGGCTCTTTGGCTATAAACAGAGATGAACACTGAACCCTAGAGTCGGATATGGCTGGCTTTTGAGCAGGGGTGACCTTTACCTTTACTGTCAGCATACTAGATGCTTGGTATGGGAATGTATGTCAGCTTTTCAAATTTGAGATCATTGTTATATGAGGGTAAATTTAAAGGGATGCTCAACTGTTCTTGTAGAATACTGTGGGATTATCTCATATCTTTCAACATAGAGAAAATCCTATTCACACCATTTATCCTGTGCTGGTTGCCATGGAAGGAGGCCTCATTATTCTATCTTCTAAATTGTTGTTTATTGATCTTGGAGAGAGAACAGCAAATTTCAAGATTGCCTTCCTAATAAGAATGTGACTTTAAAATGGAGTACATATGTCTCAGGAATAATGCAAATAAGAACTGTGAACTCCAGAAGCTCAGCTTTTACTGTTGCCCTGTCAAAACCAAATAACAAATCAAAATAAAATAATAGGGCAAAATCCTCTCTCCTTTTTTATTTCTTATGAGCCTTAGTCATGCTCAAAGTTGTATACCGTATTTTTGGACCATAAAACGCACTTCTTCCCCCCCCAAAAAAAGGGGGGTGATTAGGGTGCGTCTTATAGTCCAAATGCTGTCCAGCAAGGCTGTTTTAAAAGGATATTTTACAACAGCCACGGATGACCAAAGACCTCCACCACCACTGCCACAGCTGCTCCGGTGCAGTTCTGCTTCAGGAGAGGGGAAAGAAAAACATATGTTCGACAGGACATTACCATAGGTGGCCACAAGAGGGCACAAATCGCAATTTCCCATTTAAATGCATTGGAAATCAATTTCTTGTATTCTAAAGCTTTTCTGTTTGTATGTTCCCAATGCATTTAAGTGGGAAGCCAAACCTGTGCATTAAAAAAAGGGTTTCATTTTCCTTTCTTGTTCCTGCTCCATGTGCCCCTGCTCCATGTCATCAAAATGGAGGGGGAAGCCATGCTTTCTGGTTGCAGGGAGAGCAAGAGGTTAGGCTAGAGCATCGCTTCCTGCCTCAGTGCAATTGGCCTGCCCGCCCATTTCCCCTGCAGCACCACCACTGGTTGGTGGTGCAAATACATACAGTACAATATGGTTCAGATTTTTTTTATTGTTTTCCTGCTCTAAAAACTGGGTGTTTCATATGGTCAGGTACATCTTATGGTCCAAAAGATACTGTATTTCTTTTATGTGTTTTCAAGTAACTTTGTGCTTCCTTCTAATATCATATGTCTAGTGCAGTAGTCATTGTGGAATACAGTACTTCTTTCTTAAAATGCAATGTTCTGTGATACAGAGCCCAATTTCCACTTTTTCTCACAGCAGCAATGGCCCTTATTCTTACAGTGGTATCAGCCATTCTAGAAGATGGAGTGGTGCTTGCATGCAGCAAAGGTGCAAAACTCCAGAACGGCTCATTTTTTTTAATGTCCAAAAAGGAAATAGTTTGCAGTGACTTCCATATCATGAAAATAATGTCAGCATTAACAAGTAAAATACTGTGTTTCACCATCACCACTCTCTTTATCTCATTGAAAACAGAACATCCTGAGTTGTTTTAGTGAACATTATACCTGGCTTTATTAGAGAATTTTTACAAAATGTTTTAAGTCATGTTCTGTTTTGTAAAGATCTATGCTCATATCCAACAAAGACTGATGACTTAGTGTATGGATTCAAATTCGGAAATTATTGTAGTAAAGAGAAATGCAGTGCCTTTCACCAGAGGGGATTAAGACAGTGAGAATGTACATGTAGGGCAACAGTCATACAGTATAAAACTCATTACAATGGTGTGTGTGTGTGTGTGTGTGTGTGTGTGTGTGTGTGTGTGTGTGTGTGTGTGTGTGTGTGTGTGTGTGTGTATAACTTACCCATTAACAGTAAACATCTGGACAAGAGACTGATGGGTAAGTTGAAAGCCCTAAATTCCCTTCTTACAGCTCTGTATCTTTGGTTAAATTGTATAACCTTTGAACAGGAGGATTGTCCTTTGACAGTTCTTTGTAATAGAGGAATGCACTCTCTGTAAAGTTGGACACGTGGATTATATAAATATGCAAGGAAGAACTTCCATGCATACATTTGGGAGGGAGAAAGGAAGGAGCATAGTAAACCTGCTGTTATAGCACACATGAACAGGAATCTGTGGTTGGAAGCTTAGCAGGAATAATAGGATACATTCATCAGGAACAGCTGCCGATGATAAGTATTTAGTGGTTGGTGGCTGGCTGGAAGAGAACCACTGCTCCGTTGGAGTATACAAGCCCCAAGCCTAAGCTGAATAAAAAGAAATGGCATGTAGCCTCAAGAATGTCACAGTTCTAACACAGATGGCTGTTGCTGTCAAAAGGTTTTCATCTGTGTAGTTCCAAATTTTGTGGCATTGATGCATTTTTAAAAGCTGTTGTATACTCCGGTGTCTAGTCATGCCTGCCACATGACCACGGAAACGTCTGCAGAAGCAGACAGCGCTGGCTCTTCGGCTTAGAAACAGAGATGAGCACTGCACCCTAGAGTCAGATACGACTGGCTTTCGAACAAGGGAAACCTTTACCTTTACCTTATGTCTTGATGCAAAACATGCAACTGTTTACATTCATTTAGAGAGCCGTGTTTTGCAGTCTGAGAATGGTCACTGTGGTGGATCAGATTTAAACCTACTTTGATTTATTTTTTAGGAGGCTGCAGTGGCTTAGTGGTTAAGATGCTGAACTTGACAATCAGAAGGTCAGCAGTACTAGACCTGAGTGTTGAGTCAGCTCCCATCATCTGCCTTTGCTCCTGCCAACCTCCCAGTTCGAAAGCAAGAAATTGCAAGTAGATAAAGAGGTACCGCTTCAGTGGGAAAGTTAACAGCGTTCCGTGTGCTCTGGTGTCTAATCATGCCTGACACATGACCACTGAAACATCTAAAGATACAGACAGTACTGGCTCTTTGGCTGTAAATGGGGATGAGCACCGCACCCTAAAGTCAGACACAACTAGCCTTCAAGCAAGGGAGAACTTATTTATTTTTACAGTAGACCCTCACATAACGACATTACTTGGTTTCCTAAGCAGGTTGCGAAGCGATTTTTGTTGTTATGCGTGTTTCTATGGAGTTTCCCACATAACGACGTTTTTAGCGTCGTTATCCGGTTATTTTAGCGTTGTTGTCCGGACAACGACACTAAAAACATTGTTATGCAGGGGAACACGTGGTGCATAACGATGCGTTGTTAAGCGAAAATGATGTTATCCGAACACGTTGTTATGTGAGTGTTGACTGTAATTGTTTAGCGAAAGTATCAGATAATCCTCTGAAGGGCATACAGTATATTAAAAGCCATGCTCAGCAGTTGTTTGAAATTATGTACAAACAACTGGCTTTTAGGTTTCTTCCTGTTGTAGATGGTGGGATTCCACAGTTCTGATCCTTTTGCTGAGCTGGCAGCTGTTGCTGGGAGTTCACAAAGGTCACCATGGCTTCTTTCCTGTTGCTCCTCCAGGCACAGAATTTCTGGGACACAGTTAAGTATAAGATACTCCTTTTTTTGGCAGAAGTGACAATTTATAAAGTATGTGCTTGGCTATTTGCAATTTTGATGCACCAGCCATTCTGATTTTATCTTCACACAACTTTCAGACAGAAATCTGTTGCGTGCGTAACATTTTTGCCATAGGAGACCTGGTCTCAAAATAGTGCCCAGTTAAGGGTCCCCCATTAAATAAAGGAAATAAGTTGTCACAGTCAGTGACGTTTCCCAGCAAAATGTTAATAGCAAAAAGTGATGGCTTTATTTACAAGCACAAGCGTTTTTCAGATGCTGATAGCTTGTCATAATTCACAGCTCCCTTTTAAAAATAATTGCTCAAACTGTCTTAAGAAAGCAAGAACACAGATATTTGAGGACTCCGTCAGACATGACATGTGTGTGTGTGAGAGAGAGAGAGAGAGATGCAGAGAGGGCAAGAAGGGATCTTCAGGTTTTAACCATCATAATGAGTGAAACAAGCCTTGGTGCAAACTGTCATGATGCTAGATACATCACGCAACAAGTAATAGCTGTCTTGGGAGGGGGGAAATATTTTGATCAAAACCCCTATTTAGTATATGGGACCAAAGACGACCGGACAACCGAAAGGTTGGTTTAACACAGGTTTATTGCATTGCATGAGGTTCCAGTGAAGCATGAGGTAATGGCGGTGATACATCTCAATATATACAGTAGCTCTCTACATTTGAATCTTGTAGCACGGTAGCTGATTGGTTGCTACCGGCGTGGCCTCGCCCAGGCACGCCTCTTTCTTCAGCTGCTGAATGCAGGTCTTGCTTCAGCTGCTGAATGCAGGTCTTTCTTCAGCTGCTGAATGCAGGTCTTGCTTCAGCTGCTGAATGCAGGTCTTTCTTCAGCTGCTGAATGCAGGGAAGGTTTTCCCGCGGCTGTCCGTGATTGAGCAATGTGAACCATGTGAGAGTGAACGCTCGCAGCTGCCCTCTATAGGCTGTCTGCTCGCGTTCCTTTATAGCTGATATCGTTTGTATCTGGAGTGGTTACAATCTTGCCTTACAGTATAATGAACATGCATACATACATAACATCCCTCCCCCCTAGGATGGGACGAAGTCCCGCAACCATTGTGGCTTGCCGCACGTTCGCTTGGGGCGTGCTTGCGCCTGCCCTAATTCTGGAGAGCCTGTGATCCCTGACTCCGCGGGCGCTTGTCCTGCAACGGGAAACGGGGATTCGTTAGTGGCTCTGTGGGGCGTCCGTGCCTGCCTTGCGCTTGGGGAAGGGAATGGGATGAACAGTTGGGAGGTAAATCCCTGCCTATTGCCCTCGGACCCCGGGGACCCTCCTAGTGTGAACCGCGGCACCGATGAGGTCGCCCTTGGGGAATGGCTACCTTCTGATCCCTGCTCGGGGGACCTTAAGACTGTGGTGGTGGGCGGACTCGCTGATGCCTCCGGTCTTGGAGGTGTCGGTCTCCGGAACATGGGCGCTATATTGCATTCTAACTCACAGGGGCTACTGGGACTGGAGGTACCAGGGGCTGAACTGAAACCCCTCTTTTCGCTAGGACGGGTGGGGGACCACTCCGCTAACTCCCCCTGGTACTGTAAATCAACATCTAAACCTCTATGGGCCTCTGAGCCTCGGGGGGACTTCCGCGGCTTCCGCGGGGTATGAGTGTGGTTGGGGCTCCTCCTTTCTGACGGGGACTCCCGCAACCCGGGGCTCCTTCTCTCTGGCGGGGACTCCCGCAAAAGATTTCCGTGGATCGATTCCCTTTCCTCCCCCCTTGGTGGGGACCCATGCTCCCCTTTTCCTCCCCCTTGGGCTAAACGGGTGGGGGAGTACCCTAACGCTGAATCAATGCTGGCCTCATCCTCGTCTTGCTCTCCGGGGACCCTACGCCTGAGTTGGTCCACGTGTCGCCTCCACAGGAAACCTGTACTGGTCTCTACGCGGTATGAGACGGGGCCGGTTTGATCTACTACGGTGCCCGGCACCCAGGCTGGCCCCGCGCTGGCGTAATTCCTGCAGTGTACTGGGGCGCCTATGCTGAAACTCTTTGTGGGTTCCACCCCTATGTTCCGCCCCTTGTCCTCTACTCTCGTGGGGTCTAGCTTGGATATCCCCGTGGCCAGCTTCCTGCGCATCAACAGCTCTGCGGGGGAGTACCCTGACGCTAAGGGGGTGACCCTGTATCTCAGCAGGAATTGGCACAATTTCAGGTCGAGGTCTCCGGGACCCATGCGCAGTAGCGCGTCTTTCGTGGTGCGCACGAGGCGCTCTACTTGGCCATTGGTGGCCGGGTGAAAGGGGGCGGAGGTGACGTGCCGAATGGCGTTGCGTTCCATGAATGCCCTGAACTCGGCGGACGTGAAACAGCTAGCGTTATCGCTGACGAGGGTGTCGGGTAAACCGAACGTGGAAAAGACCCTCCTTAACTGTTTAATGGTTGTGGTCGAGGAGGTGCTCGAGACTGGAATGACCTCCAACCACTTAGAGAACGCGTCCACCACGAGGAGGAAAAGCGTTCCCCTGAATGGGCCAGCAAAGTCTACGTGAACTCGGGACCAGGGTCCCCTCGCAGCGTCCCATTCCCTAGGTGGCGAGCGAGCCTCTTCTGGCCTAGAGCTTTGGCACGCCTCGCAAGTGCCGACCATGTGTTCGATGTCGGCGTCTAACTGGGGCCACCAAAAATAACTGCGGGCTAGTGCCTTAGAGCGTACGATCCCCGGGTGGCTGACGTGCAGCAGTTTAAGCACCCTCGGCCTGAGAGACGTGGGGATCGCTACCCGCTGTCCCCACAAAAGGCAACCCCTCTCCAGGGACAACTCCAATCTCTTTTTGAAAAATGTGTCGAATTCCGCTGCTGGGGAAGACACGGGCCACCCTTTCTGCACCCAGGAGCAAACTGTGGCCAGCGCTTTGTCCTTGCCTGTCGCTTTGGCGATTTCGGCCGGTACTACTGGAGGGGAGTCTAGGACCTCTATCATTAAGACCTGGTGGTCCCTCTCTACTCCGCCCACGTGGCAGCAATCCCGGGGAATGGGGGACCTCGACAGAGCGTCGGCATGGCTTATTTCCCTCCCGGGCCGGTATACCAACGCGTGCTGATACGCGTTGAGAAAAATGGCCCATCTGAGCATTCTCGGGGACAGGATCTGGGGTGTGGGCTTGTCTGCGGTGAAGATGCCCAGCAACGGCTTGTGGTCAGTCACTATGGTGAAGGGGCGGCCGTACACGAAATCATGAAATTTCTTGGTCCCCGCAATTATTGCTAGCGCCTCCCTGTCTGTCTGAGCATAATTCCTCTCCGCTTGGGACAGGGATCTAGAGTAGAAAGCTATCGGGGCCTCCCTACCGTTCTCCAGCACGTGGCAAAGCACCGCCCCCACCCCCACCGGGGATGCATCGCATATCAGGACCACCGGGCGTTTGGGATTGAAGTGGGTCAGTACAGCATCTGATGCCAGGAGTCGCTTCAGGTCATTGAAAGCCTTTTCCTGGTCGTCGCCCCACTTCCATGCCTCGTCCTTTTTTAACAATTTGTGTAGCGGTTCTGCCACGGCTGCCTTCCGCGGGAGGAAGGAGTGGTAGAAGTTGAGCAGTCCGAGGAACGACTGCAACTCGGGCTTGGAGGTGGGGCGAGGGGCCTTTTTGATGGCGGCTACCTTGGATTGGGCCGGCCTAATTCCCTCGGGAGTGACACGGAACCCTAGGAACTCAACCTCTGTAGCGAAGAAGACGCATTTGTCTTTCCGCAACCTCAAACCCGCCTTTTCGAATATTGTCAGGACCTTTCCCAACCTTGTTGCTAATTCGGCCCGGCTCCCCCCTGTAATTAATACGTCATCAAAATAGGGTAACACCCCCTCCAACCCCTTCAGGAGGCGTTCCACCAATGACTGGAAAATCCCGGGCGCCGAATTCACGCCGAATTGGAGGCGCGAAACCTGGAACGCCCCTTTGTGGGTGACTATTGTTTGTGCAGCAGCTGCGGCGGGGGTCACCGGGAGTTGCTGGTAGGCTTGGGCCAGGTCGAGTTTGGCGAAACACCTCCCCCCGTGTAACCTGGCCAACAAGTGGCTGACTACCGGCACCGGATACGCATTAGGGCGGATCGCCTTATTTATGGTGCACTTGTAATCAGCGCATATTCGGACTTCCCCGTTGGCCTTGAGCGCTGTTACAATTGGAGTTTCCCACTCCGCAGAATCAACAGGAACAAGAATCCCCTGGCCCACTAACTTGTCCAATTCCGCCTCTATTTTGTCCTTTAGTGCGAAAGGCACTCTGCGCGGTTTAAGTCTGATTGGACGCACTCCAGGGTCCAGGTCGAAAGTCACTGGGGGGCCCTTGAATTTTCCGAGCCCCTTTTTAAAAACCTCGGGGTGCGCGTCGCACACGCTCTGTATTGGATCAGTCCCGGCGGCGTGTGCTCCCACGGCGTGCACCCCCCAATGAACAACCCCAGGGGCTGGAACCATTGAGTCCCGAGGAGGCTGCATTTACCCCCCTTGAGGACGACTAAGGGAAGCGTTGCGGTGTACTTTTTGAACTGGACCTGGAACTTCCCAACCCCCAACACTGGGATGCGGTTCCCCTGCACGTCCTTCAGCGTGGCCCTCAACGCCTTGAGCTTGGGCCGCACGCGGGGGGCGATTTTCATGAACTCCCCCTGGGAAATAATGGAGTATGAGGAACCCGAGTCCACCTCCATTCTAACAGGGGCCCCTTGTATTACTACCTCAACGAAGTAACGGGGGTGCTCCGTGGAAACGCTGCAGACCGGCGCGTCGTCCTCGCTGTCGTCGGAGATGCGCCCTACTCCGTCCCGCGTCCTCGTGGTCCGGGTGCCGTCCTTTGGCCTCGTGGTGCGGTCCTGCCTCGTGGTGCGGTCCTGCCTCGCCGAGCGGTCTGGAGAACTCCGGGTGGCCTCGCGTCGTTTCCGGCAGACCTTGGCTATGTGCCCGCGCCGGCCGCAGCTGTGGCACTCGGCCTTGCGGAATGGGCACTTGGTGCGGGCATGGGCGGCGGCGCAGCCATCGCAGCGCCGGCCCTCTCTCTGGACCCTCCGGACGTCCTCGTCGTCGCTGCTCTCTGCAGACGAGTTCGAAGTCCGCCGGGCCGCGCGCACCGAACTCTCTGCCTTGGCGGTCTTCGGGCGCCAGTCCTGAAGTTCGTGCACCCCGGCCGACGTGGCCTCAGCGGCCTGTGCCGCGTCGAGGACTTGTTGCCACGTGGGAGGCGGCTCCCTTTTCATCAGCGCGCGCTGAGTCTCTGTGTCCCTCAGACCACAGAGCAGGCAGTCCCGGAGGGTGATGTCGGGGAGCTCCCACTTGTATGGGCCGGCGGCCAACCGCAGGGCCGCGGCGAACTCTTCGACCGACTCCCCGGGTGCCTGGACTCGCCTCCAGAACGCGCTCCGAGCGGGGAACATCGCTATTGCTGGCCGGAGATGGGCGCGCAACGCCGCCAGGAGCTCTGAAGCTTTGAAGTCGCCCACCTTCCTCGGGGCGATCAGGTCCACCAAGGTCCTCTTGGTCTCGTGTCCGAGCATGCGGACGAAAATGGCCCTCTTTTTGGCCTCATCGGAGACTTCGAGCTCCACCAGCGCTGCGTTGAAGTCTATCTCAAACAGCTCCAAGTCTCCCTGCTTCTTGATCTCGTAGCCGGCGCATGTCTTGGTCCCGTGGGCAGCCATATCCCACCTTCGTCGCCAATTTAGTATATGGGACCAAAGACGACCGGACAACCGAAAGGTTGGTTTAACACAGGTTTATTGCATTGCATGAGGTTCCAGTGAAGCATGAGGTAATGGCGGTGATACATCTCAATATATACAGTAGCTCTCTACATTTGAATCTTGTAGCACGGTAGCTGATTGGTTGCTACCGGCGTGGCCTCGCCCAGGCACGCCTCTTTCTTCAGCTGCTGAATGCAGGTCTTGCTTCAGCTGCTGAATGCAGGTCTTTCTTCAGCTGCTGAATGCAGGTCTTGCTTCAGCTGCTGAATGCAGGTCTTTCTTCAGCTGCTGAATGCGGGGAAGGTTTTCCCGCGGCTGTCCGTGATTGAGCAATGTGAACCATGTGAGAGTGAACGCTCGCAGCTGCCCTCTATAGGCTGTCTGCTCGCGTTCCTTTATAGCTGATATCGTTTGTATCTGGAGTGGTTACAATCTTGCCTTACAGTATAATGAACATGCATACATACATAACACCCTCCCAACAGTCCCAGGGGAAATCCTTGTCCTTGCAATGGTAGGACAGGCAGTCATAAAAAAATCTTATTTTTTTCTTAGTACCTGGGTCACATGCCCCCAGCTTTTAAAAAGGTATGGGAAACATTGCCTGTTGCAATGTGCAACAGAAATAGCAAGGGGCATATGCTAGTCACCCTTCTTCTCCCCTACAGATTTCTTCTTTTGTAAAAACTACATTGGCTTTGATTAAAGTAAACATAAGCCTAAGGGACTGCGTGTTGCAAAAGCAGACTCATCCTCTGGCTTTGTAAAGCGCTTTATCCACAGTGAGAAGTTACTGTTAGATGCTTTTGAAATATAAATGTATAGAAAGTGCATTTTAGGTTAAAATATGTTGGTTCTCTTCTCTTTTTTTGTTTAAAGAAATCTGTTTACTCTGCTCCGCTCTGCTTAACAGTGTCCCATGATAAGTGGTTGCAAAGAAATCGCTCCTGCATTTTCGGGCTTAGAGGGGCTGATTTATTTTCCAGTGATAAGGCATAAAAGTGCCTGTTTGAATTGAACATGTGTATTTTGGAGGTATACTGTATTTGCTTTACTAATGAACACTGAAATCTGCAATTGTATATATGAGTTTCAATAGGCACGCATATTAAACGGCTCATGTTTCCTGTTTGAAAAGCTCATATAAGGCTGAAGCACTGGAAATGTTTATCTTTTGCCATTGGATCTCTGGGCTTCTCGTAGTGGCACACAAACAGGTCGAGCAGCTAGTAATCAAACTCTTTAAAACCGCCAAACTCACTTTTTGTCTTTATTATGAAACTGAGATTTGGTCAACTGAGGTCAAGTTGTGCACTTAACGCAGCTTTCCATTATAGGCAGTGAACTCTGTAACAGAGAGTAAATGTCATATATAAACACAGAACTTTTTCTGATGCTGCTGCTGTTGCTGCTCAGGGCTGGGATTAAGTTGGATCACCTCGTCTTCTGCTTTTAATGAAATTTTCCCCCTTCTGTTTTCTTGTTTGGAAGACAGTCCAAAGTTATCTCATGCTAATTTAGTTAGGCAGTGCCCTCCAGGGATGTCACAGGCCTCCCTGACCCCTCCAGAGAGACTCCGGGAAGGGATGAGGAGAATTAAACATTCCTGAGAAATTGCAAAGCAAGAGCCCCCAGAGATTTTGTAGAAAAACTACCTCCAGACTATCTGCCAGAGACCCATGTCACCTTTTCAGCACTTCCTTGACATCTCCCCACCAATCCCATCTGGCTTAACTCAGGGGGTCACTGTGGGGACCCAGAAGAGGTGGCAGTGAGAAAGTGTGGGCTTCAGGGGAAGTCTGATTTATGCTGTTTGTGTGGGATACATCAGATAAATGGAAAGAGCAGAAAATAATAGATCTTATTTCACTCCAGTGGTTGCCTCCCTCCTCCTTTGGAAGGGTTGATTTTGGTTAGAGATACTGAGCAGGGAGATTTAACAGTTCATTAACAGAAGGATAATTTGATGCAAGTTTTATATCTTTGGACTTGTACGACAAATGCTTTTAAGATTTGTTTCTGAGAGCCTAATCTTGGAAACTCTTATTACTATGGATTTGTTTTAATGGCATTACTCATAGCAAGTCATAGACATGTCCCTATTCCCCTTGGGATAAAGCTGTTTTAAAGGTTGAAACATATTGGATTTAAATAACATTGGGAATGCTCTCACGTCTCAGCCTTTTCTCATAAAACCCTTTACATTTCAGCTTGTGATCCTGTAAGTGTCCATGAACCACAGGTCAAGAATGCCTGATCTACACAACTGCCTATTTCTTTCTTTTTTTCTTTTTTGAGGAATAACTTTCCCTTTCATGAGGAAAATTAATGGAATTTAAAAGCCTAAATATTACTTTAAAGAATGTCTGTATATGGCATTGTTGAGAGACAGCTGAACACTTTTCCCTATATTTATAAACCTTAATTTGTATAGATTTTATGATCATGTAAGGATGAAATTCATACCTCTCTGCCCTTTTACATGATATAGGAAAGAAATGAAGGATAGCTAAAGTAAAAACAAATTAAAAACACTCCAGATTACAAGGTCTTTGGTACACTGACATTCTTAACTTTAAAATGATATTTACGCTATTAAAATCCATAAATTTCCAAAAAGGCCAAAAATATCCTATTCTTAAATTCAATGTTACTCCCATTCCATTGAATCAGCTAAAATGTATAATGCAGCTCTCATTTATTCAGCAGATCTACTGCTGAACCACACATAACTATTTTGGTTGATTAGGACAAATTCTTAAGTAACAGTAGAATTATAGACTTATTATAATTCTTAATAAAAACATGGCAAATTAGTCAGTAGCCTTTCAGGGTCTTCAGCACTCTTGTTCACCCTAAGCAAAACAACATGCATTGCAGGCGCACCTCCCAAGAAAGGACTCAGACACCGGTATAAGTGGATAACGGCATTGGGCCACATTTATTGATTCATGCCCTAGTCCGAATTATAAATTTCAATTGGTACTCAGCCAATTATAATTCTTAAGGCAAGCAGGCCGCAGTAACACTGGTAAGGTTCCTCCCAAAATTGCCAATGGCAATTGGCTACAATGTATCCATTTGTATCAATTTGTTTGTTTACAACAAACAAATTGTTGACCGTAGTCAATAAACTATCTACTGACCCCACCCTCTGACGTGTATCCATAAAATCACGGGGTGATGCATGCTGAAGAGCTCCTGCCATCACCCCATTGTCTGGTTCGTCGTTGACCGGACAACGTTAACCAACTTGTACCTATCTAGTGTTGGCCAGTCAATTGCGAACCTGCCGGATACCTGTGGGTCATAAATATTTACCTTACCAGTGCTACCCGCCACACGGGGAGGCTTAATAAAGACTCAACCACCACCACCCCCCAGACCGTCAGCTCGGTCAACAGGCCTGATTGCAAATCTTCCAAAAAGAGGTTTATACCTCTGGGCGACAGATGGACCCCATCCCCTGTGTAAAGATCATAATTTTGGAGACTAATGGTGGGGTGTCGGATGACCCGCCCCAAACCCTTGTCAGCAAAGAACCGGGCAACTGCCCTGTTCACCGAGCAACGAGCGCGGTCAAGGGCCTGGAGGTTGATACCCCCCCTGTAAGCGTGATGCGGTATGATGTCCGACCATAGCAGGGTTGTGGCAGGCCACACATAATGCAAATAAGCCAGGTCGCTGCAGATCGTATGTTTTAAAGAAAGGCCAGTGACCTGGCCCAAGTCATTGCCCCCGAGGTGCAGCACCAGGACATCAGGCGGTTCAGCATCCCTGATGGAGAAAAGGAATGGCAACAGTTCCCGCCATAACATTCCGCGCTTACCATACCACCTGATACATGCGGATGCACGTAGTCCAAGCTGGGGTCCCCACTCTGTCGCCGCAGCATACTGCGCTACCCAGTGCACATAGCTGTGGCCCACCAGCCATACTGCCACCGGTGTGCGGCGACACACAGGGTCTGTAAAATAAAAAGAGACAGGACAGTGACTTAAGTGGTACTCATACTTGAAGAGGGCGAACATATAATTTAAAACACTTCGATCCCCACCTCCCCATATGGCATATATCAGCCTCAGAGTACCCAAATGCAGCTGCAGTAGAAGCAGCTCCTATTCTAAATGAATGGGTGCCGTAACGAGCCCCGGGGAGGCCAACACTGGACAGTGCCTTACCGGTCACCTTCCAAAATTGAAATTTCGTGAGGGGAGACCCATCTTGGTGGCAGAAAAACGGGCCAGGGTGTGTACCACGCATTGCAAGGAACTCTTGTAGGGCACCAACCGGACAGATGTCTGCAATGGAACACCGTAGCAGTCTAACACCACTGCCTACGCCGTGCTGATCAACCTTTGAGGACCGTATCCTCAACTGAGCCCACTCATTGGAAACATAGACATCTTCGAGTTCCAGTGCCCTACGCGCCGCATCTGCCTTAGACAGTAGCACCAGCTCACTGATGCGGAGCGCCCCAAAAAAGGCCACCGTGGTAGCCGCGTGAAACAGAGCTGCCTCATACCTGTCAAAACACAGGTCATGCCAGCCTCGTGCAAGGTGGGTAAGAACCCCTGGAGAAATAGGGTAGCGATTGTCCGGGCGGCGACCACGTTCCCGTGTCCACCCCTCCAAAACATGTCGTATACGGAAATCATTTGTGCTGTCAGCAGAGCCCCTCACTTTGGCCATGAATGCCAGCGCTGACAGCCTGGATGCTATGGTGCGGGGAGCTAGGCCCTGACTGTGTAGGTAGACCATAAATTGAAGAACGTGTGTAACTGGAATGGGCCAAATCTCGGGCAACCAGAGTTTCGCACAAAAAGCCCTAAATTGACTGAATGCATGGTGATACGCCTTACGCGTGCAGGGCGCCAGCGACATGCCGATCGCCCGGTTCACCTCTACTTGCCAAACGTCCAAATCTCGTCCGGGAGCGGCGAGGGGAATTCCTCTGTGTCCGGAGCCAAGGCGCGGAACCGGGGGATCTGCAGGCGGGATAAAGCATCAGCAATATCGTTATTAATACCTGGCACATGTCTGGCCCTGAAGAGCACATTGAGGCGTAGGCTGCGCAACACAAACTGGCGAACTAAATCCATGACCCTGTGTGATTTAGACGTCTGGTAATTGACAATGTGCACTACCGCAGCATTGTCACACCAGAAATGAACCACTGAATTGGCCCACTCCTCGCCCCATAGCATCAAAGCTCCCAGTATCGGGAAGAACTCAAGGAATGTAAGATCGTGTAAACGATCGGTGCCCCTCCAAGCTGGAGGCCATCGGCCGTAGGCCCACCTCCCCTCAAAGTAAATCCCATAACCCAGGGACCCCGAGGCATCCGACTGAACCTGGAACCTAGGGGAAACCAAAAGGTCAGATCTCCAAAATGACACCCCGTTGAAGTCCCTAAGGAACTTAAGCCAAATCAACATGTCAGCCCTCATGCCCTTGTTCAGTCGGACCCTATGATAGCGCCTGGATAGGCCAGTCATGGCGTCGCACAAGCGTCGAGCAAAAGCTCTGCCAGGCGCGACCACCCTGCAGGCGAAGTTAAGGTGACCATGGAGAACCTGGAGCTCACGAAGCGACACCTTGCGTTTGGCCAGTAAGGCCAAAATCAATGCAGTGATCCGGGTAACCTTGTCCATGGGTAACCTGGATGCCTGCGAGACCGTGTCAATTTCAATACCCAGAAATGTGAGCTTAGTTGATGGGCCCTCGGTCTTTTCGGGCGCTAAAGGGACACCGAGTTCCTGCATTAGCGTCTGAAATGTGTTGAGGAGACGCGTGCACGTGTCCCAGCCCCGTTCACCCCCAAACAAGAAATCATCGAGGTAGTGGGCTACAGACTGAGACCCAGACCTGCGAACAAAGGCCCACTGAAGGAAAGTGCTAAAACGTTCAAATGCTGAACAGGAAATAGAGCAGCCAAAAGGCATGGCTTTATCAACATAAAATTTTTCCTGAAATTTAAAACCCAATAACTCAAAGTCACCCGGGTGCACAGGCAACAAACGGAATGCCGACTTAATGTCACATTTTGCCAAAAGTGCACCCGGGCCACAAGAGCGCATCATGCGCAGGACCTGGTCGAATGATGTATACCTGACCGAACAAAGGTCATCAGGAATGGCATCATTGACCGAATGGCCCGCCGGGTATGACAGATGGCGAATTAAATGAAACTCCCCAGGGGTCTTTTTGGGCACCAACCCTAAAGGGGAAACCTTCAGATTGGGAAAGGGTGGCATGGGAAAGGGGCCAGCAACCCTACCTGCATTAACCTCCTTAGCAATACTTAGGGCGGCCACCTCCTCCCTGCCCTTAAGGGAAAGTAAATTAGGGGCATCTTGGGGGCACCGCTCCCCCCTAAATGGGATGCGGAAACCGAACTGGAAACCCTCGAGGAGGTACCTAGCATCCTCCCTCCTCGGGTAAGTTGAGAGCCATCGCTCCAACATAACCACGTTAACCGGGGAGGGGGCCTTTTGAGTGACCAGCTCCATCAGCGGCAGGTCTGCCCGCTCCTTGTCCACCTCTACCTCTGCCCCGTGACCCACTGGCTCGCGGACACGCAGCGGCGGCGTGGGGGCCAGCGCAAGAGGGACACTCATGCTTGTATTGGCACCGTTTTCTATTGCATGCACCATTGGCCGAGAAGCTCCAACACAGCAGGTGGGCTGGAACCCCCTGCCCCGCCAGCTGGTGGGGGGCCTGAGTTGGAGCAGCCCGCTGGACCGCATGTCCACAATGGTACCTCTCCCCAGGCGCCAGGCGCATGGGAGTCATATACAAAAGCCACAGCTTCTGACAGGGCTCATCCCACCTCATCTCTGGGTGTAGGGGCACTCTCATTCAAAATTCCTCATCGTAAGCCAACCACGATGGGCCAGGAAAATCCACCATTGCCCTGTAAAAATTGTCCAAATATTGGACCATAGGAATGGCCAGGTCAGGCCGAGCCCTGAGATACACTGCCATATATATGAGATATGCAGGTAACCAGTTAGCCCATGTACGTGGTGGCTTGCGACAGCGAGACAGCTCTTTATCCTTCTCATCCTGCCCCTCCTTCTCTTCCTTAGTGGGTTCCCTGTTCAATAGGGAGAAAATATCTACGTACTCCCCCCGCCAAATCTTTTCCCTTGTGGCCTGAGCCAAATGATCCCCGAGGGGCAAGAAATACCCGGCTGTCGGCAATGCCGACACCGGCACGGTATTGATACGGGGCATCATGAGAGGGGCCTGGACCGTCCCTGCGACACCCGTTGCAGTCCCAGGTGCGGAAACCCCCCCCCCCCACCTAATGTCACACCAGTATGAGGCCAAGCTGCACCCGGGTAAGCCAGGAACTGATGCCCTCCCGCCCCGACATTACGAGGCCATCACCACTGGAACCCCTCCCCAGAAGTGGAGTGTGATGTGGGCACATTAGCTTGAACCTGATACTCACTGGGTGCACCCCCGTGGGCCGCCCCCACTGGGGGTTCCGGCCCACGGCGGGCGTCGGAGCTCGCGACCGAGATCGAGCTCTGAGGACACATCCGACCACTACCTGACTGTAGTGCCTGCTGTACGGGGAGCTGCGAGGCCGCGGCGGGCACCGGCCTGTGCGCCTCAAGCAACTCAACCCGACTGGCCGCGTGCTGAAGGTGGGCGGCTGCCGCGGTCACCTGCTGGCAAAAGGGGGCCCCAGATGGCAATGCCGCCCCCATGGGGTTATTGGTTATCCCTAGGGATGCCTCTGGCGCCGCCACGCGGGCCAGTAGTGCATCCACTGTCGCAGATCCCCCTGCATAAAGGGGGCCAGGTGGGCCGGACGGCCCGCTGGGCAATGGCCCAGGGCCCCTGGCTTGAGAGCCCGGCCCTAAGTAGGGCCATGCCCAAAACTCCGGCTCATGAGGGGCCGGGGGTAGGCCCTGCTGTGCACCCGCACCAGGCCCTCCCCCCTGCTCGAAGCCCATGGCCGGTAAATGCGGGCCGGGGGCCAAAGCCCCGACCGTGCCAGGCCCTCCCCCCTGCTCGAAGCCCATGGCCGACAACTGCGGGCCGGGGGCCAGAGCCCCTGTAGGGCCGGTCTGAGGCTGGAGAGCCGCAGGCCATGGCCTGAGCTGCCCCATCCCACCGGTCCCGGTGGGTGCCTCCATTGAGGGGTCCTGTTGGGGAGGCGCAGTCGCGGTCCTCCGACCCGACTGCTGCCTCCTGGTCGGGCGAGCCTAAGTCGCCATAGCCTTCTTTTTAGGAGGAATATCAAGGCGGATCCCTTCTCAGGGATCAGAACAATGGCTGGGAAGCTGAAGAATAAGAAGCGAAAAGCGCGCTAAGCTTCCTGCCGCCAGAAACGGCTTCCCCGAAAAGGCGAAGAGCGACGGAGCAAAAACCTCTCCTCTCCGTCGCTTTTGCAAAATGGCAGCTCGGCTGCCTCATGGCCACCCCTTTTAAAGAGGGGTGGCTACGCCCCCTAAATACCTGGATGTCTGACTCCGGGTGGGGGGGCCCGCAAAGAGCGCGGCGTCCATTTTGGCGCCGCACTTTCAATATCATTCTTCAGGTTAAATGTGTATTTTTTTCTGCTGTTTTTAAGGTAAATTACATTTTGTGTTTGTTTTTAATGCAATAAGATTGTTCACTATGTGTTCTGTTGTTGTTGCTTTTAATAATGACATTGGTTTTTTTGTTTGTTTGCCATCCATTTGATCAATCAGCTACTCTGGGCAGTAAACACAATAAAAGAATGTATAAAATTACAGTATAACAGAAACAAGAAACATAAAAACAATTAGACGACGCAGCAGAAAAGAAACGTTAGATAGTTTCAATGCAAGGCAAGCCCACATCAAGGGGTTGGATAATGATTTCTAATTCTGAGTGAATTTCCCTAACTGAGGAGGAAAAGTAGAGGCTTGTATTATATTGGTAAATGAATCTAACCAGTCCTTTCTCATTATAGCAGTGACCTCTATTTATTCTGTTTCCATATACAGTACAGTAATACAGATAATGAATGCATCGGATAACACTAAAATTGGATAACGATGTGGAATATTGGGGGGAAATTACACCGGATAACATTAGTTTAGCGTTATCCAATGCATAGTGTTTCACCCACCAGCCCTCCGGGAAGGGAACCAGCCAGGCACCTTGCTACTTCCCTTCCTGGAGGGCCGGAGGGTGAGTGCAGATACACCCTCCGGCCCTCCAGGAAGGGAACCAGCCAAGCGCCTGACCGCTTCCCTTCCTGGAAGGCCGGCAGGTGAGTGCCTCGAATCAGTGAGGGCACCACTGGGGATCCAAGCCACAAAGCCCGCAAGGCTGGTCTCCCAGGTGGAGACCAGCCCTAGCGGCTTTGCGGCTTGGATCTCCAGTGGTGCCCGTGCCCTTGCAGAAGGGACCACAGGTGAATGCAGACCCATCCGCAACTCCTTCTGGAAGTGAATGGGCCACGCGCTTGGCCGGTTCCCTTGCAGAAGGGGCTGCGGGTGGTTCTGCACTCACCCGCGGCCCCTTCTACAAGTGAACGGGCCAAACGTTTGGCCAGTTCCTTTGCAGAAAGGGTCATGGGTGGGTCTGCATTCACACGTGGCCCCTTCTGCAAGGGAACAGGCCACGCACTTGGAAGTTCCCTTCCCAGAGGGCTGGCGGGTGAGTGCAGAGACACCCTCTGGCCCTCCGGGAAGGGAAGCGGCCAAGCGCGTGGCCTGTTCCCTTGCATGCATCGGATAATGCTAAAAATCAGATAACGCTAAGACTTGTGGAACCAAGTTTTAGCGTTATCCGAGGTATTACAGTACAGTATTTTCATTTTCAGTAAGCTGCAGAAAATACAAAACATTTTAGAGAGTTATTAAATACTGTGCCTTATTTGTTTAATATTTTTATTTATACCCCCATCTTATTGTCACTGCTGTGTCCCAAGGTGGTTACTTAATCACAGTCTTGTGCAATATGACAAGCACGTGTGTATTTCAATTAAATTATGATATTGACATATATTCATTTAAATCAGCATCCCCGGACTGTAAATGTTACATTCTGTCAAGCCGTGGCCTCCTTTGGTCAGTGAAAGGAGGCCGTGGCTTGACAGAACTGTACATTTACAGGCCAGAGACTCCACCCCTGAAGAAAGCTGTGTCCGTTAATCGCAGCCACAGCTTTCTTTAGCAGTGGTGTCTCCCAGCAGAAAATTCAAGCCGCTGGTTTGGCTGTGCTGCACGTGCGCACTACTGCTGTTTCATTGCTGCTTCTCCAGCCAGTGGGGGTGTCCCCTTTGTATCCCACTTTGGGGGACATAAACCCCCAAATGGGTTTTGAGACCCCCACAGTGCTGATCTCGCAAGCCCAAGGAATGTATGTACAAACTTTCAGTGAGATTGGTCCAGGGGTGTGGGTTCCTTTGGAGCACATTACAAACCCACATCTCTGTTTTATAGATATAGATTAGACATGTGTTTCCAGAGTGTCAGGATCTGAGGCAACTTCAGGGCTCCAGCTACTAGGAAGACAATTCTGATTAGATTCACAGCCTACTGAGTCCCTAATGAGCTCTATCTGAGAGCCTTGGGGGAAAGAGCTATATAATAATTGTCTCATTACCATGGAACCTGGCTCAGCAATGAGGATTCCTGGATTTGCTATTGTTCCTCAAGTGGACCCCCTTCCTGCCTTGCTCCAGTCCTGAAGGTATCTTGCTTTGCTTCCTTCCTTGATTGTCTGACTCCTGGCCAACATGAACCACCTGCACTTGCTCTAGAACAAAAGGTGCTCTGCTTTGGTTGCTTCTTTGGTTGTTTGACTCCTGACCTGTTTGGACTACATCTCCTCTACTGGACTACCCTTGTTTGTCTGTCTATTCCTAGCTTTGACCTTGGACTTGGATAAGGTTTCACATTTGACCTTTCGCTGGGTTGCCCTAGGTCCTGGTGCCTATGCTTCTAGTCATCTGCCTATGTCCTGGACTGTGACCTAGAGTGAGAATAGGGAAGCAGTTGGCCTGGCACTCTCTCAGAATGGAGGCATTAGAAAAGTAAAAAATTGAAGTTACATAGATCTCTCATTCAGAAGCAATCAAAAGCAGGGCTACTTCTCACATTGTTATAAACTTTTCCCAGTTGGCTTTTTTGAAAGTATGCTTCCTATGGAATAATATAAATTGAGGTCAGATGATTGGGCAGATCTGACAAAGAATGGGTCTGTGCTGATTAGATTTGGGATTGGATAAAATCTATTATCTTAATTCACTGTTTTGTTGTAGTCTCTCTAATAAAAATGAGATCTGCCACTTGCTATTGTTAAATGAACTGAACAGTTTAAGATCATGTATAAGACAAAGTGAATGGGATTCTGCCCATTTTATGATGTTTTGCCATTTACTTCAGTGGGTCCATAGTGAGTATTTCAGTTTTCTGTATTAGATGGTTTCTTAAAAAAGAATGGTATATTAATAAATTAGGTAGTTTATAAATCAACATTACTATTCACACAATCAGTCTGACTGCCAAGATTTCTATGCCTTCCTCTTCAGTATATTCCACTGAGATGACTATAATGCCTTGGCTTAGAAAAATGGCACTTCCATATTGTTTGTGGGGGCTACTCAGAAACTAGACATATCCCAGGAATCTGATCATTTAGTCTGAGAGTTTCCTAGACAGAAGGAGCATGTTCATGGCAAAGTGAAGCCAAGAGTTCCACTTTGGATAAAGAGATCCCATATGTATTAATAGAAATTATGGTCATTTGTAGTCCTAAAAATTACTGCTGGGTCATATTGCTCATCAGCAAGTTTATAGTGCAACACTTCTGGAAAAGAAGTATTAGCTGGCTGCGTGCTGTTGCTAGGGGAGAGTGCACTCTCAGTGCCATCCATTCTTCCAGGAGGCTCCTTCTGTGTACTCTACTGAAAATCTATATACAGTAAAACCCCGCATAACGAAAAAAACTCCGTTCTGTGAATTTAATTTTAATTGTTTAATTTAATTGTCACACTTGTATGCCACCCACTCAGGAAACCCGACTCAGGGTGGCTCACATGATACTATACAGTAAATGCAATACAGTAAATACAGTAAATTGCTTCGCTATGCATTTTTTTCGTTATGCGAACCTAATGGGAGATGCCCCGGATAATGAACAAAAAATGTTTGTTATCTGGGGTTCCCATATCAAAAAACCCGCATAACAAATGATTTTTTCGTTATGCAGGTATCGCCCTTGCATAATGAACGCTTCGTTATGTGAATTTTTCGCTACGCGATCCATTCGTTATGCGAGTTACCAGTGTATACAGATGATGATACACATTATTGCTATCCTTCTTTCTTTGCTGTTTTTGACAATTTTAATGGCTTATGCTGTGATGATGATGTCTTCATGCTTAGTATATTATTAATCCTATTTTCTTCAAAAATGGAGAAAAAATGTGTAATAACTTCATCCAAGGCCAGCAAGTCTTCCAGCCAGTTCTTTCATCATGGTGATCAATACACACTGTGTGATGAATAATTTCAAGAGAATTAAGTTGTTATAGCAACAAATCAACACTTTATTTGAAAGTCTACTCATATTCTTTGTAATAGGAACAGAATCTTAACTAATCCTTTCCTAACATTCATTCCTATGTCTGCCCAAGCCTACCACATTCTGAGTACCACCCTTTAGTCTTGCAGCAATTGAGTTGATTACATAGAGTGGGTGTTTTGGTATTGCTTTACATGGTTTATTTTACTTTATTTCTATCCATTTAAGGTGATTGCGTAATGTTTGTCTTTTGACAAAGCATAATTCACATTTTGCCAAAAGCTTAATGTTGGTAAATGAAAGCCTTGTTTATTTGATTAGTTTGTTCAGGAAGGAAGACTTCCTTCAGGAAGACTGGCTATTGATCTGTTTTAATGTTCACGTCCTTTCAAAATCAAATTTTCTTTTGGTTGGATTCTAAGGTTATAATTCTGAGACTAAATTATTTTTCCTCCCCCGACCCAGTGGTACCGCCCCTCTCTATGATAAAAACTGGGAGACTCTTTCAGTTAAATATTTGTATGGAAATAGGGGTTCTTTGTGTGTATCTAAGCCGGTTCTGTTTCATCAATAGGCTGTACATAATTCTCACTGATTCCCTTCATAAAGAAATGTTGCAACCCATAACATCTGCAGAACAGAGGGTTGTAAGGGTTAACTCTTCTCTGCCTGGAGGGGTTAACACCCTCTGCCCCCAAACACATCATGTCTTCTCCCACTTTGCCAGCAGTCTGTACCCAAAATTTTGGGCCCATACTCCCTTTCAGTATAGCCTTGGCACTCTCTGTCTGACCTTGGGGCTTACATGTGAAGGGTTACTGTCTGGCAACCAGACTAGTTAGAACATATTTTTAAAATGCATCAGTGGTAGCTTTGGCCAAGACACGAGGGATTTCCCAGCTCTGCTCTGCTCTTAAATCACCAGACACAACGATTCTGGGTTCCAAACATACTTTATTAGTAAGTTTCAAAGATTATAGAAGAGGAGCTTGATTTGCACATTAGCCATTTCATACATAAAAATAACTACTTCTAGCTTTCAGGCTATGGCCTGACTAGATATAATTAGTGAACTACATTGTGACTCTATTCTACTCACAGTTCCCTCTGGTGTAAAGCAATCCTACAACTCCCACAGCATGTCTTAAGCACTCTCAAAGCATGGCGAAAAAAAGACCACCCTTCTTTCATATCAGAACACATTTTTCCACCTTTGGCCCTCCTTCTGAAGAATTCCAGCCAATTAATTTGTTGCTGTTGTTCAGTCACATAGTCGAGTCCCACCCTTTGCGACCCCATGGACCACTGCATGCCAGGCTCCCTATATTCCGCCATCCTTCTCAGCCCTCTCAGCTCTATGCCCATTGAGTCAACAATGCAATCTAGCTACCTCGTCCTCTGCTGCCCCCTTCTCCTATTGCCTTCAATCTTTCCCAGTATCAAGGCCTTTTCGAGTGAGTCCTCTCTTCTCATTTGGTGTCCAAAGTACTTTAACTTCATATTCAGTATTTGTCCTTCCAAGGAGCGTTCAGGGTTGATTTCCTTCAAGATCAATTTAGCCAATTAATACATAGGATTAAATGTCAATCAAAACTAAGTTCCATTCTCACAGAACACATTATTATGACTACTCTTTATCTACCCTCTGCAGTGAACAACATTCAGAAATCTACTCTACTGTATTAAAAAGCAAGTCCCCATTTTTATTTCATTACAAGGGATTGAGAGGTGGATGAAGATATGCTTTAGAGAGGTAGCCTTAGAAGTTCTCTTGAGCAGTTGAACTAGCCTTTCCCACCCAATCCAAGTCCATGCTACAAAAGTCTTTCTCATGATTATTTTTCTTACAGACTCATCCCCATATACATTTCAGTTCAATGCAAGAGCTGTTGCACCATCTGCTATTGCCAGCAAAAACATCAGCCAGTTTGCATAATCCAATCTGATGGAGAAACCATTAGTAGTGACCATGAGTTGGATTATATTGTAATACAGACCCTATAAAAAGAGAGATGTTACGAGTCACATCCAGTCACATCTACTCAACAAAGCTAATTGCCATTATTAAAGATTCCAAGAAACCAAAACCCAAGTAAACCAGCAGTCAGATCGTGAAATCTTGTGCTTTCCATTCATCTGAATAATATCAGGGTGCACTTGCATTGCTGTGATGGTGATCCGGTGAAATCCCGAATGCCTTTCTCCACAGCAATACGTCTGGCCTCATAGATTATCATTTTTGTTGAGACAGAAAGTCCATTTTGCCTGTGATGTGCGATCCACTCCTTCACTTCCACCTCTAACTCTGGCCACTTTGCAGTTGGTCCACGTAAGGTGTGCTTGCCTTTATCCAACTTTTGGAGCTGATCCTCCTGTTTCCTCCACTCTCTTATCATTTTCTCAGTTGGAGGTGGCCCGAAGTGTCTCTCCGCTGCTCTATTCCCATGCTCCTTAGCAAATTTAATTACTTCCAGCTTGAAAGCAACTTTATATGCCATTCTCTTCTGCTTAGACATCTTGAGGAGATGGTACTATAATTTTTCTACAAGAAATGTAACCCCCTCATATTTAATCTGGTGCTCTCTAACCCCCCATATTTCCTCTGGTGGTCTCATAACCCCCTCATATTTTATCTGGTGCTCTCTAATCCCCATATTTAATCTGGTGGTCTCATAACCCCCTCATATGCCATCTGGTTTGAGTGAATGCTGCTGGAGAGAATGTTGTGGGATAGACTGCAGCCTTGGTTTACAGACTGTTACACTGACCACAAAGGGTAACATACATGTGTCATGAGAACAGCTATATGGGGAGAAGGCCAATGGCAAATTTATAATCATATGGGGGCACAGGAACAGCCATACTGCAACTTTAAATCATCAGTAAAATCAGCCAATGCTTGGCTTTAAATGTTCATTATGCTCTAAGCTCTCCTAGACCCTAGGTGTGTGTGTGTGCATGTGTATGCACATTTTACATTTCATTTACCCTGTAGTTGGTCCGCCTGATCACTTTCTCACATACACCATACACGTTGTCTGTGATCTACCCAGAAGGCACATTATGACGTAGGGAGGGCGGTGTGTCTTCTCCCCGTGATTGGGGGGCGGAGCTTGTGGAGCCATTCTTCTGCCCATCAATCATGGGCATCCAATAGACTAGTGGGGGAGGAGCAAGACCGGCAGTATGAGGTAGGGAGGGCGGTATCTTCTCCCCGGGATTCGGGGGCGGAGCTTTGGCGGATCAATCCTTCTGCCCATCAATCACGGGCATCCAATCAACTAGGAGCGGGGCGGGGCAGAGTACGGACAGCAGTAAGCATTGGCTGGAGGAGGCGGAACGAGGAGGCAGACATGCGGACATTTCAGGGCAGCATGGATTGATCGGGTGCCCGGGAGATATGCAGAGAAGCGGCGAAATTGTGCCCACACTGCCCAGCAAGGAGTGGGACTGCTCGGGAGACATGAGGAGACGCAGCCTGCGCTGATGGATGGAGGTACCGGCAGTAAGCTCAGCATGATGCCCGTGCAGCACATGGTTAGACTGTCGGGAGGGGGGCATGGCGCGCTATAGGAGGGAGAGGGAAGCCCGAACACACACAGCCTGGCCGTGCAGGGAGGGTCACAGAAGTCACCACAGCCCGCAGTACGTGCCCCAAATCCAGCCCGCAGCACACACTGCATAAGGAGAGGACTGCGAGCAAGCGCCACACAAAGTTGGGGGCAGTTTTAATGCATGTAAAATGTGTATTTGCCGTATAAGACGCACCAACTTTTCCCCCCCAGTTTTGGGGAAGAAAAAGTGCGTCTTATACGGCAAAAAATACGGTAACAAAAAGAAATCCATAGAAAATAGTTTACGGAATTTTTCTTTTTTGAATGGATTAATTCGGTTAACGTGTTTCGGTTTTCAGCATACCTGTCAACCCGCGGCTCCAGAAAAACGGAACCTGCGCACATCGCTTGTGCGCAGGTCGCTTTCCACGCATGCGTGGAAGGGTTTTACCCCTTCCACGCATGTGTGGAAGCGCTAGGCCACTTGCGTAGGGGCTGCGCAAGCGGCGTAGCACTTCTGCGCATGCACGGAAAGCGTTTTCCCCCGCTGCCAAATTACAGTGTTTTGGCAGTGCAGAGCGGGTTATGACGTCAATGGACGGGGTTTTCCTGGCCAAATCGGGATGGTTGACAGGTATGGTTTTCAGTGCATTCCTATGGGAAATCGCATTCAATGCATTCCTATGGGAAATTCGGTTTAAGTAATTTTGATTATACGAAACGTCTAAGAGAATGCATTAATTTCATTAACCGAGGTTCAACTGTATATTGTTCCAAACCAGCAGTGGGTGGTGATGCTGATGGTAATGTACTCAAGAGTATGTGACATAGCACTGTGCAATTCTCCTTTTCAACTGGACAGTTTTCTCCCTTGCTTCTTCCTTCCCTGCCTCTTACAAGGGAAGGATAACCTGAAGGGTGTGTGTCTCTGTGAGTAGAGATGCATAGGTATGTGTTCCTGGCCAGCCCTTCTCCAAAATGGTAGAGACAACAGGAAAGATAGAAAAGCACAGGTGACACCATGGGGTATTCATGAGAAGGGACTGTTGCATTGAGTGATCTATTAAGGAGATGAAAGGAAAGACAGGGATGAGGGCAATACAAATGACAGAGTATGTACACTGCAGCAGTTTGAGACATGTGTGGTCTCCTATCTCGAAATTACCTGGGGCAGGTGATTGTTTCTATATGAATGGAAACTTCAGTTTAAATGCTGTTGGAAAAGCCCCATCACCCCAGTTGAACCAAATCTAGTTGAGGACAGCTCGGTGCCTATGAAACTAATACTGTACCATAAAAGTACTTGTTCTCATTGTTGTAAATGACATGCTATGTTTACCCTTTTACCACAAGTATTTCAAAAGCAGTTTGGCTTGTTTGCTGTCTGTAAATTTTAAAATGGGGTGTGTGATTTAAATAACTGTGTCCCTAATTAGAAGATGTAGATTCAGAACCTCACAGCTATAGACCAGTGATGGCAAACCTTGGACTCCATATGTTCTTGGACTTCAATTGCCAGAAGCCCAAGTTAGCACTCCTGCTGATCAGGGCTTCTGGGAATTGAAGTTCAAGAACATCTGGAGTGCCACGTTTGGCCACCACTGCTATAGACCTTTCTGAGTTATTTTTTCTCAAACTCACATTTTCCTCTGTGAAATAGGAGTTTAAAGACTAGTGTACTAGAGATTTTGGGAAAGAATAAATAAAATAAAATGCTCAGCACATTTTAATAACAGATATTAATAAAAGATGAAAGGTGGGCCTGGAGTTTTTTTAAAAAGAAAACTTTTTCTTCATGAGAGAGAAAAAATGAGTGATATATTTCAAGACTTGTTTAAACTTCTATTGTCAGTGAGATTTCCTAACAATCAGCTTTACTGTTTCATTTTGCCTGTGGCAAATATCTGGAGATCAGCAATAAAGCCTTATACAAATACTTTTATATATTGAAAGAATTGTATTTTGACACTCACCAGTACAAGGGAAAATACAACACTAAATTAATGTTTGACAACACAGTAAGAGCATTATGCATTGAGCTGAAGCAAATGATGGAAATTTTAAGGTGAATTCAGGCAGAAAGGTTTTACCTCTCCCTGCTTATGCCCTCAGACATTATTTTGTGTTCTTATAACTTTTCATTAGCTGTTGAGAAATCTTGTGGACCATAAAAATACTACACAAAAAAACCACCACAACTTTTTGTGGCTATTAATTTATTATTACTCCTCCCAGGCATGACATTAGATATGACTGTTTTGTCTTATAATGTAATTGGCCAGTCAATGAAATTGTTTCTGAAGGAAACTTTTGGGTACTAGTTCTCAAACAAATAAGAGACAGTACTTTTTCACCCAGAGGATCACTGGTCTATGGAACTCCCTGCCAGAAGAAGTGGTGACGGGGGGTGACGTCATGATGGCGAGCTGAGTGGGGTGAATTTTCTTCTGCTCAGAAAGGGGGGTTATGAAAGTGTTAGTTAAAAGCGAATAAGAGTTCCTGAGACCTTGAAAAAAATGTGTTAGAACATACATAAGAAAGAATATTTGTGGAAATTACCTTGATTGGGCGGAAGTTGAGCGGAGAAAGGGAGAAACAGTAAGTTTCGAATTCGGAGAGACCGGGGGAAGGGCAGATCCTAATGGCGCTGACTTAACACATAAGCGGGCGTGACAAAATATCTAGCTGAAGAACAGGCTGCCGACTGAGAAGTGTGTGGAGACTGGTGCTGCGGCAAAGTTCGACAGAAACAAGCAGGCAAATAGGCAAGTGGGCGAGTGGAATGAGAGGGGTAAGTCTGGTGGGGACCCGAAAGGGGAACGCTGAAGCTCTTGCTGGGCCGCCCGACCAGAGCCAAGCAGAGCCGAGTGGAGCCTGATTTGGTCTAAGCGGAGAAGCCGCGGCAGTGAGTGAATTTGGAAGGAGCAGGAGGGGAAGAAAAAGGGAGAAGAAAAGTGTAGCGGCCGAGATTGGATTATCTACTTTCCCCCCACATTGACACATTGAAACATAAATAAGCCATGATCAAGTAACAGCGGCAATACCAGGTTATATTTTCCTTTTTCTCCATTATTATTCAAGTTTTGGACATTTAAATTTGGGGTTTTTTTCTGTTTAAAAAAAGGAGTTGGAATTTTAGAGGATTGGGACTGGTTTTGTTTTTCATACTTTTAACGAAGCATAAAAAACGAATAAGATGGCACCGGGAGTCTGAACTGTGTTGCGAGCTGTGAAGTGTTGTTTTCCCTGAGACCTGGAGGGTAGTTTGTTGATTTTGTTTCCACTTTTTGCCTTGGAAGAATACGAGATATACTCCAGCGTGAGTGTGGCCTTTTTTCTCTTTTTTCTCTCTCCTCCTCCCCTTCATTGTTGGATTATAAAAATACAGTCTCCTTAGGCTGGGACACTGACTGAAAGTTGTAACAGTAATAGAGAGTAATAGACTTTGGAAGTAAAACAAAATATCTGCTCTTGGTGGAGACGGAGTGGGGACCAATATTGAAGATTCCTCCTTTCCTTATGGTTGTTTGTTTTTGGAGTCCTTTTTTTCCAACAGGGGGATGAAGAGAATTATAAAAATTATTTTTGTTGAGCTCAGGATCTCTTCCCTTTTTTCCCCTCTCTTTTTAGGGGCAATATATTGAATCAAGAAGGAGATTAATTTGTACTGAAATTGGATTTTTTCTTCCCTTTTTCTTTCTCATTTCCCTTTTGATTTTTGGTTGATATATGTATGTATAAGTGTGTGTATACGTGCGTACATATACATATAGATATATTTGATTAGAGGAAGGGGAGAGGGAGGGGGAGAGGGGGAGGAGTGGGGAAATAAAGGCTTAATATTATATTTGGATATAATTACGTTAAAATTTGTTAAAGTGGATTATTCAAGGTGGAGGTGAATAGTAAATTGTTTATGTAAATTGTCAACGCCTTCCAACTGGAAGTATATTTGGATGAAACGACAAGGGAGAGGAAAGGAGAAGGAGAAGAAAGTGGGTTGGACAAGAGTGGAGAGACCGACCTCCTCGGATAGGAGTTTTAGAAGGCTTACAAGGCTAGAAGAAGAGGACGAGGAGATGAAGAAGACAACGCAACAAGAGATGAAGGACTTGGAGGAGCAAGAGATGGTGAAGAAGATAGCACAACAATTACAACAGCAACAGCAGCAGAAGATAATAACAACTCCAACCACGATTGCACCGGCGGCAGTGAAAACAATTGTTATAACAACAGCAAAGGTAAAAACAGCAACAACCGCTACAACAACTATAACAACTACAGCAGCGACAGCAGTAACAACAATTGCAACCATAGCCACAGTAACAACGCCAACAACATTGGTAATGAAGGGTGGGCAAGGACTTAAATCAGACTTTGAAAGATTTAATGAGAAAGTTGATAACCTGGAACAAAAAATTGGGACTATGTTGGCTCAAGATAAACAACAACGAAAACAAGATATGCAAGGTATGCTGGCAGACATCTTGCAGGGTATCGATGGTCTAAAAAAAATGACAAGATAAGCTTAAAAAAGAACAAGATGTCATAAAAAAGAACAGGCAGTGATTAAAGCAGAGGTCACGGATTTGAGAGAAAGAGAAAAGGAAAGAGAAAATGAGGTCGGAGATCATGAAAAAAGATTAGAAATGGTGGAAGAACAGTTAAGACGTGCAAATGTTATAATTCGAAAGTTGCCAGAGAACTCTCCGGATAAATTAAAAGAAAGAATAGTGAAATGGCTAGATGAAATTATGGAAGATTGTTTTACACAGCAGGATGTTATAAGTGTATATAGGCTGGGTTCAAGAAGGGGTAAAGCCGGGGCCAGGAATGTGTTGTTAAAATTTGCTAATGTGTCTGATAAGCTTCGTTTAATGGCAATTATTCGGGGAAAAGGTGGGGAAGTGTTAAAAATTTAAGGATTTGATATTGAAGTTTGTAATGATATCCCAAATGAAGATCGCTTATGGAGACAATCAATGAACCAATTACAAAGAGATTTCAAGATAAAGGGGTGAGATATAATTGGAAATTTCTACGTCAACTTAGCTTTCTTCACCTGGGCAGACATTACATGATAAGAGAAGATGTCAATGTTTTGGATGTGATGGTGGATGCAAAGTTGTTGGAAGCTGGAACTAAAGAGTGGTATGATTTGAAGGAAGAATTGATTATATCTGGGGGATATACAAGGCGGGGGAACAATGGTAATGAGGGTATGCCCAAAGGTGCAGAAGGAGGAATTGATGTGGGCAGAAGTTAAGTTTAGGCCCCATCGGTGCTCGCATAGTCTGTCGCACCTCCCCCCTCCCCTCTTTGTAATTCAGAGGCTACTTGTAAAAGAAGTGGGGAGGGTTAGCAGTAGAATGTATAGTGTGTATTTTTTTATTTTTTTTCTTGTTTAGGATGGGGGAATTGTTATTTGTTATATTGCACGCCTGTAGGAGGAAGTGGGAAATGTAAAAATTTAAGGGTGGAAAAAAGGATGAAAAATATAAAGGTAATATCATGGAATGTGAAAGGTACTGGTTGTCAGGTGAAGAGAAGGAGATTAGAAGCAGCTCTCAGAAAAGATAGACCAGATATAATCTTTCTGCAGGAAACCCATCAGAAATCGGAAGAAACTAATAAGTTGTTTTTAGGATGGACCCAGTTTTACGAAAAATCATATGGTACTTCAAAGGCCGGAGGGGTTGCGACTTTGATATCAAATAGGCTGGGATTTGAGATGGTAAAAAGTATTTCTGACCCAGAAGGAAGATATTTGATAATAAAAGGGAAAATAGATGAGGAGGAGATGACGTTGGTGAATTTGTATGTGCCAAATGAACATCAAAATAGTTTTTTAGATAAGGTGTATCGAATATTGAAGAAAGAAAGAACAATAAAAATGATTGTAGCTGGAGATTTCAATTTAATAAGATCCAATATAGACAGTACAAATATAGCAAGAAGTGAGGGAGGAAATAAAATGCATGTGTTAAATAAATGGATGAACTCTTTAGGATTGAAAGATACATGGAGGGAACTTAAAGGACTGGAAAGGGTCTATACATTTTTTTCACAAATCTACAACATGTATTCTAGAATAGATTAAATATTTGTTACCGATAATCTTATAGGAAATTTAGAGATATAGAAGTCGGAATCTTTAAAGAGTCTGACCATGCAAAAGTATTGCTGGAAATAAAAATAGATGGTATAAAGATTAGGAAAAAATGGAGATATAATGCCAAATTGTTTAAAGACATTAATTGTAAGGAGCAAATTATAGAAAAATGGGAAGAAAATTGGAAGTGGAACGATACAGGGGAGGTTAGATATGGTATTGTATGGGATACAATGAAGGCAATATTTAGAGGTGAAAGTATCAGGGTAGCAAGTATTAAAAATAAACAATTAAAAAGTAAGCAAGAAGAAATTGAAAAAGAGATTAAATGTTTGCAGGAGAAGCATGCAATAACCAAGGATAGAAAATCATATGAAAGAATGCAGGGTTTAAAGAAGGAATTAATAGGAAAAAATATTGAAAAGGTGAAGAGAGATTTGGTATACTTAAAAAGGGAATATTTCGAGTATAGTAATAAAAATTCAAAACTTTTAGCAAGAGCAGCTAAGGAAAAAAGAAATAGAAGAGAAATCGGGATTTTGGTAGCTAAGGATGGTACAAGGTATAACAAAACTAAAGACAAATGTAAGGTGGTTAAAGAATTTTATCAAGAATTTTATTCTAAAAAGGAGGTAAATTTGGACAAATTAAAGGATAAATTGGAAAGGCAATTTAAAAATAAAATAAGTCAGGAATATAAACAAAAAATGGAAGAATCAATAACTGAAAAAGAGATAAAAGAAGTAATAGCCAAATTGAAGGTAAATAAATCACCGGGGGAAGATGGATTACCCGCAGAATTTTATAAAGAGTTTAAAGATATAGTGACCCCAAAGCTATTAAAATTGTACAATGACATACTTGACGGGAGACAGATACCACCATCATGGTATAGAACCATAATTGTTTTGTTACCAAAACCAGGAAAAGACCCAGAAAAAGTAGTCATATCGGCCTATTTCTTTGATAAATCAGGATGCTAAGATTTTTACGGCAATATTGGCAAATAGATTAAATACTTTTATGGATAAATATATAAATAAAGACCAGGCTGGATTTGTTAAAGGTAGGCACATGGCAGATTTAATAAGGTGAGTTGTAGATCTGATTGATGCTGCAGGGCAAAATAAAGAGAAAGTTGGGTTATTGTCATTAGATATTTTTAAGGCATTCGATTCTTTGCAATGGATAACAATTAATGAGATAATCAGAAGTTATGGATTCGGTGATAGGTTTATAAAAACAATAGAACAATTATATCAACAAGGATATGCCAAAGTCAGGGTTAATGATGGACTTACAGAGGAAGTGAAATTAGAAGCGGGGACAAGACAAGGATGTCCCCTATCACCAATACTATTTATCATGGTGACGGAAAATGTTAGCAAATATTATAAGAGAAGATAAAAGTATTGAAGGAATATTGGAAAATAAGATTAGTTTATATGCGGATGATACTTTGATAATCATGAAACAACCTGGAAGGACCTTGGAAAGAATACAAAAACACTTAAAGGAATTTGAACAAATAACTGGTTTGAGGATAAATTGGGATAAATCTGAAATGATATTAAGTAATATTGATAAGGCAGAACAAGGGAGAATAAAAGATAAATTTAAATTACAGATTAAAGAAAGTTTGAGATATTTGGGGATAAACATTTCAAATAAATTGGATTATTTAAGAAGATTAAATTATGATAAACAAAAGACAGAACTTAAAGTTAAAATGTTGCAATATCAAAAATTGAAGTTGTCTTGGTTTGGTAGAATAGCGTTGGCTAAAATGATGTTGTTACCAAAATAAAATTTTTGTTTGATGCCTTACCAATTCAATTGAATGATAAAGAAGTTAAGGAATTTCAAAATTTATTAAACAATTATTGTAATGGGGGACGTAGACCTAGAATTTTAAAGAAAATGTGGTATTTATCTCAAAAGGAAGGGGGTCTAGGAATTCCTAATTTAAAGAATTATTATAAAGCATTTCATATTAAGAATGTAGTTAAGATCCTAATGAAGGAGGTGGTTATACGGGAGGAAATTGAAATGAAGGAATTAAAGGATGTGGGTAAGAGCTTTTTTCTAAGTAATGAAATAGGGAAAACACCAGTTAAAAATAGAATGCTGAGATCGATGTTGGGAGTATGGAAGGAGATTAAAATGAAATTAGTCCCGAACATATCACCGATAATTGAAATGGAAGATTTGAAAACATTTCCAATAAAAATAGAGAATGAGATGAGAGAATGGGGTTTTGCTGCTGAGAGATTGGATGCGAGTCTGTAGAGATAAAGTGAAGAAACGAGAGCTATATGCACAGATGAAGTTGAATTGGTTTCAGATTGCGATGGTGAATAATTGGAATAATAACTATTTGAGGGACCAGAATTTGGAAAGAGGTAGGAATGAATTTGAGGAATTAATATTGAAGGTAAGGAAGAAGGAAGTTGGAATTAAAGGAATGGTTAGTAAAATTTATAAGATGATAAATACAGAGGGCAACTCACAAGAACTGTTAAAAAGTGCATGGGAACAAGATTTGAATACGAAGATAACAGAAAAGGAATGGCAAAATAAATGGAGAAAAAGAATAATGAGATCCATGTCGGTCAGGGTAAAGGAACATAATTTTAAGATGTTATGGAAGTGGTATTTGACCCCTTTGAGATTACATCAGATAGACAAAAAGAATAATAAACTGTGTTGGAGATGCAAAAATGTTTTGGGTACATATGTTCATATGTGGTATGAATGTAAGGTGGTAGAAAACTTTTGGAGGAAAATTGAGAACGAAATTGCTAAGATTATAGGATTGCGTCTCAAACTGGGGCCAAATAACATTTTGTTAACCTACGTGGATAATATGTGTTTAGATAATGATAAGACAGAATTGTTGTCCATAATGCTTACTATGTATCGCAAAAAATTGGAAAAATTATGCAGTGTTAAAGGTGACGAGTGGTATAAGCAGATGTGGGATTTCGCATTGAATGAAAAATTGACATGGGAATTAAATTTTAAAAAAGGTATAATTAAAGAAAATAGATTCTGGAACATGTGGCGAAAATTTGTTGATTATTCATTGACGGGAGATGGAACGAATAAACCGGCACCAGACCAATTGAAATTTTGGGTACAATAGAAATTAATGGGAAATACCACATCCTCCAGGGCAATGTATATAACACTGGGTGATGATGTATATAATGTAGTTTGGAAAATACTTGGTAAAAGGTAAAAAGGAAATATAATGGATTTCAGCAAGGTCAAAGACCTGAATAAATTAAGTATAGTGTGTGATACCTTAATAATGTGATATAATTTAAGGTTATAATAGATTACCAAGTAGACAATTAGGTTGAAAAACAAAGGGGTTCTTTTTTTTCTTTTATCTGTTTTTGTTGTATATGTAATCCCATTTTCCTATTCCTATTTTTGATTGTGTTTGTATGTTTGTACTTTTATATTATGTTTTGATTGTTTGTTATATATTTTGAAAATCAATAAAAAAAGAAGAAGTGGTGACAGCTGTCAGTCTTGACAATTTCACGAAAGGATTAGACAAGTTCATGGAGGACAAGTGTATCAATGGCTATAATTATGGATACCTAAGGACAACCTCCGGGTTGGAGAGATAGGCAGGATATCTCTCAATGCCATTTCCAGGTTATCCTAAGCAGGTCCCACCACTGCTGCAAGGTCCCCTCCACTGCCTTGATCTCCACTGCCACCATTCCTGCTGTCTCCGTCGCCGCTGCTCCGCCCGCCGCTGCCTCAACCGCCACTGCTGCAAGGTCCCTGCCACGGCAAGGTTCCCACCATTGCCAATCCTGCCACCTCAGCCGCCGCTGCTAATCCTTCCACCTCAGTCTCCGCCCCCTCAGAAAATGGCAGCTTGGCTTAGCTTTTAGCATGCATGCACTAAGCTATGAAGTAGTGCATGTGCGCTGAGCTCCCGAGTAGGGAAGTGGGTGTGGCTGGCCAAGTGGGTGTGGCCAAGGGGGATTTTTGCTGCCGGTGCGCCCGTACCGGGGCGCACCAGGAGCAGCACACTACTGATAGCCACACTCAGTCCTAGTAGAGTAATGAATTAAGCATATATGTTACACCAGGAGTTCTTAACCTTTTTAAACCGGGGGCCAGGTCTCAGACAGCTTCAGGGCCGGATGGCCATTTTGCCCTTCCTCCACCACATAGCACTTCCTGGTGTGGTGGAGGCAGTGGGGGGGACACATGAAATGGTGCTGTGAGCCGCATTCAGCTAATGGGTCGCAGGTTGCGACTCCCTCTGTTACACCAATGGAGGTTCCTCACCTCACACTGTAGCTAAGAATCTCTCCCAGAGACCTCAGCAGTAGTGGGAGTATCCAGGACAGATATTGTGCTTTATTATCAACCTCTTGGCCCTTTGGCACCAATTTTAATCTTCCTAGTTTTAATCTATGTTAGTTTTGAGTTCCATGTCCTTATATTTTATTTTCCATTTTAACCCGAAGAATGCTAAATCTAACACAGATGTTTATACTTCACCTCATAGTTATCAAAAGGCCTCATAAATAGCCATGATTTGGTTTGTACTTAAATATTGTCCAAAGACAATGCTTGTTCTTAATTATAAGGTTTTTTTATTTAATTCTGCAGGTGGAAAACTTATTCATTTTAATTTAAAAAGAAATTGTCTTGGCTAAATGTTGAGTATACATTTAGTTTTGAATCTCTGTCATTCTCTCCTTCTCCAAATAACATCGTACAGATTAAAGTATTAAATGGTATTTCTGCAGAATCCTTAGTTTAACGAAATGAGTCAAATAATGTAGTTAAAATCAACCTTGATTAACAAGACTTCCATTCATGGATAACAGCAGGGTTAATAAATGCTTTCCGTTGAGATGTGGATTAATAAAACACAGCTACAGCAGATTTTTCACATAGGGTAACAGGGTGTGTTTGTCATACAAGTAACCAGACAAAAATACTTTCTCTCTTGTATGTCACATTAAATGAATGTAGCATAGAATTAGTGTGGTTTGACTGCAGTAGAGAAATCCTATTTATGTTTCTGTGAAGAAGTGCAAAGACATTATTTCTGACTTGGGTGTTATCGTACAGGAATATTGACTTAACATCCAGCATTCAAACACCTCAACTGACAAACATAACCTATAATTGCAGCTTAATTTCCTTTGTTAACAACCTCTTCTGTAAAACTAAACTAAATCAACAATGAATATTCATCCTCATCCACCACTTAGGGCAGGGGTTCCCAACCTTTTTGTGCCATGGACCAGACTGTGTCCCCCAGACAGCTGAGCGAGCCGGTCACATAGTTCCTCCCACTGTTAAACGCTGCTGTAAAATGCGTCCATGGCTGTCGGAAACATATTTATGATAGCCATGGGTGCATTTACAGCAGCATTTACAGCAGGCATGTTTACGCATGCATGGATGCATTTTACGGCAGTCATAAATATGCCCGCTTCCGGTAGTGGCGAGGACGGCAGGGGCTACATGAAATGGTGCTGTGGGCCAGGGCCAGCCCGCAGACCGTAGGTTGCCTACCCCTGGTTTAGGGACTTGATTTTAAGTTTACAAGTATTCCTCACTGAAGAGATATTATTACTTGTGAAACTGTTGCTAATTACAAAATATAAATTCAGGTTAAATCATGACACTACATCCACAGGTGAGCCCTAGTATGTTCCCTTCTATATGCCAGCAACATTACATTCATCCTCATTGTCATCTTCTAGAGCAGAATGGAATGTGCTCCATACAAGAAAAACTGGCACATATGCTTTGCACTGTTATGGACGTTGTTCAGGATTGTACTTTGGTAGACCACTGATGGGACGTTTTCTGAAAACTCAACTTACTAAAGAAACATGTGTGTGTGCACGTACGTGCAAGCGGGCATGCATGCATGCGTGTGCGCACAGACATTTGTACACACATGCGTAAGAGAGAATGAAAACTATATGCTTAAGACCAGCTACTTTCTTTATTGGCTTTATTAATCAGAAATATTTTGTAGTTAAATATGATACAGTGGTTCTTCGCTTAAAGAGCATAATGCGTTCCACAGGATTGCTCTTTAAGCGAGTTTGCTCTTTAAGCAAAACACCATTGTAAGTAACCAGTTGTGACTTTGGGCGAGGGGAATTCTGAACCTCCATTTTGTTGTTAAGCGAGTTTTTGCTTGGTTTTAGTTGTTAAGCGAAGGGACCATTCAGAGAAAATTCTGCTCTTTAAGCGAGTTAGTCTCTAAGCGAGGCACTCTTTATGTGAGGTTTTACTGTACTAGGAAGAAACATATTTGTAAATCAATTGCAGTAATGTGCGGGTGCGTGCTGCTTTATTGGGCATTCAGGCTTTGTCCCACCCTGCCCTCACCTCCGGCACCATGGGGTGCCAATAGCAATATATGAGATTCTCCCCCAACACCCCCCAACAATAACTGCCCCCACCACTCCCTGTCCAGCACCTTCCTATGGTGCCCTGCACACCCCTGGTAACATGGAAATATATGCCATTTCATTCAGCTACTTCTACCAAGATATTGAAGAAAAATTTGGCTCTTTCTTCACCTCTAAAAAATATCCTCAAATATGTGCCCTTATGATGGTTAAAAGATAGCCAAATTCAGGCTATTTTCTCTGAGATTGAGGCCTAGTTATGTCACGGGTCAAGGGGTTCATCATGTGAACAGGAAGGTGAGAAGTGCTGAACTTTTACCTCAGTTGCGCAGCCCATCAGAGAATAAATGGACCACATCATTCTAAAGCTGAATAAAGAGGTGAACAGCTGCATACCTACTGCACAGAGCCCTTTGTGTGCTAGACATGATCTAGCATTATGATTGGATCCTCAATGCTGTGGCTTTGTAACAATTACTAAGCCATTATCACATAAGAACACCAGATCATTTATCTTCTGATTCAGAGTGTCACCTGTTCTTCATTTGCAAGTCAATAACCATTAATTATGCCAGTGGAAGTTTAAACAAAGATTTTCCCCTCTGTTAAAACCAGTAAACCATTCGGTAATGGTGAATAAATATAAAGCTGCAAAATAATTTGTATTTTTTCTTATTATGAACTCAAACCAACATTATATAAAGACCTAGAAACTGTTTCTACCAATATTCTGTGGTGGGGGTGGGTGATTTGCACTGCATAAATGTATGGCGCTGACTTCTGTTTGATTATTTTATTTATTTATTATTATAAGTTAAATAGTAAATAAATATTTTATTTATTAATGAAGTGATTGTTTACGAAATGACTGAATAATTTGCAACTTTCAACTAATGTTCATATAAAATAAAGAATTGGTGAAATAAAAATATAAAATAAATTACCTATACCAATGTACATAGTAATAACACAATACAGAACACAATAATTGAAGTTGCTTAAGGCATGAATCTTCAAAATAGGACAGCGTTATTTAACAGGTTTTTTTTAATTTACCAAAACATTTTCCTACTATGATACTGATAGAAGCAAACAAAGCACAAACAAACAAACAAAACTAAACTTATTATCTTTTTGTGAAACAATTTTTAAGGAGGTGGTTGTGTTAGACTGTTGCTGCAAAAACAAATTTTAAGATAAACAAATTTTATTTGGCAGAGGTTTATTTTTATTGAAGCCCATTTTGCAAATGAATGGAGTGTAGCCTTTTGATATGTAACAAAACCTTTGACTGTTCATCCTTTGCAGTTATTTATGCATTTCTTTTATTTATCCATTTATTTCATTTAAGTAGGATCATTACTTTAAATAGAGGGGAGTCAAAGCAAAGCAGTCAGAAACCTAAATATATAATTTTTAAAAAATTAACTAACATCATTTAAATGTTATAATTTTCTAAAAATGCTGTAAGGCAAGAATAAAGCTTGTTGTTTTGATCATACAGAAATAATATAGGACATTTTGTTGGGATAATAGTAATTTTGGATATACTAACACTGAATATTGGTAACAGGAGGCTTCTCAGCCTAATGTGATTATCCTTTGCCATTAACTTTATCAGTAAAGTTATTTTCCCAACTCTGGCTTTTGAGGCAAGTTTTTCCCAGCTCTGGCATGTACTTACTCAGTGACGTTTATGTAGTAGTACTCTGCTGTCACCACTGCAGTTTGACAGAAATGAACACAATGCATTGGAATAGAATTAGAAATACAGTGGAATTAGAAATAAAGTGGAATCCTGCATAACGAACACTTCATATAACAAAAAATTCATACAACAAAGCGTTCATGTGCTCTGCACGATACCCCGCATAACAAAAAAATCATTATACGAGGTTTTCATTTACCAGGGTATATCCCGCTTATCGTTAACTCCATATAACAAACTTTTTTCCCGTTATGCAGGGTATCATCCACATACCTGTCAACCTTCCCAGATTGGCCAGGATTTCCCGATTTTTGGCGCTGATTTGCGCCATTTTCTGCCCGCAGCTGCCAAAACCCCGGAATTGGCAGTGGGGGAAAAAGAGGTACTGCGCATCCCTTCTGCGCAGTTCGCCTTCTACGCATGCGTAGAAGGCGACTTGCACAGAACCGTTTCTGCGCAGGTCGCATAGAAGGCAACCTGCGCAGAACCGTTTGCGCAGGTGCAGTATTTTCCGGAGCCGCGGTTGACAGGTATAATCGTCCATTTGATTTGCATAACGAAAAAACGCATAGCGAAGAGCTCCATGGAACAGAGCTCTTTTGTTATGCGGGGTTCTATGTATATTGTTATTGGGTCTGGTTTAGATTTTAAACTCTCTAAACATAGCAGTTTATCTTTTGATTTAACATAAACTGGCAGTGTTAATAATAAGCAATGTATCTGATACAATGTAATGTGCACAGTATCCTTCCATTTTGAGAAATAAATACATTATTGCAGCTTCATTTGCATTAACAGCATACAGGTATTTCTACAGAAGAAAATATTTTAGCCATCATGTTTTAGAAAGTGTTGTCTTTTTGGAAACACTAGTACATCTGACATTAATCAGTCTAGAGATCTCTACAGCATACAACTCAAGAGATCCTGTGCAAATGTACTGGATAGAGTGTCTTCAGTTTTCCCTTGTTAATCTTTGAGTCCGTCTTAAGATACAAGGGGTGAATTCTAACACCTTGAGCCAAAAACACATCAAAATTGCTAGGAATTATGACATGTTTTCAGGGAAGGATTTAATCGTGCAATTTAGTTGAGACATTTAAAAACAGAAACTCATTGCTGATCCCCAAACGCTGTTGTATCACAACTGAGATGGCAGAATAGAAATCATCAAATATCCTTGATAAATTTACCCAAATATTTCTTGAGACTGATTTGTTCCAAGCTACTCTTCCAGGTACACAAAAGGAACATACAGTAATACCTCATGCAAAGTCCACTTCATACAACATCGGATTCATACAACATCGCCTAATTCCTTGAAAAAAGTTGCCTCATACAAAGACGTGCGACTTTGTATGAGGCATTGGAATTTTGCCAGGTTGCATTGTGCCTGGGCAGTATAAAAGGCAGGACACATGTGTGCATTGCTCTTGTGGGTTTTGCATGAGGCGAAGAGTGTTTAGGGGTGGTTTTGAGCACGATTTTGGATTTTTTTTGAATTTTTTTGTCAGAATTTTTAGAAGCATTCCTGGGATTCTTGCAGCATTCTTCAGCTTCTTGGACAATCAGGGTTGTTTGACATGTTTTTGTAATGTATTTAGCCTTTAGACAATGATTTCTTAAAGTTCTGTCAGTTTCCTGTCTGTTTCCTTGACTTTGCCCTGAAGTCTGTGCTGTTACAGTACAATGTATCTCTATGGAAACAATGTTGTATGAGGCATCGCGGCAAGGATTTGGACGTTGTATGAGGCATCGCGGCAAGGATTTGGACGTTGTATGAGGCATCGCAGCTAGGATTTTGCATGCCTCATACAAAGTCCAAATCCGTATAAAGTCCAAACTTGTAGAACCAAGTTTGGACATTGTATGAGGTATCACTGTACTAGTGAGACCTTTGCCTAGTATTAGAAACAACCTATACTGTAAGTAGTTCTCTGGGAGTGTATTAATTCTGCTTGTATTCCTGTAATAGGGTGGGGGTTGGAATCTGAACTTTTCAGGTGGTATTTACTAAAAGAAACTGAGCTGTCCCACAGTTTATATTAATCTGATTTGCAGAGTCTCCACTAGCATCTGGGGACCTACTAAAGTTGTTTTCTTTAAATGTGATGTGAAGAGGTCAAAGCAAATAGCATTGTGGGTTACCGTACAAGATAGCAGGCCCTTTATACTATATGGGCAGCTTTTGAGTTATTGTGTTTGCATACTGATTATTTATTAAACAAGCGTTCAGCCTTACAGGTAGCTCCCTGTTTCTTTCACCAAGGGATTAAAGTATTTCAGTCATTTTGGATTGACTTACAGTGGTAAGTTTTTCTCCAGATAGCATTTGAAGGCAGCAGTGTGGTCTAGTTGACTGAGTAGCAGACAAGAAATCAGAAGTCCCTAGTTCTGTTCTTGGTTAAGCTACTGACCCAGTGTAGGATACTGAAGACATTTGCTGCTCATGAGTTCTCCTTGCTTTTAATCCATTTTAACAATTTAGTATTAAAATCTTGCAAAACTATGGACCATTTATCATATCAGACCCAGTTCCCACAACTTTGTTGCTAAATTCAAGAGATAAAAAAGGACTTCTGGTCCTTTGTGTATGTAAAAGTTATATCAATATGTCATATTGCTAATGCAAGAAGTCATATCAATAGCTATTTGCCTTTTGCACTTTACAAATATATACAAACGTAGGCCTAATAGTTACATTTTAACTATATGCATTTAGAAATGTATTTGCTCTCTTCCCATGTGATCTGTTATAGCCAAAACAAGGAAATAAGCACATGAACAAGCACACAACCAACCACCGGATTGACACTTTGTTAATTAACTACAATTAGCTACTGCTTCTTGCATGAGTTCATTTACTTCACAGTAAAATCCCAATAAGACTTTGGATACTAAATTTCTTAGTTTACTGCAGGTGTGAAATCTTGGTTTTTGCTATGATATTTAGATGGTATGGTATTTCTGACACAGCAAAACCATTTGACACAAGGTGATTTACAAGTAATGTTCATGTGTTTCAAACCATGTTAAGTCAGCAGGCTACCAAATCTTGGCAAAATTGTTGACTTACTACTTGTTGTGCTACATATTGAAGGATGCACAAACAAAGCATCTTCAAATTTAATTTCTACACAACTGTCTGTCCATGCCTAGGTTAGTTTGAGATGTTGGAGAAACAATAGCCAGTCATTGTGTAATTTATGCTGAGAGATAAGGCCATTTGCAGCAACAAAGTGTGTTGAGGTGAAGAATTTCTTGTCTCTGGCACTTAGAAGATTCTTCCCAGTCTGTTGTGACTTTTAGAAGGAATTCTTGCCAAGTCCATTTGTCCTCAGGCAAATGGTGTTTGTACCTAGTGACTTTGCCATCTGCTTTGTTCACGGTCTGGCCTTTTGTGTCACATTCAGTATAGAGAAGAAAACAAACTAACTCTGACTTCTGAACATTTGTACATATATTTTAACACAATGTTGGTATGAAAAAAGAGAAGGTAAGTAAGTAAATAATTAAATAACTTGCACCGAGCAGTCAATAAGTAAGAAGTTAAACAAATTTTATTTCTTTGTTGAGTTATTTCCCTTCTCCCTCAACTGTTACAGTGGTGCTATATTTATTATTGTGTCAGAAGCACACAAAGGTGCTTTCTAGGTTGAAAGGATTTTTGCTGGAGGATCTCCGCTCAGGAGGATGCCTGAATGAGGCTCCTTTCATGTCCTCAAGATATTTTCCCACCGAAGTGGTCCCTATTGATTTCCTTGCCACGTCTTGCTTTCGAACTGCTAGGTTGGTAGGAACTGGGACAGAGACGGGTGCTCATTCCATCACACAGTACTTGAACTGCAGACTTGCCGGCCTTCCAGCTAACAAGGTGAACTTCTTAAACAGTGGTGCTGATTTTCCTGTAAATGAGGTTATTCTGCTTCCTGGAAATGTTTTGCTCTTTAAAATGCAATAAAATAGTATCAGGTGATAAAGAAAGTGAGATACAGTCCAAGTGTCTTGATTCAGGCTGTGCTTCCCTTCCTGCAGGCAATGTGGCTGATGCTGCAAATGGAACAGCCAGAAGACTTTGTAATCGCTACTGGAGAGGTTCACAGTGTCCGAGAATTTGTGGAAAAGGCATTTCAACACATTGGGAAAACTATTGTGTAAGTTGAAACATATAGCAACAATGACTGGAGATCTACTGTTTGTCCACATCTGTTTCTCATTATGGATTGTGCTCCTTCTTGTTGTTGTTCAGTCTCACAGTCGATTCCGACCCTTTGCAACCCTATGGACAATTGACCTCCAGGCACCCCTGTCCTCCATCATCCTTCTCAGCCCGCCCAGCTCTATGCCCACTGCATCTACAATACCATCTAGCCATCTCATCTTTGGCTACCCCCTTCTTTTGCCCTCCACCTTTCCCAGCATCAAGGCCTTCTCAAGTGAATCCTCTCTTCTCATTTGATGTCCAAAGTACTTCAGCTTCACCTTTACTATTTGATCTTCTAAAGAGCAGTCAGGGATGATTTCTTCTAAGATTGTTCTCCTCGCTGTCTAGGGGACTCTCAAAACTCTCCTCCAACACAACATCTCAAAGGCATCTATTCTTCTGCACTCAGCTTTCCTAATGGTCCAGCTCTCACAACCATACATTACCACTGGGAATACCATCGCTTTGACTATGCGAATTTTTGTTTGCAATGTAATGTCTCTAATTTTCACCATGCTCTCCAGGTTTCTCAAAGCCTGCCTATTTATAATATATCTATTTATAATATATCGGAGATCTTACATTCGAATTGTTAGCATTACCATTTTTTATTTATTCTGATTGAAGTTAGTCCGACACCTCATACCAAAAACAGAAAATAGCAAAATTCTATCTATTAGAAGATAAAATGTTACCTTGATTATGTGCTAATGAATCCATTTAAGAAATTTCGTTTTTGTTTGGATTTTATCCTTCATTTTCTAAAAGTTTATGTTGCTGCACTTTAATGTCAAAAATATACAACCTTCCACTGTAGCATAACTTTTGCAAAAAAAATTCTATGCAAACATACAGTGAAATAACAATAAAAGTGGGTTGGACCTTGAGAGAAAACCAAGATCATAAAGGAAAATCCTAAAAAATATCAGATGGGGTCCCAGTTTAGGTGTGTGAAAGGGAACTGGTAGAAGAGGACTTCCTTGTCTCCTTGTTTCAATGTTAACCCCCTAGTCCCCCTGAAAGTGCTACACCATTGGTTCCTGATCCCACTCCCCACCTGGATGTGACATATAATTCTTATTATTATTTTTTAAATGAATTCCTGTTCATGTGGAGAAAGCCTAAACTTGGTCTAACTCATTCACAAATTGCCCCCTTAAAATCAAATTGACCCCCTGTGGTGCATGTGCCTAACGTTGGAAACCATGGTGCTACACAGAAGGATTAGAGTAACTTAGTAAATGGGGCAAGTTGTGGCAGAGAAGGGTAGGGGAAATTCCTGAAAATTGGAAGGGGGCAGCTTTTTTGAATGGAGCTTTTCCTCCAACAGGAATATGGGATCCACTTCATTCTGTATCTAATAAGATCTTAATTCAATTGTTGCACTACCTTTCCATAGAAATTGTACCCAAAGCAGTAAAGAGCAACAAAACATGTAGCCCCACCACCACCACCACCACCACCAATATCTTTGTAAAATACGCAATGCAATAATCATGGTATCTCAACCTATGGCCCATCCAGCCCACGCTCCCGCTTCCACCACTTCTCCATACCAGGGCGGATGTTGTTTGAAGGCTTCCAACATCAGCCCTGCTATGGATTGCCATTAGGGACACACCAAGCAGAGGGAAAAAGGATGGCGGTGACGGTGGCAGAAGTGGCAGATGCACATGTCTGGCTGTGTCCTTCCTGGGTGCTGCTCTAGCCGAGCACAGGCAAGGACAAGCAAGACCTTTCCTTCAACCATGGCAGGCCAGTAAGCAGGGAAGTGGTACTATGGGAGTGAGTGTTTGCTGGCCGGATTGGTGGTGTGGGGGAAGTATTGGTAGTGGGGGGGGAGTGTTGGCAGTAGTGTGGGGGGATGTGTTTGTAGGCTGGACTGGTGGTGTGGTGTGGGGGGATTGTTGGCGGTGGCAGCATGGGGAAAAGTGTTGTCAGGCCAGACTGGTGGCGTGTGGGGGAGTTTTGGTGGCGGCAGCAGTGGAGTGGTGGGAAATGGTGCGGGATCAGGGTGGTCCCACCACTGCCGCCAAAGGTAGTGGCGGTGGCAGCAGGATCTATTCCCCCCCACACACACACAGTGGTGGTGGGGACACCAGTCTGGCCCACCAACAGTCTGAGGGGGCATGATCCGCCCCCCTCCCCCAGCTTTAAATGGTTGAGAACTCCTGCCATAAACACTTGGATAGGTTAAACAGATCAGTTGATAAAACATGCCAACAAAATCACAGCAAAACTCTGGCCATATAAAAATGTAAAGTCTCTCCATATCTGCTTACATGTAAATTTTAAAAAGCTTGAGTTTTGTATAGGCAAAGGAAATTTCACAATTGTGGAGCAATAACAAGGCATGCTCCTCTTTGTTGTTAATGTTAGAAATTGTGCACGGATAGTATATTGCAATGATGGTGAACCTATGGCATGTGTGCTAGAGGTGGCACTCACAGCCCTCTCTGTAGGCATGTGTGCCATCGCCCCAGCACAAAGTTTGCCCCGTCCCTCTGCTCAGCAGCCCAATGGGAGTGCTTCCTCCATCTCCCCAGCACAGAGTTTGCCCCACGTCTCTACACAGCAGCCCAATGGGAGTGCTTCTTCCCTCCCCCAGCACAGAGTTTGCTCTGCCCAGCAACTCAGTGGGATCACTTCCTCCCTCCCCCCAGCAAAGAGTTCGCCTCACCCCTCTGTTTGGGCATTCAGTCTCTAAAAGGTTTCCCATCACTGGTATTTTGCAATGGTCCTTCATCATTTCATTGTATGTAATCTATGTGGTTTTGGTTAATGTTTTGCAGTCTCTGTGAATCACACATTGGGGTTTTTTTCACCTGCGCAAAACTGCTTGGAACATTCTAGAACCTAAAAGTCAATTAAGCTGACCTTCTGCACTGTGCATGCTCCCTTAGAGTAGATTTAGTTCCCCTTTCAGTCACCACTGAAGAAATACCAATTGGAACATTCTAAGAATCTTTTCTTGGGGGAAAACCAACACCATTGTTCCCTGTCATAATCTTAATCTTCTCCCTGTCCTTCTTTATCTCATTTTTGTGAGTTTTCCTTAAAATAAGTTTGTTAGTGTTTACTGTATTAGGGCCTTCCCATTTTTTGTTTATGTCTACTTCTGCTCATCCTCCCCTCGGTTTCGTCAAGCATAATTAATTCTCTGTGCGGCAGCATCAGAACTGAGGGATCGCTGGGCAGGAATAACACACACTGCATAGGGTAGGTGGAGCCTGTGGCTCCATCACAGCTCTGGAACATTCCGAGTTGTCTGAGCATTGTGTGAATTCACACGTGACTACTCAAAGAACTACAGGTAAGCAACCTGTCCTTATCTCAAATTGTGCTTAAGCATCATCCACCAGCAGTCTTAGATTGATGAAATGTATATCAGTTGTCACTAACTTGATATCCTGAAGGGACTGAGGGTAGTTCATAGAGTAAGTATTTTAAATAAATAACAAAATAAATAAATTTCAGTGTATTAATTGGTAAAGCTGCACAACCACTGACAGTATAAAATATTAGCAGTGTGTCTAATCCAAAGGTAACAGTCTCTCATTATTTAGTTAAGGGGTGCCCAAACTTTTTGGGCCATGGACTGGTCACGTGGTTCAGGGAGCTGGTCACTATGGCCTGGGGGCTGGATCTGGCCCCAACACCAGTTCATCCGCCCATGAAGCCCTCGTTACTTAAAACGTATGCCTACTTCTGCTTCTGGGAGCAACGAGAGCTTCATGGGCCAGATGAATTGGTGTTGGGGGCCAGATCTGACCCCCGGGCTATAGTTTGGGCACCCCTGATATAGTTGGTCCTAAATAATGAAGAAAATTGTTTGACAAATAAAATGCAAGCAATTTTGTCTGCTAGAGCTAGACGAGTGTTTCCCAATGTAGGATCCAGGCCCCACAGGGGGACTTCATTCCAAGAAGCTTAAGTCAGGACCATTGGCTGATGAGAGCTTTGGGAAATTGACTTAGGCTTCTGGGAATTGAAGTCCAAAAACCAAAGGTTGGGAAAGACTGTGCTAGACTATTTGTCATTGAAACTGTGAGTACCAAGGACAATCTTGGAATGATAAAAACTAAAATGTGATTCCAGTTCAGTCTTCTGCACTGACAGGAAAGCCTTTGAGCTACAAATATTTTCCCTCATAACTAGTGCTTCTTTTTTCTTTTCCTTTTGACTATTACTAATTAAGTAATATGATGGGGAAACATTTCCCTTCTCTAATTTGAACTCCAGCAGGATGGAACAAACAAGTAAACGCTTGTCTTGACTAATTTTCTGTCATTAATCTTATCAAATTAGAGCAGGATTGTTAGCATTGCCTCAAACCACTATAGGACTCAAGAGTTCTTAGCAGACGGCTGGGAGACTGGATGTGAGCGGGAGAACGCATCTAGGCAATGGAAAGATTTATGATTTTTTTAAAAAAAACAACATTATTTTGCATGTAGATTTGCATCAGAAATATGCATTGCTTGAAGCATTGAGAGTAACACATTTTTACCTGAAATTGTCATCATCGTCATCCTATTTTTAAAGTAGTGGAATTTGTTCTTTATGAGGTGCTTTCGGAGTTTTAGAGAAAACAGACTAAAATGTTTTGGACATGTAAAGAAGCCTAAAAAGTATCACAGGAACAAAGAGCTTTCCTTAATGTTATGAAACACTGTATGAAAGAAGTTTGAAAGCATTTATTTTTAAAAGAACAAAGTGAGCTGAGATTACTGACAGCTTCTATAAGTAAGAATAGTCCTGATTCCTTCAGATTGGGAAGCCCATCTTCATGCAAGGTCCTTGCTCAACCTTCAAGCATATCAGCCATTCTTTATAGTAAGGATAGCCCTTGGGTCTTCTTTTTCTTCCACTTTGCAGCGCAGCAATACTTCCCAGATATGTTATTTTAAACAGACACCTTTGCATTTTGCCTTCACAGTTCAGGAACAATCCTCTAGAATGTGCAGTTTACCTCTGTGAGGATAGGAGTTATTGAGTTGAAAGTTGGTTGACATTAAAGACTTTCATTATTATTATTATTATTATTATTATTATTATTATTATTATTATTATTATTATTATTATTATTATTATTATTATTATTATTATTATTATTATTATTATTATTATTATTATATGCCTCCCACTCGCACAACTCGACTCAGGGCAGCTCACAAAAACAACAAAGCATAACAGCAATAAATCACAATATAAATCAAACATCATAAAATATTACAATAAACAAGGAAAAAAGAAAATCATTCATTTAAAAGTCCCATAGTAGCAAAAATAACAGTCCCAACACGAACTGCAACCACGGTGCCACAGCCAAAATCATTGGCGGAGCCACAGGGCTCTTATCCCCAGCCATTGGTGGGGGCTGGGTCAGCGCAGCATCTTCAGCCATCCACAGGGCTCTTATCCTACTTGATCATCCTTTATTATTTAAGCAGTCTTTGGACTTTTTTTATACCTTAAATGTCTCCTGTTGTTTTGTCTTCCAAAGTAATCAACATTACAATGCATGGTTCTCAAAACTGACTTAAATTTATCCTGTAAACAGTTAAATGTAATATTTAAGCACTTTTAATTAATATTTAATATTTGATTCAGTCTCAGAAGAGGGCGGGATATAAATCCAAATAAATAAATAAATAAATATGGGCAGAAAAATGATAAACTATAATTGATCTTTTGTAAAGAAAAGAATTACTAAATTCAGAGTGGGAATGTTGGGGTTCTTAATATTAAGAAATTTATTTTAATAAAATATAAAATATATATATAACATACAAATAATGGAAAATATATCAAGCTTGGTCAATCCTCTTGTGACATGCAACTGGCCAGAAAAACGGTTCTAATCTCACAGAAGTAGCCCACTCTGTATTATAAGAATCAAAGTTTGGTTTCTTTGAGCGTTGTCGGAGGGTTTTTTTCTTTGCTTCTGGATGCATTCTCCCAATATCATTACTTTGTGTTTGATTCATAACAAAATTGATGTTTTTATTTTAAAGTATCATTACTTTTTTCACATTTAGCATGTTGATTGTGAGAGTATTAGAGTTTGAAACTCGGAGCATTTTTATTAAAGAAAAGTAACACGTTAACTAACTAATAAACATAATACTTTTTAAATGTTGGAGGTGACTAATAACAATTAATTGCCTTTCCATAAAATAACACTACAGTAGACCCTCACATAATGATGTTACTTGGTTCCCCAAGTAGCGTTGCTATGCGATTTTTGTTGTTATGCAGGTTTCTATGGAGTTTCCCGCATAACAATGTTTTTAGCATCGTCGTGCCATTATTTTAGCATTGTTGTCCGGACAGTGACACTAAAAATGTTATGCGGGGGAACACGTGGTGCATAACGACACATTGTTAAGCGAAAATGATGCTATCCCAACACGTTGTTATGTGAGGGTTGACTGTATACTGTACTGGATTTAAAACTTAATATTCCTGAGGTATGATAAGGATATAGTGCAATTTCACAAGACCATTTTAAATTTAGCTTATTATAAATTTGGTTGTCATAATGGGCATTTCAAACAATACATCAGTGTTTTTTAAATGTGTGCCTGATTTCACAACACTTAGAATTAAGTTGTCCAAGAGAAGAGTTAATAGTAGAAATCTCCAAAGTGTTTGCCAGGCTTTAGTCAGTCGGAACGTTATTGTAGAGTAGTGGATATAAACAGCAGTAAACAGGAAGTGTAGCCCCCAATGTGTATAGAGTCTTGGACCCAAGTTCAAATCTCACTTAGCCATGAAATTTATTGAGTGACCTTCAGCAGTTACTGATTGACAACATAACACTTCCTGCACTATAACGTGAGGATATAATAGTATTGATGGTATTAAATATTGCTATGCCATTTCAGCAGGAGCCTCCCTCACCCAGAAAATATATCATGTGGCCACTGTAGCAAAAACCAATGAGCAAACAATCTAATCATTATCCAGCAGTCTAAATCTGTAGCTAAAAGGGTGCCACTGAGGCTGACATTCCCATTTACCAACCAGATCATGAAATCTCTAGAAGTTACTTGGATCATTAGGTTTGCTTAGTTCCTCAGTGTTGTGTATGTACAATGCTGCTTCATATGAATGTACAATGTTGCTTTAAGAAATGTATTAATGTAACCCAGCCACAATCACAATGTAACCCAGCTGTTAAAGGAACGCGAGCAAGCTGCCTATAGAGGGCAGCTGCGAGTGTTCAACTCACATGGTCATCATTCCTCAAATCACCTGCAGCCGCGGGAACTTCCCGCAGCAAACAACTACTGCTGATCCACCACCAAAGATGGGCGTGACCCGGATGACGTCACGCCGGTAGCGGCCAATGAGCTACCATGCAGCCAAGTTCAAATGTGTTGTACCACTGTATATAATGTGAGATACCTCCGCCATTACCACATGTTCGTTCTGATCATCAACCAATAAACCTGTGTTAGTCCATACTGCGACTCCTTCCATGTCTCCTGGAACAGACACTAAACTGGCGACGAAGGTGGGATCGATGGCGAATCCCAAGGTCAAGGCGTACCAGTTCGATGTGAGCGAGCCCGAACAATGGGAGCTCTACGAGTGCCAGTTTCGGCACGCGATGGAAGCCGTGGGCGTCGACGACGATGCGAAGATGCGCTCCCACTTCCTGGCCCAAGTGGGGCCGGCCACGCTGCGGATCCTGATGACCCTGGTGGCCCCCCGGAAGGTAGACGAGGTCCCCATCGACAGTATCCTGGAGAGATTGGGTGAGCACTTCCAGCCGCCCGTCTCGATCTTCCCAGCACGGGTCGCGTTCCACAGGCGAGACCAGCGACCGGGCGAATCCGTGTCCGCCTACGCGGCGGCCCTCAGGCTTGCAGCGGTCCACTGCCAGTGGGATGACCTGGACCAGGCCCTCCGTGACCGCATGTTATGTGGTCTGAGGGATGAGGAGCTGCAGAGGAGGCTGATGACCCGCGACCAACGCCTCACGTTCAACGAGGTGCTGCGGGAGGCCCAAGCAGCCGAGGAGGCCAGGAGCGGGGTGAGGCTGTTCAAGTCCCGAGGGGCCGCGTCCGAGCGGGCCAAGTCACCAGTATAGGCGGCCCGGCGGACACCAGCGAAGATGGCCTGGCGGGCCCCCAAGCCGCCCGCCGGCACACCAACGTCGTCCGAGGAGTCGTCCACAACAGCGGACCCCTACTCCAGCGAGGACGACGACGTCCAGAGGATCAAGAAGCGTGGTGAGAAGCGGCAGTCCCGAGAACGGCAGGACCGCCGTTGCGACGGTTGTGGGGCGTCCCACGACCGCACGAGGTGCCCATTTCGAAAGGCCGAGTGTCACAACTGCGGCCGAAAGGGGCACATCACCCGAGTATGCAGGCGCGGGCGAGTCGAGGACAAGAGGAGTTCCAGCCATCCCCAGACGCACCAGCGGAAGGCGACCGGCACCAGGAAGGTCGCAGCCAGCTACGATGAGGAAGGCGTGAACCGCGTGGGCCTGGAGCACCGGCGGTTTTTCGTAGAGGTACTGTTGCAAGGGGTCCCAGTGAGGATGGAGATAGACTCGGGGTCATCTTATTCCATCCTGTCCCAAAAAGAGTTCATGCGTATTCCCCCAGACAAGCAGCCCAAACTGCGGGCCATGAGGTCACGCCTTCGGGACGTGCAGGGAAACGGGATCCCAGTGTTGGGGGTGGGGAACTTCAAGGTGAAGTTCAAGGGCTACTCTGAGAAACTGCCCTTAGTGGTCCTCAAAGGGGGGAGGTGCTGCCTTTTGGGAACGCAGTGGTTTGCTCCCCTGGGAATCGAACTGTCCGGCATTAACGCCATCGAGACTGACCCAATGCGGGACGTGTGCAACGCGCACCCGGACATTTTCAAGAAGGGGCTCGGGAAATACAAGGGGCCCCCGGTTTCCTTCGAGCTGGACCCAGAAATCCGGCCCATCCGCCTCAAACCAAGGAGGGTGCCTTTCGCCCTAAAGGACAAGATCGAGGCGGAACTGGACAAATTGGTGGGGCAGGGGATTTTGGTTCCAGTTGACTCGGCGGAGTGGGAAACGCCGATTGTTACGGCCCTTAAGTCGAACGGGGAAGTCAGGATTTGTGCAGACTATAAATGTACCATTAACAAGGCCATTCGGCCAAACGCATATCCAGTGCCCGTGGTCAGCCATTTGCTGGCCACATTACATGGGGGGAAGTGTTTCGCCAAGTTAGATCTGGCTCAGGCGTATCAGCAGCTCTCTGTAACCCCGGCTGCTGCCGCCGCGCAAACGATAGTGACGCACAAGGGGGCGTTTAAGGTAACGCGCCTTCAGTTTGGCGTGAATTCGGCCCCCGGAATTTTCCAATCCCTCGTGGAACACCTTTTAAAGGGGCTTCCAGGCGTGCTCCCATACTTCGACGACGTGTTGATAACGGCGGGGAGCGAATTAGAGTTGGCAAAGAGGCTAGATGGGGTCCTTTCAGTGTTCGAGAGGGCAGGCCTTCGACTGAGGAGGGACAAATGCGTATTCTTTGCGAGGGAGGTCGAGTTTCTAGGCTTTAAGGTAACCCCGGACGGGATCAAACCCTCTGCGTCAAAGGTTGCAGCCGTGAAGAACGCCCCTCGCCCCACCGCAAAACCGGAGCTACAGTCATTTCTAGGGCTCCTAAATTTTTATCATACCTTCCTGCCTCAGAAGGCATCGGTCGCGGAGCCACTGCACGCCCTGCTCAAAAAGGACGCGGTTTGGCGGTGGGGGGACAAGGCAGGAGAGAGCATTCAAGGAGCTTAAATCGCTCCTGTCTTCGGACGCTGTCCTGACCCATTTCGACCCGAAAAAACCAGTGGTCTTAGTCTGTGATGCGTCCCCAGTGGGGGTGGGGGCGGTCCTGTGCCACGTGTTGGAAAGCGGGAGGGAAGCCCCGGTAGCGTACTACTCTCGATCCCTCTCAAAGGCCGAGCGCAATTACACGCAAACGGATAGGGAGGCCCTAGCCATCATCGCCGGAACGAAAAAGTTCCATGACTTTTTATACAGCCACGAGTTTACGGTAGTAACCGATCACAAACCACTTTTGGGGATCTTCACTACCGGTAAACCCACACCGCAAATACTATCCCCCAGAATGCTGCGTTGGGCCATTTTCCTCAACGCCTACCAGTATGAGCTGGTCTATCGCCCAGGGAAGGAGATCTCCCATGCGGACGCACTGTCCCGATCTCCCCTCCCAAGTGTAGGGGACCCCACATGCGAGGTAGAGCAGGATCACCAAGTCCTACTGATCGAGTCTCTCGCCTCACCCCCCATTGTCCCGGCCGACCTCGCCAAAGCCACGGCGGCCAACAAGATGCTGGCCCAAGTTAGTTCCTGGGTTAGGAAGGGCTGGCCCATGACTCCCCCTGATGAAGAGTTCAAACCATTTTTTAGGCGCAGAGTAGAGCTGTCGCTGGAAAGGGGCTGCTTACTCTGGGGCCAGTGAGTAGTTATCCCAGAGAAGCTGAGGGCCAAGGTACTGAGACTATTGCACACCAGTCACCCCGGGATCGTGCGCTCCAAGGCTCTGGCCAGGAGTTTCTTTTGGTGGCCCCAGATAGACGGGGACATAGAGCGTTTAGTGGGCACGTGCGAGAGCTGCCAGGGCTCTCGGCCCGAGGAGTCCCGGTTGCCCCATAGGGAATGGGATACGGCCCACGGGCCATGGTCCCGGATCCATGTTGACTTCGCTGGCCCTTTTCGCGGGCCCATGTTTCTGTTGGTAGTCGACTCCTATTCCAAGTGGTTGGAGGTAATCCCTATGAACAGCACCTCCTCCGCCGCAACCATCAAGCAGTTGCGCAAGCTTTTTGCCTGTTTCGGCCTGCCAGACGTCCTTGTTAGCGATAACGCTAGTACCTTCATGTCTGCAGAGTTCAAGACGTTTGTTGAGCGGAACGCCATCAGGCACATCACCGCTGCCCCGTTTCACCCCGCCACAAACGGTCAGGTAGAGCGCCAAGTGCGCACTACGAAAGACGCACTGCGGCACATGGGTCCCGGGGAGTTGAACCTGCATTTGTGCCAGTTCCTCATCTGCTACAGGACAACCCCCTTAGCTTCAGGATTTTCCCCAGCCGAACTCCTCATGAGGAGGCGTCCGGTAACACTTTTTGACCGGATGGATCCATCCAGGGTGGAGGATGAAGGGAGAAACATAAACGTAGGGGGAGGGAGCTCCAAAAGTTTTTTGGCAGGGGACCCGGTTCACTGCAGGAATTACGTGGCGTCAGGGCCAGCGTGGGTCCCAGGGACAGTCATCGAGCAGACGGGGCCAGTGTCCTACAGGGTCGAGACTAGCTCGGGTCTACTCTGGAGGAGGCACGCTGACCAACTCAGAAGACGAGTCACTAGTGAAGGGAATTCAGCGTTAGGGTCCTCCCCCACCCGCATTACCCAAGGGGGAGACACGGCGGAACCCGGGGATACAAATGCATATCCTCGGTTCTCAGCCACAGAGGAGGATACTTTGGAAGAGAGGGATCAGTTTGATGATGATTATGAGTTACGGTACCAGGGGGGTGTAGCGGAGTGGTCCCCCACCCGTCCTAGCGAAAAGAGGGGTTTCAGTTCAGCCCCTGGTACCTCCAGTCCCCCCAGTCCTTTTGTGTTAGAATATACCATAGCTCCAGCTCCCCGGAGACCAACACCCCCAAGGCAGGCATTGGGGGGGAGTCCAACCATCACAGTCCCCAGAACTCCCAGGCAGGGAACGGGGGGTGGCGAGACCACGAGGGTCTCTTCGTCGGTCCCGAGATTCGTGCTGGGGGGGACCCCTAGCTCCTCAAGCGGTAGCCAGGAGTTCACTTCCCAGCTGTTCATTCCATTCCCATCCCCCAATGCAAGGTTACCACAGAGCCCACACCGAGCAACTAACGAGTCCCCCCTTTCCATTGCAGGACAGGACTCCGCGGAGCCAGGCTCCCCTGTGTTAGGCCAAGCGGCCGCTCGCCCCAGGTGCACGTGTGGCAAGCCACAATGGTTGAGGGACTTCGTCCCATCCTAGGGGGGAGGGATGTTGTGTATGTACAATGCTGCTTCATATGAATGTACAATGTTGCTTTAAGAAATGTATTAATGTAACCCAGCCACAATCACAATGTAACCCAGCTGTTAAAGGAACGCGAGCAAGCTGCCTATAGAGGGCAGCTGCAAGTGTTCAACTCACATGGTCATCATTCCTCAAATCACCTGCAGCCGTGGGAACTTCCCGCAGCAAACAACTACTGCTGTTCCACCACCAAAGATGGGCGTGACCCGGATGACGTCACGCCGGTAGCGGCCAATGAGCTACCATGCAGCCAAGTTCAAATGTGTTGTACCACTGTATATAATGTGAGATACCTCCGCCATTACCACATGTTCGTTCTGATCATCAACCAATAAACCTGTGTTAGTCCATACTGCGACTCCTTCCATGTCTCCTGGAACAGACACTAAACTCAGTCACCTGCATCCCCATAGTATAATCCTTATCAATGGCCCTAGTGTCAAAATTTTTATTGTTTTAACTTACACGGCTTTTAGGTGCAGCTCTTAAGTAACTGGGAAGACTGTGAGATGATACAAAATCTATTGTAAGAACTACATACTGTATTACACTCTTTCAGTTTGGGGTTGTTCTTTTTAAAAACACTTTTCTTTTGTTACTTAACTGTAACCAGACAGTGGTTTATAAAAAGATTAGAGACATTTTGCCTTTGTTAAAAGAAACCTCTCACAAAGATCTATGCATGTGTCTTCAATCTGGCCACTGTTATCTCGTGTGTTTGCCTTTTGGTTACTGACAGTTACACTAAATTGAAGGCTAAGAATGCCCTTAAAAGTGGGCTTTTGTTTTCATCCATAGCAGGACAATTAAGAATTTCTGAACATTAACAAGGAGGAAGGAAGTGAACCATTAGTGTGGGAGTTCTTTTCCAAATCAAGTCCTTCATTTTGCTAATGGGAAAGCCTCATGCAAAACTTTGCAGACGTGCATTAATATTCTGTTGTACATTCACTAGACTAGCTCCAGTGAAGGGGCTAATCTGGCCAGTTGGTGAAAAACTGACTATCCTGAGAAACTGCTTTCTGAATCCGTGCTTCTTTATACTTGTGACAAGTACTTATTTATTTGCACATTTGTAAGGTGATGATTGGTGTTTTGAGTATTTTGTAATGTTATGTACAACACATCAAAATTATGACTGTATCAAGAAATGCATTTCAAAACTTGGCAGTGATTTGCAAAAAATAGTCTTAAACCATTATGTTCAATTCACTCACAGTGAGAAAAGGTCCCAGTAGGGTTTGTGAACTAAGCTCTGAATTAAATGTTTTTTAATGTTGAACATTGTTTGTAATCCACATACAGTGTAGTACTATATTGGATTCCTCTTGCTATAAACCATTAAAATCTCAATTGTAACACAAATGCTTGACAAGATTTATCTCAATGATTCTCTATTTTGGACTGGTTTATCCTAGGTTTTCAGGCTTCTCATTTTCTCCTTTGTGGCTTTTATTTTGGTTTTAAAATACAGTGGTACCTCGCTTAAAGAGCATAATGTGTTCCACAGGATTGCTGTTTAAGCGAGTTTGCTCTTTAAGCGAAACACCATTGTAAGTGACCAATTAAGAACATAAGAACATAAGAACAGTCTTGCTGGAACAGGCCACAGCCCATCCAGTCCAGCATTCTGTCTCACACAGTGGCTCACCATTTGCTTCAGGGTATTCCCAAACAGATGCCTTCACCTGCTTAGGATTCCCTGGAAATGGCATTGAGAGATATCCTGCCTATCTCTCCAACCCGGAGGTTGTCCTTAAGTATCCATAATTATAGCCATTGATACTCTTGTCCTCCATGAACTTGTCTAATCCTTTCTTAAAGCTGTCAAGGCTGACAGCTGTCACCACTTCTTCTGGCAGGGAGTTCCATAGACCAGTAATCCTCTGGGTGAAAAAGTACTTTCTCTTATTTGTTTGAGAACTAGTACCCAAAAGTTTCATCGAGTGTCCCCTAGTTCTAGAGTTATGCGATAGGGAAAACAGTTTTTCCTTATCTACTTTGTCCACACCGTGCATGATTTTATAAACTTCAGTCAGGTCACCTCTTAGACGTCGTCGTTCAAGAGTGAAGAGGCCCAACCGTTGCAGCCTCAGATGGTAAGGAAGGTGTTCCAGTCCCCTAATCATTCTGGTTGCCCTCCTCTGCACTTTTTCCCGCTCCATAATATCCTTCTGGAGGTATGGCGACCAGAACTGTACACAGTATTCCAGATGGGGCCTCACCATAGATTTATAAAGAGGCAAAATGACACTTGCTGACTTATTTTCTATACCCTTCCTAATGATCCCTAGCATTGAGTTTGCTTTTTTCACTGCTGAGGCACACTGGGTTGACACCTTCATTGAGTTGTCCACCAGGACACCAAGGTCCCTTTCCTGGTTTGTCGCAGAGAGTTCAGACCCCATCAGTTTATAAATGTAATTGGGGTTCTTTGCCCCAACATGCATCACTCTGCACTTACTAATGTTGAAACTCATTTGCCACTGTTTTGCCCACTCCCCCAGTGTCAAGAGATCCCTCTGGAGCTCCTCACAATCTCTCACAGTTTTCACTACCCTGTATAATTTAGTGTCGTCAGAAAATTTGGCTACCTTGCTTTTTACTCCTACCTCTAGATCATTTATGAAGAGGTTGAAAAGCAGGGGTCCCAGTACTGAACCTTGGGGGACCCCACTCTTTACTTCCCTCCACTTGGAGAAGTGTCCATTTAGTGCTACCCTCTGTTTCCTGTCCCTTAGCCAGTTGCTGATCCAGGACAAGACCTGTCCCTTTATTCCATGACTGGTAAGTTTATTCAAGAGCCTTTGGTGTGGGACCTTGTCAAAAGCCTTCTGAAAGTCCAGATAAACAATGTCAACTGGATCCCCCTTATCCACATGCTTGTTGACACTCTCAAAAAATTCCAACAGATTAGTGAGGCATGATTTGCCCTTGTAAAAGCCATGTTGGCTCTCCTTTAGCAGCGCCTTCTCTTCTATGTGCCTATTAATTCTATCTTTTAGGATGGTTTCCATCACTTTACCTGGGACACATGTCAAACTGACAGGTCGGTAATTTCCTGGATCACCCCTGGATCCTTTTTTGAAAATCGGTGTTACATTCGCTACCTTCCAGTTATCAGGCACAAAGCCTGATTTGAGGGAAATATTATATATTTTTGCTAGGAGATCAGCAATTTCATCTTTAAGTTCCCTGAGAACTCGTGGATGGATGCCATCTGGTCCTGGTGATTTGTTATTGTTTAGTTTAACAAGACATGCAAGGACCTCCTCCCTGGTTATTTCTATCTGGCTTAATTCTTCGGTTTCCCTCCCTACGAAGATAGGCTCTGTTTTGGGCATGTGGTCTCTGTCTTCTTCAGTGAATACTGAAGCAAAGAATTCATTGAGTCTCTCTGCAATCTCTGTTTCCTCTTTAATAACCCCTTGCCTTCCATTGTCATCTAATGGTCCAATGGCCTTCCTAGTTGGGTTCTTACTTCTAATGTACTTAAAGAAGTCTTTGTTATTTCTCTGAGTATTTGTGACATCTGGTGGGGGGATTGTGAACCCCGATTTAGTTGTTAAGCGAGTTTTTGGTTGGTTTTAGTTGTTAAGCAGGGTGATCATTCAGATACATTTCTGCTCTTTAAGCGAGTTACTCTCTAAGCAAGGTGCTCTTTATGCGAAGTTTTACTGTAATTGCTATGTTATCTCCATAATAGTACTGAAATTTTTGTAAAGAAGATCTTTCACTCTGAGCAGAAAACCTGGTTTTGCCTTGAGTCAACCTTTATCCTTAAAATTAATACTGAGGGCAAATAGAGACTGTATTGTTTTAAAGATAAAACCTTCTCTGTCTCAAGATGCACACACTATAGCAGGGGTTTCCCAACCTACGCCTGCAGGCCAGACCTTGCCTGTGGCACCATTTCATTTGGCCACCGCCATCGCACATGGAAATGGAAGTGGACATATTTATGTCAGCTGTAAAACATGCCCACACATGTGTACACGTGCCCTTGGCTGTCATAAACGTGGAAGTGGACACATTTACCACAGCCATAAATGCGCCTGCTTCTGCTTCTAGGGGTGTGGTCTGGCCTACTCAGCTGTCCGGGGGCGTGTTTAGGCTCACAGCGTAAAAAGGTTTGGAACCCCTGCACTATAGCGTTTGAATTAAAGACACCAATGAGCCATTCTGAAAGGCAAATTTTGATCATGAGCATAGTGAAATCACATGGCACCATTTCAGGCAGCTCCAGATCATTTACATTCTACTACTGTTGCTACACAAAAGCTAAAGGCTTCCTTACTGCTTTCAGCCATTTCACCATTTAAGGAGGGGAATGAGTGTATAAGCAGTTACTGAGATTCAAATTGGCTGATTCTAGCTGTGACTTACTATAGTAAAGAAAGTCATAACTAGAGTAGATACATTTGAATCAATGGAACGTACAGAAGAGTTGACTCACTAAATCCCAAAGTAATACTTTGGAAACTGAATCTCCCTCCCCACAAAGATGCTCTGAATCCAGATAATGTTCCTTTTTCTAACAAGATAAATTCACACTTGTTTCCTGTGCCAGTGGTCCTTACTAGAGGCCTGCAGGACATATGGTAGAGGATGAAGTGTTTGATGTTCTAGGAAGTGCTCTATGAGACAAAATATACCCAGGTCCCTCTGAGTTTAAGAGAAGGGATTTCAAACTTAGGCAAACATGTGTGCACCATTTGTTCCTTCTGGTTGCACTTCACCCCACTGAACATGAGGTCTACTCACCTCCTTTGTTCCATCTCAGTATTTTTAGAAGGGTCAGGCTATAAGCAAGAGTGATTGCGTGAACAGACCATATGCTTGTCCACTACACAGAGTCAAATTTTCCCTCTTTTGAAACAAGCATGTGGCTTTTAGATGGTATTTAGTATTTAGCTAAAGTCATAGTGTGTAAAACAAAAAAGGGCCATTCTTTAAAAAAAAAGAGTTTGAAATTTTATTTTAAAAAAGTTAGCCAAAGTGTTATGAAAGAGGAAACACAATATGAAGAAAATGGAGTACAGTAGAACCTCGGATAAAGTCCAAACTCCTTTCCACAAGTTTGGACTTTATCCGATTTTGGACTTTATCTGAATCAAATGGGCGATGCATCGGATAACGTCCAAAAAATGGACTTTGTCCGAAGTTCCTATACCAAATACCCTGGATAACGTCCATTTTTAGTGGTTTTGGACTTTATGCAATGCATCACGTGTGCATGAAAACTGCGACTTTATCCGAATCGGACTTTATCCGAATCGGATTTTATCCAAGGTACCACTGTATAATTAAAAAGGTAAAGGTTTCCTTTACTCGAAAGCCAGTCATATCCGGCTCTGGGGTTCAGTGCTCATCTCTGTTTCAAAGCCGAAGAGCCAGCACTGTCTGCTTCTGCAGATGTTTCCGTGATCATGTGGCAGACATGACTAGACACCGAAGCGCACTGAGCGCTGTTACTGTCCCACCAATGTGGTCCCTATTTATCTACTTGCAATTTCTTGCTTTCGAACTGCTAGGTTGGCAGGAGCTGGGACAAAGACGGGTTTCAGACTCTTGTTCAAAGTCTGACTGTATTTTCTGGCATATAAGACTACTTTTTAACCCTGAAAAATCTGTGCCAAAGTCGGGGGTCGTCTTATAGGACAGGTACTTAACTGCAGCTTGTTTCCCCTTGCTTCATATGTCCGGCGCATATGGTGGGGGGTGCCGCGGCCCAGTCCCTGCTCTGTGCGGAGAGTATGAAGCAAGGGGAAGCAAGCTGCACACATCTTCCTGTACCTCGAGGAGGAGAACGTGAGCGTGGATTGGCTCTCCACCAGAACCTGCCCATTCGACTCGGAGGGCTGCGCGTCTTCAGGTTGAGTGTGGGTTAATTTTTATTTGGTTGCATTGGAAGAGAGGTAGTCTTATATGGCAAGTATATTCCAAACTCTATATTTTAACTGGAAAAGTTGGGGGTCGTCTTATACGCCCAGTCGTCTTATACGCCGGAAAATACGGTACTTAAATGTTATTTTCCAGCAATTATAAAGCTGATTGCAAGGAAGATTGGGGGTTCCTTGTGTTTCTAGTACTGTATTGTTAAGACTGGAAGAACAAAATTTTAACAACTTTATTTCAAGGAGCAATAAACAATCTAAAAGCATATTAAGTAATGTTTTTATTTTAAGTTTCATATCAACAATAAATGAATATTTTCATGTATATTTTCTCCTCTCTGTGTGTTTTATTTTACTTTTCTACAGTTCAGGGACCACATCCTATTACACTTTACTCTGGCAGTATATGTAAATTTCAGCAGCAAATTATCACAAGTTAATAAGTCTGAATTGGCATCTGCTACCACACAGAAAATTATCCAGTGCAGTGCACAACAGTAAATACATACTGTGATTTCTGAACTTGTAGAAATTTGCTGCTTAAATTTATGCTATTATACCAACAGCCATAACTAATAGGACTCTGGCCTGCGATATATTTAGGCCATTTTAAAAAATATACATGTTTAACAAGTCAAGCACAAATTCCAGTAAGAGAGTACAGAAGGAACAGCAACAAATTCTTCTGGCACCTTAATGACTAATGAAACAGTAAATCTTGTGGCCCAGTCATTCATGGATAAGTGTCTTCAGTATGCCTCAGATTGGAAGATAGACATATAGATACCAGCCAACTGACACAATATTTTTTCTGTGAAGTAACTTCAAACCAAAGATAATACTTTGTGTGTCTGCAAAGTGAGCTTTAGTGTACAAAAGGTTCTGCTACAACCAGAGCCAGCTAAAAAAGTTTTTTGCCTGAGGTAAAGAACAAAATGGCACTCCCTCCCTTCTATGCATCTAAATTGACCAGATTAGCAATCAGATTTTTACTTCCATGCAAGGTACTTCTATTTCCTCTGAGGACAACAACATAGGTTAAGGGGCACAGAACATGCTGCAAATAATGCTCAGTACCTCAAACATGTCTGTCTCTCCCTTCCTAAATTTCTGCTGTCTAACAATTTATTCTACTTAATGATAGAGCTCTCAAGCATACAAGTAAAACATGAAATATGTAGACCCATTATGCTCTCAGTATGGCCACACTCCTGCCTTTAATCCTGTCAGTGGAGAATGAATATATGCTGTTGCAGTCATGCAAACAATTGTCTCTCATAGAGGGACTTTCAAAGTCACCCGCTTGCAGTTCGGGGTCAATGCGGCCCCCGGTATATTTCAATTGCTCATAGAGCATCTACTTAAGGGTCTCCCTGGGGTCCTCCCCTATTTTGACGATGTTTTAATCATTGCGGGGGACAAATTCAAACTGGCAGAAAGGTTGGGCTGGGTTTTGCAGAGGTTTGAACAGGCAGGGCTCCGGTTACGTAAGGACAAATGTGTATTCTTTGCCAGGGTGGTTGAGTTTCTGGGATTCAAAATAACTCCCAAGGTGGTCAAACTCTCACATTCTAAGGTCTCTGCTGTCCATAATGCCCCCCAGCCATCTTCTATGTCCGAGTTGCAGTCTTTCCTGGGTTTGCTTAACTTTTACCACTCCTTCCTGCCCAGGAAGGTATCTGTAGCTGAGCCACTGCATCGTCTTCTCAAGAAAAATGCAGTTTGGAGGTGGGGGCAGAGCTAAGACGAGGTTTTCAGAGAGCTCAAGGAGCTACTGTCATCTGAGGCAGTCCTCACCCATTTAGATCCCCGAAAACCTGTGGTATTGGTTTGTGATGCTTCACCAGTGGGGGTGGGGGCTGTCCTTTGCCATACATTGGATAGTGGAGTGGAGGCCCCAATCGCTTTTTATTCAAGGTCCCTTTCCAAAGCCGAGAGTAACTATGCACAGACTGACTGTGAGGCTCTGGCCATAGTTGCAGGGACGAAAAAGTTTCACGATTTTCTATATGGGAGAGACTTTACAATTGTGGCAGACCACAAGCCCCCGTTAGAAATCTTTGTTACTTCAAAGCCCACTCCACACATACTTTCTCCCTGAATGCTGAGATGGGCTATATTTCTAAACACATACCAGTTTAAATTAATTCATCGCCCAGAGAAAGACATAGGCCATGCCGATGCCCTCTCAAGGTCCCCATTGCCTGACCTTGGGGAACCAGACTGCAAGATAGAACAAGATCATCAGGTGCTGGTGATCGAATCTCTCGATTCACCCCCCCTAGTTCCCTGAGACATCGCTAAGGCTATGGCTAAGGATAAACTGTTGTCCCAAGTGGTTACTTGGGTCCAGAAGGGTTGGCCCACAGCTCCCCCTTCAGAGGAGTTCAGAGCATTCTATAGGAAGTGGTTTGAGCTGTCGCTCGAGAGGGGTTGTCTATTATGGTGTCAGTGGGTAGTGATTCCTGCTGTATTACGGCCAAAAGTCCTGAAGCTTCAAAGCCTTGGCACGGAGCTATTTCTGTTGGCCGCAAGTAGATTCAGACATAGAGCGGTTAGTAGGCACTTGCAATAGCTGCCAGAGTTCTCGCCCTGAGGAGTCCCGACTTCCCTCCTGGGAATGGGACATGGTTCGTGGACCGTGGTCATGAATCCACATGGATTTTGCTGGCCCATTCCGAGGCACCTTATTCCTTTTAGTGGTAGATTCTTTTTCAAAGTGGTTGGAGGTAATTCCTGTCCCAAATACTTCATCTGCTGTGACAATTAAGCAACTACATAAACTTTTCAGTTGTTTTGGTTTGCCAGATGTGCTTGTCTCAGACAATGCCACTACGTTCACATCTGCTGAATTTCAAGCGTTTCTAGAGAGAAACGTCATCCAACATATCACCTGCCACCAACGGTCAGGTCGAGCGCCAGGTCCACACAACTAAGGAGGCTTTATGCCGCATGGGGCAGGGGGACATTGAGCTGCAGCTCTGTCAGTTTCTTTTGTGCTATCGTGTCACTCCCCTGGCCTCGGGTCTATCTCCTGTTGACCTCCTCATACATCAGAAACCTACCACCCTGCTGGACAGGTTAGATCCTTCCCAGGTGGAGGATAGGGGGGTGAATTTAGAAATGAGGCAGAAGAAAGTTTTTGCAGCAGGAGATCCTGTGCACTGCAGGAATTACATTGCCAGGGGTCCAGCCTGGGTTCCAAGAACTGTATTAGAATTAGAACAAACGGGGCCAGTCTCCTACCGGGTGAAACTAGGGAACGGCCTACTTTGGCGGAGACATGCAGACCAACTGAGGCATAGGGTAACAGACCCGTCACTGGGGGAAAACGTTAGAACCGTTGACAGCTCTGTTCTCGTTCAGAACCCTCCCAAAGTCTCGCGAGACTTTGGACCATAGTAAAGCAAATACATATTAAACTCTTTTACAACAAGACAAAATGGCAAACACATTTCCTTAAATACACAACAGCCTTCCAATCTTGTTATTTTAAAATCAGCAAGAGCAGTACTCTTGTAGTTAGACTGGTAAAGTTATGAGGTGATTAAATGTTTGTTGTATTTACAGGTGGGAAGGCAAGAATGAAGATGAAGTGGGCAGATGCAAAAAAACTGGCAAAATCCATGTGAAGGTTAATCTTAAATACTACAGGCCAACTGAAGTGGTAAGCACAGGCATTGTTGCCACTTTACAGATAAACAATCTATATACGATACATTCAATCACCAATTTGCTGCATTTGCGTAGCTGTTTGCAAAAGGGTTTTTATTACATTCATACTACCAATTTTCAGTCTTTGTAAATAATCAGAAAGTAGCTGAAACCTCTAAATTGTCCTAAGCAAAGAAACAGGAAATGAAACTGAGAAATTAAGATTGTTGAATACTTTGTGCTCTTTCCAGTCCTCCATGGTGAAAGGTTTTTTTTTTCATCCTGCACTGTTGCTGAAAAGTAAACCCCCAAGAAATCATGGATAGTTCTAATTTTAATTTTAATCTTTGAAGATGCCAATAATGTGCCGTTCAAGCACTGTAGCATTGATAGTCCAAAAGTAAAACAAAATCTATGCTGTCTTTTAGTTGTTTTTGAGAACCAATTCTGACCCATACAGCCAAAAACGTCTTGAATCTCTATAGCAGGGATTCTCAACCTGTGGCCCGTGGGCTGTATGTGGCCCACTGCACCATTTCATGTCCCCCCCCCACCGCCTCCACCACACCAGGAAGTGCCATGTGGTGGAGGAAGGGCAAAATGGCTATCCGGCCCCCGAAGCTGTCTGAAGGAGTTTGACCCAGCCCCTGGCTTTAAAAGGTTGAGAACTCCTGCTCTATAGCTTACCAATTTCTGAGCTAATCAGTTCTCATAAAGAGTGGTAGCCACCCAGAGTAGGAAAATCTCCTAGATGGGCGGGGTATAAATATAATAAATATAATAAATAATATATAAATAAATAGTAGTCCTCCCAGAGGCTGGGGGCATATCTGAGTGCTACTTTACTTCCATTACATATGACATGGACTCCAGATGATGTTCTGTTAGCAGATTTCCTCAGGTGTTTGGCCGTCTGGACACTGTTGGAAGCATACGTCTTAATTAAATATATGTTTGCTCTGATCCAGCAAAGCAGGTCTTAGTCTTTTGGCAAGTTGAATGGCAATATCTCTGAACAGCCCAAAGCACTTTTGTTAACTAAGGAGTACATTTTTATATATTTTGTGTCATGTAGGATTTTCTATGCAATATTCTGAAATGCCCTGAATCTATGAAATAAGACAAGAAATAAATGAAGTACTAGAACTTATTATGTTGTTAGTATAGGGGATTTTATAAAAGAGATTTCTTTTCTTTTTTGCTGTTCAAACTGTCTTGGTGATGGCATTAACAATTGGCTCTCTCTGCCAACCTGAAGAAAAGCATCAAGATGATTTTCTTTTTAAAAAATCCTCTTGGTTAGAAAAAAAAGCTATATGCAAAAAATAAATAAAAACAATAATGTATTTGTATTAAACAATTTACATGTAATACTAGACCTGCATTTGTTTAATCTTGGGAGTTACACTATATAATGAAAATAGTATGGATCAGCAGTTTTAAGTCTGTCACACACAAGTTCTGTACAGCCCTCTACCAAATTAGCATCCAAGAATCCAACAAATTCTAGGGACTACAGTGGCTCAAGTGGCTAAGATGCTGACTGGGAGGCGGAAGGTCAGCAGTTCGATTCCCGAGTACTGCAGGACAGAATGAGCTCCCATATTTGTCCCAGCTCCTGCCAACCTAGCCGTTCGAAAGCAAGACATTGCAAGTAGATAAATAGGGACCACTTCGGTGGGAAGGTAACAGTGTTCCATGCGCTCCAGTGTCTAGTCATGCCTGCCACATGACCATGGAAACGTCTGCAGAAGCAGACAGCACTGGCTCTTCGGCTTTGAAACAGAGATGAGCACTGCACCCTAGAGTCGGATACGACTGGCTTTCGAGCAAGGGAAACCTTTACTTTTACCTTTAATCCAACAAATTAACTTTAATATGAATCCTATATATTGCCATCTGCAGGCGTACAAACCCATCCCTCTTCTCTTTAAACTCCACTTCCTAACCTATGGTGGGAACACTACAGGCCCAAGAAGGCGCCATGGAAAAGGAGAAGTATATGCAACAGTATGTTTGGAGGACTATAGCCTCTGGACTAGTATTTCCAAGCGCCTAGTATTTCCAAGACCTCTTGGGGCTTTGCATGTTCTCAGACAAACTTCTTAAAAGGCCTAGTTATCTCTTAACTTTAGATACTTGTCCAGATGTCTTCAACTAGTTCAGGATAATATCGTGATGTCATCTCCACTTTGGACATAGACCTTTATTTCTCCTGAGCCTCTCACCCTAGTTTTCATTTAGTCAATCTGTCTTGAACCATATTTCTTCGTTGTAGAAATTAGATAAACATGCCATGCAACATAAAGATGGAAACATAAAATTGGAAGGGAAGAAAAGAGGTGTTATGAAAGAGATTATGAACATGGGGTTTGTTAAGAGTGATGCAGTGTTTGTTTGTTTGTTTATAAGAAGAAAAAGTAGGGTAAATTGCTAATTTCTGACTCTGAGAAGAGCTTGGCATGCATGTAAGTTACCTTTTAATATGTGTTCCCTTGATGTCATTATTAGCCTCACCCTTCCTCTAAATTCTCCCTAGTTTTTCCCCTATGCTCAGACCACAGATTACTTCATGAAATAGGGAAAATGTGACTCAATGGAGGAAAGAAATCATGATGTCCAGACATCAAGTTTAAAAGACTGTTTGTGTACAGGATTACCAGAAATAGATTAACAACACATCATTAAGAACAGAGCTCATTAGAACATGGCTACAAATATGCAGTAGTTCCACAAAATGTGCTAATGGGTGCAGTTTGCTGAGAATCTTACTTTTGACTGCAGTAATTTTCCTTACCATTGCAAAGATATACTGAAAAGTGTACAACTAATAGTAATGACCAGCAGCGTGCTGGGGTATCAAGCATAGGGCAACGTCCCACTCCACCCCAGCAATCTCTCTTAACCAAAGGGAGGGAAGGGAGAAGCCAAGCCAGTGCTGTACAGGAGGAAGCAGGGGTGGGGCAGCAACACTAGCAGGATGGGCACCTTCCTTCCGCCTTGTCTCTTGCCATTATACATGTTCCCACCATCCTTCTTGGGGAATTGACCCCTAATCTCCTGTTTACAAGACAAAATTTCAACCTCTAAGCCACAGCAGATCCACTGCCAATTGAACTGCTTTTGGTTATCTTATAACAGATAACTCTATGTTAATCAGAGAGGGTATCATTGCTTTTAAAATCCGTGCTGTAGAAGCCCTAAATGGGACTCAAACTCTGCCTCAGGAAAGACCCTTTGTTTGAAGAAAGGATGCAACATGGAACAGTAATTTTATTATTATTATTGTAATTATACTTATAATAATATATTTTTTACAAAAATTAAGTCCTAAGTGGGAATCAAAACTTGGTACCTTTGTGCATAGTCAAAAACACTAACCACTTATCCACTAAGGATTTCTCTTTAAACCTGATTTTTTTAAAGCAGTGATATCCTCTCTGTTTAACATAGAGTTCTCTGTTATAAGATTACCAAAAGTAGTTTTGTTGATAGTGGAGCCACTGTGGTCTAGAGGTTGCAATTTTGCCTTGTAAGCAGGAGGTTGTTGGTTTGAATCCCTAGAGGGGAGTTGAAATCAGGTGAATGGGAACATATATAATTTTTTTAGGGTTAGACACCCTAATCACTCCCTGTCCAGGGCTCTTTTAGGGTAACCAGCAAGCCCCTGGTAATGACATACGAAATGCCATGAAATACTGATAAGTGGATTAAGTGTTCAAAACATGTTCTTTCTTTGTGTCAAAATGTTACATAATTCTAAATTATGGATTTATATGAAATATAGATAAAATTGAAAACAAATTTAAATGTTAAAATTATGACACTGTTTTTTGACCATAAGTGGACTACTCCCATAGCAATTTTCTTGGCCACTTACTAGATATTCTTTTGTACAGTTATTAGGGCATAAATTTACACATAAATGGCAAATGTATTATATTTTCACAGAACATCTGTCTTGTGTGCACATATTTTACTTGATTATTCTTTAGTCTTCCTATTTTGTTTCAAAGTCTATTAAGTGACATTGAGATTATCCAGCTAAAATCTTATCCTAGTGGCATACAGGAAGGTGAATTTAGAAATATATCTTTTAAACCAGTAGCTTGTTACCAATTCCAGGCTTGAGAAACATTTCAAAAGTTTTTTGAGAAATACTGAGCTTCCTAAGATACCTCTTAGAATTGTTGAAACAGTTATTGTAACAACTAAGTACAGTATATAATTGCTTCCCTATTCAAAGTGGTGCTGTTTCTCCTTCCTTAAGGAGACTGTTGCATTGTTAAAGCACTTATGCATCAGATATTTCTTTCATCCACCCAGAAAATTTGATATATGCTTCTTTAGCAGGCAGAAACAATTTCTTTTCTTTTACTCCATTGAAACTGAATATTCTTCTCATCTTTGTATGAAAGGGATATGCTTTTGGTAAAATAACTATGATAACTCCACACACACACACACACACACACACACACACACACACACACACACACACACACACACACACACACACACACACACACACACACACACACACACACACACACACACACACACACACACACACACACACACACACTTTGAAACTGTATCTTTATCCTTTCCTTGCTTAGGTGTCTCTCACATTTCTGCATTCATATCAGCCAGTTTTGATATGCTTCCTTGCTTATCGTTTAATTGGGTTTTTAAAAATACATCTCTTCATAGCTTCCACTAATCTTTACATCCTTACTTAACAACATTTGACCTCACTTGCCCTTTTTCTTCTTTGGATGTCACCAGAATAAGCTTGGCATTTTTAGTTTCTTTGTGAGAAAAGAATGATTTTTAATACCTCAGCTATACATTTCCCAGACTTTACAGGATTCCAGTAAAACACTCCTCAGGGCATATCATATTCCCCCAAAGTAAGCTCTCCTCAATCTAAAGTATTTGTGGTACTTCATGTTTTGAAGAGCTGTGACACTTCAAAATATAATGAATAGGGTCACAAAAATCACAACTCTTTCTCTTACATTTTGCATATCTATCCCATTTCCTAGACTTATATTGCAACTGAGCCTTTTGTTCAAAAGTAAGTCTTAACATTGTTCAAAAAGCTGTATAAGAAAGATAGTTTCAATTGTTTAAATGTGAATTTTCCTGGTATTTTATCAATAGCCCATATTTTTGGTAAAGATGTATATTCTACTTCTTCAAGAGCCGTGTCCATTCCAGATATTGGCTATCATCATGGCAATAGTCTTCCTGTTCATAACTCCTCAGAACAGTTCTTCTGAGGACATGCCATACCAGTCTCTGAGGTTCTTCAGCCATGAAGTCTGTCTACGTCCAGGACCTTTCTTCTCAGAGATCTTTCCTTGCAGAACGAGTTGGAGGATTCTATACTTTATGCTGTTCCTCATGATATAGCCAAAGTATTGGAGCTTTTTGCTTAATGGTCTTAAAGATTTCTTTTTATTTATCCACCTGACGCAATACTTCTACATTAGTCATATGATCAACCCATGATCATCTCATCTGAGGCTCCCCCCTCCTGTAATTCATTTTTAATGTTAAGGTTTTGTAGATTTTATATTTGTTTTTAGTAAATGGCACAGCTGGGGGTAATATTGCTATGTTTTAAGGGTTTTTAATTGTTTTATATTGGTTTTCACTAGTGTACACCACCCAGAGTCCATTGGATAGGGCGGAATATAAATCTATTAAATTAAATTAAATGATATTCTTAGCTGCCATCTGTAGATCTACATTTCAAAAGCTTCGATTCTCTTTTCAGATGCTTTAGTCACTGTCCAAGCTTCAACTCCATATAGCAACATTGAGAATATGTAACATCTCACTATTTTGTTTTTTTTGTAGCAAGAGATAGATCTCTACTGCATAACAAGTCTCGCATTTTCATGAAGGTGGATCTTGCTTTTTCTATTTGTATTTTAATCTCTACCTCAGGATCCCAATTTTCATTTAACGTACTCCCCAAATAGACAGTTTTATCCGCTCTTTTGATTTCCTGTGTTCCTGATGTTAGCTTGCCTTGAGATGGTGTTCAGCTTATAACCAGATATTCCGTCTTCTTAATGTTGAGATCTAAACCATATTCCACACTTGAAGCTCTAAATCAATCCAGCATCAACTGAAGATCTGCAAGGTTCTACTACATTCTATTACATAAGGGAAAAGTGACATTTAACTAATATCATTGTGTTCATTTAGGCTTCCTGACAAATCTTTCTTACTGATTAGGGGAAAACCGTTTTTTACCTAAACCAGAGCTTTACAACAACATCTGAAAATCACTACTTTAGTAAATGATTACCTGTATTGTCTTTCTGAGCTGAATCACTGTGTTAGCCAAAATATTTATATAATTACTTACTTTAGACTCAACATTAAACTTTACCCAGAGTTACTACCAAGCCAGTTTAAAACTGACCTGGGTTTTTTCAAGCCTGCCATGGTTAACATGCCAATTTTGAAGAAAAAATATTTGTATTTGTGACAAGCAGTTTAGGAAGTGATCTGTGGAAAACTAACGTCCTTCATTTGCTCTCTGCTCTCATTTTATATAGGCTCTGAGCTGGTTGCACATGATAGGATGACAGTGAACTGATCTAGTCATCTTAAATTTAAAAATTTCCAAGATGGATTTAAAGCTGTTTAGAAACAAATTTGGGAAAGAGCTAAAAACATTCTCTGAAAGCTATTTTTTTTTAAATAAAATTGTGACCAAATGGCCTCTAGAACAGTACAGTGCTAGCTGCTTGTTGGAAACTCAACAAAGATGGAGCCGAAATAACTTGTCTTGGGAAGCAGTTTAGCCTTTCATGGGAGTGGAACACAACAGGGCCCCTGCTGAATATCTCAAATCCCAGGTTAGCTATGTATGTACAGGTGAAACTCAGAAAATTAGAATATCGTGCAAATGTTCATTCAGTTCAGTAATGCAACAAAAGGTGAAACAAATAAATGAGATAGGCTCATTACATGCAAAGCAAGATAGTTCAAGCCTTACTTTGTTATAATATTGATGCTTATGGTTTACAGATTATGAAAACCCCAAACCCCCAATCTCATGTACCCCATAATCATCACATAATCTTATGTACGCTGTATGCCATGATCATCACAATTATAATGAATTAAGGCATGGCATATCTCGCTTTGCATGTAGTGAGTCTATCTCATATATTTGTTTCACCTTTAAAGTGAAATGAATGAACATTTGCACAATATTCTAATTTTCCGAGTTTCACATGTATGTATGTATGTATGTACACAATGGAAAAAGCCTTTATACAACAAGGCCTCTGGCTTCATCCTTCAGATTCTTCTATGATCTATGTACAAGCTAATGAATGTTTGAAAACACACTAGTTGAGTCAAAGAACATGTGAAATTGCTGAGAAGTTTCAGGAAAAAACATCAGCATTGCTTCAGGAGCAAGCACAGAACCAGAAGCTGTGAGTCTTTCAAATCGCAATGATCAGAGAACTAAATTCATGTTCACATTATCCTTGACTGTATTGGAAATACATTCCATATTCCCTCCACCTTTGAAGTTTGAATAGCAACTAATTTAAACTGAATGGTGGTCAGTGCAGGCTGAATGGGAAGAAGCAAACTCAGATGGAGAGCCAGAGATTTTGGAGTCTGATAGAGTCTAGTTGGGGAAGAAGAGGTCTTTCAGGATCCAAACAGTTACTTACTTGCTTTAATGATATGATTTTAAATCTGTAGTTTTGCTGCCAGCTGTAGGAGTCTTGTTTTTATACCAGTATGCTGTGCTTGTAGATTTGTAAATTAAACAAATACAGTATTGCAATCTCACCCTAAGTCTCTAAAAGTCTCTCATCTGAAGGAAGCAAGGTTCTGCAGTTGCTACTTAGAGAGGCTTTCTCAGTAACTACTCACACCCTCTGGAACTCCATTTCCTTCTTGTTATGTATGCATGTTCATTATACTGTAAAGGCAAGATTGTAACCACTCCAGATACAAACGATATCAGCTGTAAAGGAACGCGAGCAGACAGCCTATAGAGGGCAGCTGCGAGCGTTCACTCTCACATGGTTCACATTGCGCAATCACGGACAGCCGCGGGAAAACCTTCCCCGCAAACAGCAGCAGGAAAGGAGGCGTGCCTGGGCGAGGCCACGCCGGTAGCAGCCAATGAGCTACCGTGCTACATGATTCAAATGTAGAAGGCTACTGTATATATTGAGATGTATCACCGCCATTACCTCATGCTTAACTGGAACCTCATGCAATAAACCTGTGTTAAACCAACCCTTCGGTTGTCCGGTCGTCTTTGGTCCCATACACTAAATTGGCGACGAAGGTGGGATATGGCTGCCCACGGGACCAAGACATGCGCCGGCTACGAGATCAGGAAGCCGGGAGACTTGGAGCTGTTTGAGATAGACTTCAACGCAGCGCTGGTGGAGCTCGAAGTCTCAGATGAGGCCAAAAAGAGGGCCATTTTCGTCCGCATGCTCGGACAAGAGACCAAGAGGACCTTGGTGGACCTGATCGCGCCGAGGAAGGTGAGCGACCTCAAGGCCACAGAGCTCCTGGCGGCGCTGCGCGCCCATCTCCGGCCAGCAATAGCGATGTTCCCCGCTCGGAGCGCGTTCTGGAGGCGAGTCCAGGCACCCGGAGAATCGGTCGATGAGTTCGCCGCGGCCCTGCGGTTGGCCGCCGGCCCATGCAAGTGGGAACTCCCCGACGTCACCCTCCGGGACTGCCTGCTCTGCGGTCTGAGGGACACAGAGACTCAGCGCGCGCTGATGAAAAGGGAACCGCCTCCCACGTGGCAACAAGTCCTCGACGCGGCACAGGCCGCAGAGGCCACGACGGCCGGGGTGCACGAGCTTCAGGACTGGCGCCCGAAGACCGCCAAGGCAGAGAGTTCGGTGCGCGCGGCCCGGCGGGTTTCGAACTCGTCTGCGGAGAGCAGCGACGACGAGGACGTCCGGAAGGTCCAGAGAGAGGGCCGGCGCTGCGACGGCTGCGGCGCCGCCCACGCCCGCACCAAATGCCCATTCCGCAAGGCCGAGTGCCACAACTGCGGCCGGCGCGGGCACATCGCCAAGGTCTGCCGGAAACGGCGCGAGGCCACCCGGAGTTCTCCAGACCGCTCGGCGAGGCAGGACCGCACCACGAGGCAGGACCGCACCACGAGGCCGAAGGACAGCACCCGGACCACGAGGACGCGGGACGGAGTAGGGCGCATCTCCGACGACAGCGAGGACGACGCGCCGGTTTGCAGCGTCTCCACGGAGCACCCCCGTTACTTCGTTGAGGTAGTAATACAAGGGGCCCCTGTTAGAATGGAGGTGGACTCGGGTTCTTCATACTCTATTATTTCCCAGGGGGAGTTCATGAAAATCGCCCCCCGCGTGCGGCCCAAGCTCAAAGCGTTGAGGGCCACACTGAAGGACGTGCAAGGGAACCGCATCCCAGTGTTGGGGGTTGGGAAGTTCCAGGTCCAGTTCAAAAAGTACACCGCAACGCTTCCCCTAGTCGTCCTCAAGGGAGGTAAATGCAGCCTCCTCGGGACTCAATGGTTCCAGCCCCTGGGTTTGTTCATTGGGGGGGGTGCACGCCGTGGGAGCACACGCCGCCGGGACTGATCCAATACAGAGCGTGTGCGACGCGCACCCCGAGGTTTTTAAAAAGGGGCTCGGAAAATTCAAGGGCCCCCCAGTGACTTTCGACCTGGACCCTGGAGTGCGTCCAATCAGACTTAAACCGCGCAGAGTGCCTTTCGCACTAAAGGACAAAATAGAGGCGGAGTTGGACAAATTGGTGGGCCAGGGGATTCTTGTTCCTGTTGATTCTGCGGAGTGGGAAACTCCAATTGTAACAGCGCTTAAGGCCAACGGGGAAGTCCGCATATGCGCTGATTACAAGTGCACCATCAATAAGGCGATCCGCCCTAATGCGTATCCGGTGCCGGTAGTCAGCCACTTGTTGGCCAGGTTACACGGGGGGAGGTGTTTCGCTAAACTCGACCTGGCCCAAGCCTACCAGCAACTCCCGGTGACCCCCGCCGCAGCTGCTGCGCAGACCATAGTCACCCACAAAGGGGCGTTCCAGGTATCGCGCCTCCAATTCGGCGTGAATTCGGCGCCCGGGATTTTCCAGTCACTGGTGGAACGCCTCCTGAAGGGGTTAGAGGGGGTGTTACCCTATTTTGATGACGTATTAATTACAGGGGGGAGCCGGGCCGAATTAGCAACAAGGTTGGGAAAGGTCCTGACAATATTCGAAAAGGCGGGGTTGCGGTTGCGGAAAGACAAATGCGTCTTCTTCGCTACAGAGGTTGAGTTCCTAGGGTTCCGTGTCACTCCCGAGGGAATTAGGCCAGCCCAATCCAAGGTAGCCGCCATCAAGAAGGCCCCTCGCCCCACCTCCAAGCCCGAGTTGCAGTCGTTCCTCGGACTGCTCAACTTCTACCACTCCTTCCTCCCGCGGAAGGCAGCAGTGGCAGAACCGCTTCACAAATTGTTAAAAAAGGACGAGGCATGGAAGTGGGGCGACGACCAGGAGAAGGCTTTCAATGACCTGAAGCGACTCCTGGCATCAGATGCTGTACTAACCCACTTCAATCCCAAACGCCCGGTGGTCCTGATATGTGATGCATCCCCGGTGGGGGTGGGGGCGGTGCTATGCCACGTGCTGGAGAACGGTAGGGAGGCCCCGATAGCTTTCTACTCTAGATCCCTGTCCCAAGCGGAGAGGAACTATGCTCAGACAGACAGGGAAGCGCTAGCAATAATTGCGGGGACCAAGAAATTTCACGATTTTGTGTACGGCCGCCCCTTCACCATAGTTACTGACCATAAGCCTTTGCTGGGCATTTTCACCGCAGATAAGCCCACACCCCAGATCCTGTCCCCGAGAATGCTCAGGTGGGCCATTTTTCTCAACGCGTATCAGCACGCGTTGGTATACCGGCCCGGGAAGGAGATCAGCCATGCCGACGCTCTGTCGAGGTCCCCCATTCCCCGGGATTGCTGCCACGTGGGCGGAGTTGAGAGGGACCACCAGGTCTTAATGATAGAGGTCCTAGACTCCCCTCCAGTAGTACCGGCCGACATCGCCAAAGCGACAGGCAAGGACAAAACGCTGGCCACAGTTTGCTCCTGGGTGCAGAAAGGGTGGCCCGTGTCTTCCCCAGCAGCGGAATTCGACACATTTTTCAAAAAGAGACTAGAGTTGTCCCTAGAGAGGGGTTGCCTTTTGTGGGGACAGCGGGTAGTGATCCCCACGTCTCTCCGGCCGAGGGTGCTTAAACTGCTGCACGTCAGCCACCCGGGGATCGTCCGCTCTAAGGCGCTAGCCCGCAGTTACTTCTGGTGGCCCCAGCTAGATGCCGACATCGAACACATGGTCGGCACTTGCGAAGCGTGCCAAAGCTCAAGACCAGAAGAGGCTCGCTCGCCACCTAGGGAGTGGGACGCAGCAAGGGGGCCCTGGTCCCGGGTACACGTAGACTTTGCTGGCCCGTTCAGGGGAACGCTTTTCCTCCTTGTGGTGGACGCGTTCTCCAAATGGTTGGAGGTCATTCCAGTCTCGAGCACCTCCTCGGCCACAACAATTAAACAGTTAAGGAGGGTCTTTTCCACGTTCGGTTTACCCGACACCCTCGTCAGCGATAACGCTAGCTGTTTCACGTCCGCTGAGTTCAGGGCATTCATGGAGCGCAACGCCATTCGGCACGTCACCTCCGCCCCCTTTCACCCGGCCACCAACGGCCAAGTAGAGCGCCTCGTGCGCACCATGAAAGACGCGCTACTGCGCATGGGTCCCGGAGACCTCGAACTGAAATTGTGCCAATTCCTGCTGAGATACAGGGTCACCCCATTAGCGTCAGGGTACTCCCCCGCGGAGCTGTTGATGTGCAGGAAGCTGGCCACGGGGATCTCCAAGCTAGACCCCACGAGAGTAGAGGACAAAGGGCGGAACATAGGGGTGGAACCCACAAAGAGTTTCAGCATAGGCGCCCCGGTGCACTGCAGGAACTACGCCAGCGCGGGGCCAGCCTGGGTGCCGGGCACCGTAGTAGATCAAACCGGCCCCGTCTCATACCGCGTAGAGACCAGTACAGGTTTCCTGTGGAGGCGACACGTAGACCAACTCAGGCGTAGGGTCCCCGGAGAGCAGGACGCGGACGAGAATAGCATCGAATCAGCGTTAGGGTACTCCCCCACCCGTTTAGCCCAAGGGGGAGGAAAAGGGGAGCATGGGTCCCCACCAAGGGGGGAGGAAAGGCAATCGATCCACAGAGATCTTTTGCGGGAGTCCCCGTCAGAGAGGAGGAGCCCCGATCACACTCATACCCTGCGGAAGCCGCGGAAGTCTCCCCGAAATTCAGATGCCCATAGAAGTTTAGACGTTGATTTACAGTACCAGGGGGAGTTAGCGGAGTGGTCCCCCACCCGTCCTAGCGAAAAGAGGGGTTTCAGTTCAGCCCCTGGTACTTCCAGTCCCAGTAGCCCCTGTGAGTTAGAATGCAATATAGCGCCAATGTCCCGGAGACCGACACCTCCAAGACCGGAGGCATCAGCGAGTCCGCCCACCACAGTCTTAAGGTCCCCCGAGCAGGGATCAGAAGGTAGCCGTTCCACAAGGGCGACCTCATCGGTTCCGCGGTTCACATTAGGAGGGTCCCCGGGGTCCGAGAGCAATAGGCAGGGATTTACCTCCCAACTGTTCATTCCATTCCCATCCCCGAGCGCAAGGCAGGCACGGACGCCCCACAGAGCCACTAACGAATCCCCGTTTCCCATTGCAGGACAAGCACCCGCGGAGTCAGGGATCACGGGCTCTCCAGAATTAGGGCAGGCGCAAGCACGCCCCAAGCGAACGTGCGGCAAGCCACAATGGTTGCGGGACTTCGTCCCATCCTAGGGGGGGAGGGATGTTATGTATGCATGTTCATTATACTGTAAAGGCAAGATTGTAACCACTCCAGATACAAACGATATCAGCTGTAAAGGAACGCGAGCAGACAGCCTATAGAGGGCAGCTGCGAGCGTTCACTCTCACATGGTTCACATTGCGCAATCACGGACAGCCGCGGGAAAACCTTCCCCGCAAACAGCAGCAGGAAAGGAGGCGTGCCTGGGCGAGGCCACGCCGGTAGCAGCCAATGAGCTACCGTGCTACATGATTCAAATGTAGAAGGCTACTGTATATATTGAGATGTATCACCGCCATTACCTCATGCTTAACTGGAACCTCATGCAATAAACCTGTGTTAAACCAACCCTTCGGTTGTCCGGTCGTCTTTGGTCCCATACACTAAACTTCTGGTTGTGGTTCTGCTGTCAGCATACACACCCTGCCTCATCCTGCAGCAATCCTTTGGCATTAAGTTGTGTTGATGATATGTTGCTCACTTATTGGAAGCTGTTTCTCTCTTCTTCTTTTTGTTCTTGCCTTTTGAATGTTTCTAATTAGATAATTTTTATGTTCAAAATGGTATTCTGTTTATATCACCATCACCATCACCTGTGCTCTTTTGGCCACAGGAGCAGAATATAAAATAAGTACATAAATGAATACTCATTGGTCTCTTGTTGCTCAGGAGAAGTGCACAGCTCTATCAATCTAATATTTTGCCTTTCCTTTGAATTACATACTGTTTTTATGTAAGCGTGGGTTCTTCTTTTACTTAATTGTGTATTTGGGGCTCTTGACTATACATATTTGAACATTGTATTTTGTATTTGATTATGCTTTTATTGTATTGTGTTCTGATGTAATTTCTATATCTCTATTATTGTATACTTTTCTGGTGCTGTCTGCTTTCAGATAGCATGCACCTATGTAAACCGCTCTGAGTCACCTTTGGGCAGAGTGGAGTGGTATACAAAAATAAAGTGGAATGAAATGACATGGTCTCCTTTCTGTACAAGAGCATTTATTGATATACTTCATAGCTGTCTGCTTACCCCATCTTCTTTTCATCTAACCCAGTGTTTCCCAACCTTTGGTTTTTGGACTTCAATTTCCAGAAACCTAAGTCAATTCCCCAAAGCACTGATCAGCCAATGTACTGATTTAGGCCTCTGGGAATTGAAGTTCCCCTGTGGGATGTGTGCCCCCCATTGGGAAACATTGATCTAACCTAGTGTAGTAACAATGTCACTGTGACATTTGATACTCTGAAACTTGAAAGATGCTACAGCTAAAATCATCCCACATGGTATGCTATTCAGTTAAACAGTTGTTGCCTATTGTGTCATCCTATTCCACTTCCCCATTTTCTCAACCTCTCTTGTACTGCTGACCCTGCTTCTCACCCCCAAGTAAGGCTCACCCCATCCCTGTCATTCCTGAACTTTTAAAACCAGCCATGTGTCATCTGTAATCTGCACGTGTTCATTGATCTTCCTGAGAACAACAGCCTGTCCCTCTAAATCTGCCATCTGATCCCTTCTGTCAGCTCTCAGCCTTCAAAAGGTATATCCTTACTTAGATTTAAGTGAAAATTGCCCTGCCCTGTGAATATGGTTTTTTGTTTGCCATGCCATTGCTGCCTTTCAGTTACATCACTGAAACCTGGATCAAGTATTTATTAACTATTTAAAACAATCTGAAAAGGGGGAAATGGGAGAGGAAAAAACTTTTGTTTTCATTGATCATTCTTGCTGCAATTTGACATCAGAGACAACAAGATCCACACCCGGAGACATTACCTAGCTGTAGTCACTGTGCATGTTGATGTTAGTGACAGCTAGGAAGTGTTGACCAGTGCTACTTTACTTTAAGTAAACTAATAATTATAAAGATTCTTATGAGTATACTATGGCAGTGGAATAGCGTAATTTCTCAGCATTGAAAAGTATATCAGTCTTTTATTAATATGTTGTAAGTTGTTTGGTTAGACTACTAAACTAAATACTGTATTACATTTAAATTTTATCTGCACTTGAGTTTTGTGATTAAACAAATAGTAAAAATGTTTGTTCAGCTGTCAGCAAGTGCTATGACACTTTAATTTGCTGTTCAAGCTTCGAAGTGACTTATTGATATTGAAAACAAATCCTTTTACATCTATCAACTTATCTTTTCCAAATCAGACTATTTCTTTTTTATACACGCTAATATACTGTAATAGCATATTACTTCCATACTAACAATGCAAATCTTCAATAAGTATTTCAAATAGGATAGAGACACATTTCTTATGGACAGCTCTTGTACAAACAGACATCACCTTCCTCACCAAATGTAAACAATGAGATTATATCCCTAAGGGACTTACAGTGTAAAGCTTTTTCGATCCATGTAGTCCATTGACTAAAGTGAGAGATCATGCAACACTCTCTCCCAAAAGAATTGACGCTTTTAATCATCTTATACAGCAAGCAAAGGAAAATCCAGAGGGAAATTGAGGATCTTGAGCTATCTGTAGAGAACCAGCCTTCCACACTGGATACTACACAATGGCAATTACACTTACTGTATATCCCACCACATAGCACTGAGTACACTCTCAGTATTCCCGCCACAAGAAAAAAAATATCTATGATGCACAGCTCATTTCCCCAAAGAAAAAGAAAGAAAACAACCTATCCAATTTAATACAGAACTGCTTGGCTCACACCAAGAATACCATAAGCTTACGGAACAACATTATAACTCTACCCAGTAATTCCTAACAATCTGTTGTATAAGATATGGCCAGCTCTGTTTGGAATGACTGTGTACTTTTTTTTAATTCTTCTCTTTGTCTCCTTCTTTTGTGCCAATAAAGGTTTAATAAAATAAATCTGCCATCACACATTGATCCAAGCAGAAGGGTCAGTCCTATCACGGGGTCTGTACTTCTGTCCCACCAAACTGAAACACATGATACAGATCTGTGGTTGCCTGGAGACCTTTTTCCACAGACTGCAAGTCAAAGAATATTTCCACAACAGCCAAGATGAGAACACACAAGCTTTCCCCTCCCTTTACAATATGAGGAAAGTCTCATGGTCCAGTCTCTCTACATTGCTCCCTCCATTTCACCAGTTGCCTCCCATTGTTAAAGTATTCCTGCGTGGAAGGAAAAAAGTTAGTTTTTTAAAAATGGCTACTATCCTATTGCCATTAATTAGATGGGATTAATGTAAGCATTGGCTTAACATGCAACAATTCAGTGGTTCTATTTTTAGCAGTGGCATACAGAACAATAACTATTGTTCTTCAGATTGATTCTCAACAGCATGTTTTCTATCATTTTCCTGAAATATACTTTTAAAAAGACACATTTTACCACAAAAACATTTTTGACTGGCTTCTTATATATCTTTGTTTTTTTTAGACACAACTTTTTAATCCCTTCATTTTCTGTCAGCATTTCTCTTGATCCTGGACTCTGTTTTCCTGTATTGAGGGGATTAGAAAGTTGACTGTGATGATCACATTGTTACTAGAGGAAGTGTAATGTATTAGTAAAACCTCAGGTGAGTGATGTGACCAAGTTTGTTCTGTGTGGTATGTTGGTAACTACGCAACAAAGCCTACCAAGCTGCCTTGGTATCATTTGTGTCACCTCTGAGTGCATGTTGTGGCATTTATTCTTCGCTCCAAACCATCTTCCTGTAGTGCTAATCCTGTGTGGTTAGCACAGACTTTCATCCTGCCTGTTGTAAGGTTAAAGAGGTCACTCAAGATTTTTTCTACTAAGGTGTGGTTGAGGTCCCTCACAACATAGTTGGCTTGCATTAGCAAGCACATTGTTTTGGATCTTAATGAGTCATGAGGCAAAAGAAAATTGCCACTACCCTTACATTGCAAATGCTTAAGAGTTCACCTACTGCTATATGACACATCATTTCTATAGTAGTTGCCCTGCTCCTGTGTAAGAGGTTGCACAAGCATAACAACATGATTATATTTATTTTCCTTTTATTTTATAACACTCTAATGTGAAGAATTTTTCCAGCACTACTCTGAATTGGAGGGCACATTTAGGTTGAGTCCTTGGTATCTACAGGTATTAAAGCTTTAAAAGAATCTTGTGTTCTTTAGGGCAAAAATCTTTTACCGATCCAGTCAAATTCTGCAAAACCTACAACTGATCCAAAGACACTGGTACAGAAAGAGGCTCAAGGTAGCCAACAACACAAGTGGAAAGCATCTAAATTCTTGGAAATAAAGAGTTTCTAAGAATATACAGATAAGATAAAAAGAGACAACATTCAGCCAAGTTCTTCCATCTTGTCAGGGTTCAGTTTCAGCCTGTTAGCGTTTGTCCATTCCTTGTTGAGTTCAAACACTCATCAAGACGTTGGACTGCATCAACTGCAGATGATGAAAAGGAGAGATAGAGTTGGGTGTCATCCACATAGTAGAGACACTGAATCCCAAATCTCCTAATGACCTCTCCCAGCGACTTCATGTAGATATTAAACAACCCAAAAGTAAAGTACATTAGGTAAAGGTCACCCTTGCTTAAAAGCCAGTTATTCCTGACTCTAGGGTTCAGTGCTCATCTCTGTTTATAGTCAAAGAGCCATTCCGTGGACATGTAGCAGGCATGCCTCAACATGGAACGCTTTTTACCTTCCCACCAAAGTGGTCCTTATTTATCTACTTGCAATTTCTTGCTTTCAAACTGCTGGGTTGGCAGGATCTGGAACAGAGACGGGAGCTCACTCTGTCATGCTCCGACCTTCCAGTCAGCGAGTTCAGCATCTTTAACCACTTGAACCTCCGCAATCCCTTAAAGTACATTACAAGCAGGAAAATGTGAAGTGACATTTACATTTTACAACCAAGAAAAGATAAAATGAACTAGCAGGAGGCATAAACCGGTCCATGGAAAAAGTCTTGACAATTTGGGATCTTTGCAAATCTGTAGCTAGAATGCAGACATTAACTTTTACTGATTTGAGTAAAATAAAAATAATTTACAAAAATAAGACAGTTTTGCACAGAAGCATTTTAATGATAATGTTTTTCTATTTCCACATTATCAGGAAACAGTAGGGGGGAAAGCCTATACAGTGGAAGGAAGAACAATAATTTCCTTTGTTTCAGTTTATCTGATTGTTGCAAGATATGTTTGACCTACAGAATATGTAAATGGAAATTTGTGAAATGCTATTAATTATGCTTATCAGGCTTTGTTGTTATTTTGCTCAGAGCTTAGAAAAGTTGCTCTATTGGACTGTGGCTCCCAGAGTCCCCCTGCCAGTAGGATTTCTGGTAGGAGTAGTAAAAAAAACCATAACTTTTCCCAGCTCTGATTTTGCTCATCTGTAGATAGAAGTAGAACAAGTGACCTACCAATAAGAAGCAGACATTAATTACTGCTGTATTTATTTATTTATTGAAAAGGCATAATAAACTGTGTTCTATTATGGACAAATTCCAAAAAGAATGATTGAGGAATGATGCTCACAGTTAACTGCTGCTAACTTTCCTGTTTCACTTCTTCCTATGTATAAAAGTCAAATACCAAACACGTTAAGTCATGCAACTTTTTGAACATTTTTTAATCTGAAGAACCTGCCTGGTGAGAAAGGGAACAGGATCATTTCATTTATTCATGCAGCTTTTGAATGTAAGAGACCTTCATATTGTAGTGCAATAGTGTGAAAGCGGGACTGTTGTGGCTCAAGTGGTTAAGACACTGAACTAGCTGACTGGAAGGTTGGAGTTCAATTCCCAGGTACTGCATGATGGAGTGAGCTCCCATCTCTGTCCCTGCTCCTGCCAACCTAGCAGTTTGAAAGCAAAAAATTGCATGTAGATAAATAGGGACCACTTCAGTGGGAAGGTAAACAGTGTTCCATGCACTCCAGTGTTGAGGCATGCCTGCCACATGTCCACATAAATGTCTGCAGATGCAGACAGAGCTGGCTCTTTGGCTATAAACAGATGAGCACTGAACCTTAGAGTTAGATAAGACTGGCTTTCGAGCAAGGGCGACCTTTACCTAGTTTGAAAGCAAAGAAAGTGATAGACACACACACCTTCTGTCTTCCTCTTCCAAGCAACTATAGGATACCATTTAGCAGGAATGATGGAAACCTTTCCATGAAGGCGAGTTTCCATAGTCCTTTACTGAGATCCCTCGTTAAGAGGAAATTTGGGAGCTTCAGTTCACTGGTTCAAGAACAAGGTGTCTTCTGTCTCAGTGCTTTCTGTCTCAAGGAACCCATCCTCTTGCCTGGAAACTCCCTGGATGCCACATTAAAGGATCTGAATGGTGTTTCATTTACATAGTTTCCAATCATATTTGCTCAATGGGAAGTCTGTTCTGGCAGCCAAACCCTTCTTTCTTTGCTTTAGAAGTTAGTAGGGTGTGTAAAACTCCTAATTAATGGCCCAAAACTGTAAACTTAGATCCTCAATGAGTGACACATGTTTAATGAATAAGCTCTGTGGTGTGTATGTGTAGTTAAAACAGTGTGAAATATGTGCAGGCTTTGAAGGTACGTTTCCATGTGCACTTACAGTGCTGAAGTTTAGAACATTTGGTTTATGTGGTGCTTTCTGTCATGCGTACAAGTGCACGTATGAAGTGTTTATTTCCAATGATATGGCTAGTGATTTGCTGGAGCTGCTTTTCAAGTTAATGTGCATCAACACCTGATCTCTTTCTATGCACAATTCTATACATGGTGGGGAACATTTTAATTTGTGTCATGTGTATGTGTGCTTATATAACCTATTAGTTGGTTTTCAACCAGAACTCTCATAGATGCTGGCATTAAAAGCAAAATATTAGACTACTATAAAACCAGTGACAACTAAAATGTGTGTGTGTGAGAGAGAGAGAGAGAGAGAGAGAGAGATGTCCTATCATGATAACACCAGACATATAGTGATTCTAATGCGGTTTTGACAATTTTCATAGTTTTCACTCTGAATTTGATCTGTTGTTGTTTCTGAAGCAGAGCATTGTTTAGATTCTGTACTTTGAATGAATGGAGACCAGCATTTCTTGCTTCAGTTGTGCTGGGATTTAGGCATTACAATTCTTTTTAAAATGCTGGCATGGAGAAAGAAAGAGATTATCTATCTATCTATCTATCTATGCTGCTAATTGAAAACATGTAGTACATGATTTACCACTGTCCATTTTTTTTGTACCAAATTATTTTTATTTGACCTCTCTTCTTGACCAGAGTACATGAAGCTGGGGACAGTAATTTGTCAAAATAATAATAATAATAATAATAATAATAATAATAATAATAATAATAATAATAATAATAATAATAATAATAATAATAATAATAATAATAATAATAATAATAATAATAATAATAATAATAATAATAATAATAATAATAATAATAATAATAATAATATATGGATCACATTTACTCTATCACATTTGCTCTATATGGATTATCTAAAATTGTTTGGAAAGACAAGCGCTGAATTAAATACACTGCTGGAAACTACAAATAAATTTAGTAATGACATTGGAATGCAATTTGGAATTGATAAGTGTGCAACAATTACTGTGAAGGCAAGCAAAATTGTTAAAGGAGATGGATTTGAGTTAAATAATGAAGAATATATCAAATCAATAACATCAGGAGAGGGATACAAGTACATGGGAGTTCTGGAAGTTTCTGAACTGCTACACAACCAAGTCAAAAGAATTACTTCTTCAAAATACATAAAGCAGGTCCAAAAAATCTTGAGGTCAAAACTGAGTGGAAGCAATATCATCAAGGCAATTAATACCTGTTAATGCCTGTTATGTGGTATTCAGCTGGAATAATTGATTGGACCCAAATGGAATTAGACAACCTTGACCGAAAAACAAGGAAGCTAATGATCATGCACCATGCCCTGCAGCCAAAAAGTGATGTTGATCAGTTGTACTTACCAAGAGCTGAGGGTGGCAGAGGACTCCTACAGGTGAAATAGATAGAAGAAGAAGAAAAGCATAGCATGAATGACTCCATTAAGAAAAGTGAAGAGCCTATGCTTCAGGAAGTGAACAAAGGAGGACTTTTGAAAACAGTGAAAAAGAAAGCTGAATATTGAAAGGAAATGATAGAAAGTCGAGCTGCAAACTAGAAAAGAAAGCTTATGCATGGTCAATACTTGAAAAACATAGAAGGCAAGGCTGACCCAAAGCTGACATGGGGGTGGTTAAGAGCAGGAGTTTTGAAGAAGGAAACAGAAGGATTTTTCTTGGCAGCTCAGGAACAAGTTTTGCCAGCCGGACGTTTTTCTACTGGTACGCGCGTACTGGGGCGTACCGGGAGGGGCTCAACACTGGATTTAATACATTGTTGTGTTCTGTAAAGCAGTGCCTTTAACAATGTACCTTTGCCATGTGTTATCAATGTAACCTTTCTGTGTGCAACATTATAACCATCACCTGTATCAATGTATGCCTAATAAGGGGACGCGAGCTAGTGACCACCAGAGGGCAGTAGCGAGCGTCCAGCTCTAATGGATCATAGCCACCTGGTTCAGCAGCGCGGGAAGATTCCCCGCGACCTCCTCACCTGGTCAAGAAGGGCGTGACCTCCTACGACGTCACGCAGGCAGCAACCAATAGTCTGTCAACGAGCCACATTCAAATGTATAGCCAGCTGTATATATTGAGCTACCCATCCGCCATTACCACATGTTCCTCCGGATCATCATGCAATAAACCTGTGTTAAGCCAACCCTTCGGCTGTTTCATTGTCTTTGGTCCCTTACACTAAATTGGCGACGAAGGTGGGATGGCAGCCCACGGGACCAAGACATGCGCCGGTTTCGAAATCAGGAAACCGGGCGACTGGGAGATCTTCGAGATGGACTTCCAGGCCGCACTGATCGAGTCCGAAGTCACGGAAGAGGCGAAGAAAAGAGCCATCTTCACCAGAATGCTCGGACAAGAAACAAAAAGGACCTTGGTGGACCTGATTGCACCGAGGAGGGTGAGCGAATTCAAGGCCAAGGAGCTCATGCAGTTGCTGCGTGAGCACGTCCGGCCCGCCACGGCGATGTTTCCCGCTCGGAGTGCATTTTGGAGGCGAGTCCAAGCGCCCGGGGAGACGGTCGCCGCGTTCGTGGCGGCCCTGCGGCTGGCGGCCGGCCCGTGCAAATGGGAAAACGTCAAAATCACCCTCCGAGACTGTGTGCTGTGCGGCCTGAACGACGCCGAGACCCAGCGCACATTAATGAACCAAGAGCCGCCTCCCACGTTGAAGGAGGTCGTCAGGGCGGCCCAGGCCGCAGAAGCTACGAAGGCCGGGGTCCAAGAACTCCAGGACTGGCGGCCAAAGTCGAGCAAAGCAGAGGCTCCGGTACAGGCGGCCCGGCGAACTTCGAGGTCGTCTACAGAGAGCAGCGACGACGAGGACGTACAGAGGGTCCGGAAGGAGAGCCGGCGATGCGACGGCTGTGGCGCGGCCCACGACCGCGTGAAATGCCCCTTCCGGAAGACCGAGTGCCACAACTGCGGCCGCCGCGGGCACATCGCCAAGGTGTGCAGGAAGAAGCGCGAGTCCCGGAGGAGCTCCCCAGACCATTCCGCGGGACGAGACCGCCCAGCGAGACCCAAAGACGGCGCCCAGGCCACGCGGAAGCAGGACGGCATGGGCCGCATCGCCGACGGCAGCGAGGACGACGCCCCAGTGTTCAGCGTGTCTACGACACACCCCCGCTACTTTGTTAAGGTACTAGTCCAAGGGGTGCCCATTAGGATGGAGATTGACTCGGGGTCCTCATATTCAATCATTTCCCAGAGGGAGTTTTTCGGGATTGCCCCTCAAAAGCGGCCCAAGCTCAAAGCATTGAGGGCCACACTACGGGACGTGCAAGGGAACAGTATTCCAGTGTTGGGGGTTGGAGAATTTCAGGTCAAATTCAAGGAGCACGCCGCGTCCCTTCCCCTAGTCGTGCTCAAGGGAGGAAAGTGCAGCCTCCTCGGGACTCAATGGTTCCAGCCCCTGGGGTTGTTCATTGGGGGGGGTGCATGCCGTGGGGATGCACGCTGTTGGGACTGATTCAATTCAGGAGGTGTGCGAGGCGCACCCCGAAGTCTTCAAAAAGGGACTGGGGAAATTCAAGGGGCCCCCAGTGACTTTCGACCTGGACCCGGAGGTCCGCCCTGTTCGCCTAAAACCACGCCGGGTGCCGTTCGCACTCAAGGACAAGATAGAGGCGGAACTGGACAAATTGGTGGGTCAGGGGATTCTTGTGCCTGTAGATTCTGCGGAGTGGGAAACTCCAATTGTAACTGCCCTAAAGGCCAATGGGGAGGTCCGCATATGCGCCGACTACAAGTGCACCATCAACAAGGCGATCCGCCCGAATGCATATCCGGTGCCGGTAGTCAGCCATCTGCTGGCCAGGTTACACGGGGGGAAATGTTTCGCTAAGCTCGACTTAGCACAGGCCTACCAGCAGCTCACGGTGTCTCCTGCCGCAGCTGCTGCGCAGACCATAGTTACCCATAAGGGGGCGTTCCAGGTGACGCGCCTCCAATTCGGCGTGAATTCGGCGCCAGGAATTTTCCAGTCACTCGTGGAACGCCTCCTGAAGGGTCTGGAGGGGGTGTTGCCTTATTTTGATGACGTGTTAATAACAGGGGGGAGTCGGGCTGAATTGGCCAAGAGGTTGGGGAAGGTCCTGACGATATTCGAAAAGGCGGGGCTGAGGTTGCGAAAGGACAAATGCGTCTTCTTCGCAACCGAGGTTGAATTCCTAGGGTTTTGTGTGACTCCTGAGGGGATAAAACCATCCAAGTCTAAGGTGGCAGCCATCAAGAAAGCCCCCCGCCCCACCTCCAAGCCCGAGTTGCAGTCGTTCCTAGGGCTGCTCAACTTTTACCACTCCTTCCTTCCCCGGACTCCTTCCTTCTACGCACAGACGGACAGGGAGGCATTAGCGATAGTCTCGGGGACGAAAAAATTTCACGATTTTCTGTATGGCCGCCCCTTCACCATTGTGACGGACCACAAGCCCCTGCTAGGCATTTTTACCGCGGATAAGCCCACCCCTCAAATCCTGTCCCCAAGGATGCTCAGGTGGGCCATTTTTCTCAACGCGTATCAGCACGCGTTGGTCTACCGGCCCGGGAAAGAGATCAGCCATGCGGACGCCCTATCTAGGTCTCCCCTCCCCCTAACGCCCAGCCAGGTGAGCATGGGGGAGCGGGACCATCAGGTTCTCATGATAGAGGTGCTGGATTCGCCCCCCGTAGTGCCCGCCGACATTGCCAAAGCGACAGAGAAAGACAAAACGTTAGCGACAGTGAGCTCCTGGCTACAGAAAGGGTGGCCCGCATCCTCCCCAGCGGAGGAGTTCGCTCCATTTTTCAGAAAAAAGCTAGAACTGTCCCTAGAGAGGGGGTGTCTCTTGTGGGGGCAGCGGGTGGTGATTCCCACTTCCCTTCGGCTGCGGGTGCTCAAACTGCTTCACGTCAGCCACCCCGGCATCGTGCGATCCAAGGCGCTGGCCCGGAGTTACTTCTGGTGGCCCCAGCTAGACGCCGACATCGAGCACATGGTCGGCACTTGTGAAAGTTGCCAATGCTCCAGACCAGAGGAGGCCCGCCTTCCCCACAGGGAATGGGACGCGGCTAAGGGGCCGTGGTCCCGGGTGCACATTGATTTCGCGGGCCCGTTCAGAGGCACCCTGTTCCTCCTTGTAGTGGACGCTTTCTCCAAATGGTTGGAGGTTATCCCAGTCACGAGCACCTCCTCGGCCCAGACCATTAGACATTTGCGGAGGCTCTTTTCCACGTTCGGCATACCCGACACGTTAATTAGCGACAATGCTAGTTGCTTCACGTCCTCCGAGTTTAAGGCATTCATGGAGATTAACGCAGTTCGGCATATCACCTCCGCCCCTTTTCACCCGGCCACCAACGGCCAAGTAGAGCGCCTCGTCCGCACCACGAAGGACGCGTTGCGGCGCATGGGCCCAGGGGATTTGAACCTACAAGTGTGTCAGTTTCTGCTAGGGTACAGGGTGACCCCGTTGGCGTCAGGGTACTCCCCCGCAGAGCTCTTAATGCACAGGAAGCTGACCACCATCCTTACTAGGCTAGACCCCACAAGGGTAGAGGACAAAGGGAGGAACATTGGGCTAGAGGCTACGAAGATTTTCAGTGTAGGCGCCCCCGTGCATTGCAGGAATTACGCCAGCACGGGCCCAGCCTGGGTTCCGGGCGTAGTTGTAGAGCAGACCGGCCCCGTGTCGTACCGCGTAGAAACCAGCACAGGGCTCCTGTGGAGGCGGCACGCGGACCAGCTCCGACGCAGGGTCTCCGATGAGCAGGGCACTGATCAGGCAGGAAATAAGTCAGCGTTAGGGTTCTCCCCCACCCGTTCAGCCCAAGGGGGAGGAAAAGGGGACCGTGGGCCCCCACCAAGGGGGGAGGAGGATGTCCTCATAGATACCCTGGGGGATCTTTCCGAGGAGGAGGAACCCGACCCCATACATATCTCGCGGAAAGTCCCCACAAATGCGGGTACCCCTACCAAGTTAGATTTTGATTTCCAGAACCGGGGGGGGGGGTTTTCGGAGTGGTCCCCCACCCGTCTAAGCGAGAAGAGGGGTTTTTCGTTAGCCCCAACGGCCCCCGGTCTCCCCACAATGGAGTTTTTCCCTTCCCCTAAGACCGCCAGTCAGCGGCAAGCCACTAACGAGTCTCCCTCTCCCATTTCAGGACAAGGGACCAGGGAACAAAGAAGCAATAACGCCCCCGGGGGGGGCAGCCCTCTTCACGGCCCAAACGCACACGCAACAAGCCATCTTGGCTGAGAGACTTCGTCTCATCCTAGGGGGGAGGGATGTTGTGTTCTGTAAAGCAGTGCCTTTAACAATGTACCTTTGCCATGTGTTATCAATGTAACCTTTCTGTGTGCAACATTATAACCATCACCTGTATCAATGTATGCCTAATAAGGGGACGCGAGCTAGTGACCACCAGAGGGCAGTAGCGAGCGTCCAGCTCTAATGGATCATAGCCACCTGGTTCAGCAGCGCGGGAAGATTCCCCGCGACCTCCTCACCTGGTCAAGAAGGGCATGACCTCCTACGACGTCACGCAGGCAGCAACCAATAGTCTGTCAACGAGCCACATTCAAATGTATAGCCAGCTGTATATATTGAGCTACCCATCCACCATTACCACATGTTCCTCCGGATCATCATGCAATAAACCTGTGTTAAGCCAACCCTTCGGCTGTTTCATTGTCTTTGGTCCCTTACACTAAATACATGGAGCCAAATGTTGCACTCAAACCTCAACTTGTATTTATTCTGCCTCTATGAAATTGCTGAAAGCAGAAGCCAATAATTACAACCATTTTAGCCTGTGTTAGTTACTGAGAAAAGTGTGTTTTCAGCTGTGAGATCCTTTTATGCAAATAGTGTTACAGATATGTTTATTTGCACAGGGGACAAATCAGAGAAAGAGCTATGATTAAATGGGAGCATCTCATTTAACACCTTAAATTGTATTTGCATATGTGGGCAACATTCCAATAGTATTACAAAATAAATCTTCAGTTGATAATAATCTGAGTGTAAAAGCCAGCAGCCATAATTCAACACAATTGATAATCTCTGTTTAGTACAGTCTTCAAGCGAAATTATCATGGAGACTAATTAAGTTTTTCACAGAGACAGAAGTTCCCTCCAGAGGGAGAATAAGATCTTTGGCACTAGACTAACTGTGGTCTAACTGTGTGAATTTGCTTTGGTTTATTCTGTTTGGGAATTTATTCTATTTATCCTGAAAAGGTAGAAATAATTCAGATACCTGTAAATGTGCATGTTGTGCAGTCTCTCTGTGTATGCATGTATGCACTCACGTACACAGGCTTTGGCAATCAAGCGATTTTCTTTTCACTCCTTTTATCATTCCAATATTTTTTATTACACCACAGTAAAAAAAGAATGCTTCAGATCTGGTCATTGTTATGGAGCAACATATGGCAAGTAATTACTGTTTCAAGCAATTCTATATTGAGCACATCAACCTTATTTTAGTTTGTTGGGCTTCCTTGTCTGGTCCCCCACCCCCACCCCCACCCCAACCTTTATCACAGCTAGTTCCTTGACTGCCAAACATAAAGCATCCGTGAGACTTCAACTCAAGTTTTCTGTCCAAAATGTTTTTAAAAGTGCATATCAAATATGTTGTCTGGAACACAAGAAAATTCAAAGTACAGTATCATTTCTCAGTGAGAAAACAAGCTTTCTTGGCACCTTATTAATGCTTTTAACAGAATCTTCTGCCTTTTGACTGCCTCTGGTACAGGAAGAAGCTATCTTAGTCTAATTCAGGATTTAATAGAGCCCAAGGGAAAGGACGAGTCAGTTTTAAGGAATCCCCCCCCCCCTCACACCCTACAGATCTTGAGAATATTAACATCTATAACATCACGTCTGCCTTTAAGAAGCCAATATTGTTCTCAAGATCAACTTTCATTTTTTTTTTAAATTGCAAGTACATTAGACTTTTTCCTATAAACCTCTTTTAGGAACCAGTTCAAATTTGACTTAAAATTCGGGTTGGCTTATGCTACATGTCAGTCATCAGTATGAAATTGAATTAACTGTATGTGATTAACAGTATGTAAATAGATGTAACTGAGAGATAATAAAGAATTGTTCCCAAGAGTTTTGGAATCATGGGATATGCAGACTAGTGTAGCTTCATTTATTTGTGAGTTTTTTTAATGCCGTAATTCCACCACCACCTTATTCAGGGACACATGAAATAAAATTTTTGGCATTGGTAACCATTTTCAAAGGTATATATTACTGAAAAAGAGGCTTCTTTAACTTTTCTTCTCAGGCTATGTTCTTTTGTGTGTTACTTGTATTTGTGTTTGAGCACTATAGTTCAGTGATGCAGGAGGGTGATAGAGCATCCTCATGCACTGTTGAACTAAGGTATAAGACATGGGTTACCAACCTTTTTCGTCCATGGGCCTGACCACGCCTGGACAGCTGAGCATGCCAGACCACACCCCCAGAAGCAGAAGTGGACACGTTTTATGGATGATGTAAATGCATCAGCTTTCACTTCCAGGTGCAGCAGTGGTGGTGGCAGGAGCATGGGCGGTGAGTTTGTTTTTTTCCAGTGCTCCTGGGTGCCACCACGGCAGTGCTGGGAGCGCAAGCAGTGCATTTTTATTGTTTTTTGCGCTCCTGGGTGCCGCCGCAGCAGTGCCAGAAGTGTGAGCAGTGCATTTTTTGTTGTTTTCTGTGTTCCTGGGTTCCGCGGTGGTAGTGCCAGGAGCAAGGTGTGTTTTTTGTTGTTTTCGGTGCTTCTGGGTGCTGGAGAGGTGGTGGTGGGGCCACATGATGCTAGCCATGTCCGGCCCACAGGCCATAGGTTGGGAATCCTATGTAAAGCTCAGTGTAAAGCTCAATCTCAAGTCAAGACTTTTCACTTGGCTCAGTGGCTGGGTCCAGATGGCAAATCTTTTGCTAGCTATAAAGGCTAGTCAACATTTATGGACTACTGTAACCTTGTGCAGAATGGGTGGTGTAAGTCCTTGAAGGGTAGTTACTTTAGAGTGGGGGTGGGTAAGGAAATGTTTTTGGTCTAGGGGTTGAAACCAATTTGATAAGCCCCAATAGTGAATAGGGCTGTGGGAATGGGTGGGACAGTCCAAAATAGAATGGGATTCAAATGCAGTTCTTACTAATCTGAGTGTTATGTCACTAAACTTATAAATCACAGCTCAGCTGGATATATATCTATTGAGGTGCATGCCTCAACTTCCCAGACTTTCAAAAAACTTCCTGTAGCTTCAATCACAGAACACAGCTAACCAGATAAGATGCTTTGACACTTCAGTGGGTCATGAACTGTTGCTAATCATTTTTAGATGTCATTGGGGTGAAATCTGAACAAACAGTTGTAACAGATTTCGTCAAATTATGACAACAGTAAGTTATAAGAGATGTAAGTCAAAATTAACCTTTATTTAAACATTCATAACATAATGCACCTATCACAGTACCTCAGAAAAACAGAATCAATATTCAGGATGACCTTAATAGGCTGGAAAGCTGAGCCAAAACAAACAACGGTTTTAACAGGGGAAAACATGAAGTCTACATTTAGGCAGGAAAAATCAGATTCAAGATTTTAGGATGGCTTGACAGTTGTGCATCGGGAAAGGTTCTAGGGGGCTTAGAGACCACAAGCTAAACATGAGTCAATGGTGGCCAAAATCCTCTTATGTAAACATAAATGGTATTGGGGGACATGACATCATCTGCAGCAGCACATCACAGAATCCAGGTTGCATTAGCATCTTCTAGAATGATTCCCTGCTGCACTCCTTCACTGCATATAATCCACTTGGATTCCTGGTCACATCATTGTAGGAGATGCCCTTTCTTGAACACTGAATAAATGTATGCAAGAGGGTTTTGGACAGTTTGATGAAGCATCAGCCAAAAAAAAGGGGGGGGAATGCTATAATAGGGTACATCAATAAAAGTACAGTGTCTAGATCAAAGGAAATAATGGTAGCACTTTGTTCTGCTGTGATTAATATTCACTTGGTGTATTGTATCCATAGGTTAAGAGGAATAGCAACAAGCTGGAATGTGTCCAGGCCGAGATGTCAAAAGAAATTGAAAGCAAGCCTTATCAAGAATAGTTGGGGAATTTGAGTATATTTAGCCTGGAGGACAAAAAAAATGAGAAAGAAAGTTATAGCTTTCTTGATATATCAAAAAGACTGTCATTTAGATGATAGACCAATCTTGTTTTCTCATGCTCCAAAGGATAGATCTTGAACCAAGAGATGTGAATTACCTGAAAGGAAATTTCAGCTAAACCATCATAGGAGGAGCATCCTATTCCACACCAGTACAGACTGTCTCCTCTATTAGAGACCTAAACAGAGGTTGGGTAACCATCAGTCAAGGATGCTTGACTTTTGACTTGTATCTGCAAATGATTGAACTTGATGCTTAGTGTCATTTCTGATTCTGTAGTTCTCTGATTCTTTGAACTTTGAATTGCCACTCTTTTTTAATGTACAGTGGACCCTCGATTAATGACACATTCGAATAGCGTCATTTCCACTTAACAACGCGTCCTCACTCGCCACGTGACTATCCGCACAACGACGAAAAATCGTCGTTGTGCGGATTAACGATGTTTTTTTTAACGTCGTTGTGCGGATAATGACAGTTTTTTGCCGCTAGATGGTGAAGCTGCCATTGAAAACTGCACAACAATGTTTCCCCTATAACAACACTACTTGGGGAACCAAGCAACATCATTATGTGAGGGTCTACTGTAGTGAATTCCCTTCAAAACTGTTACCTTATTGGCTGTTGTAGGGAACAGCTCTTTACTCTTTTCATCCCCTTCATCCCCTTTACTCTTTTCATCCCTCCAGCTCTGATCCAATTACTATCCTAAATACCACAACAGACTGAAATTGTATGTAAAGACAAAATTAGCTCGTAGCATTTTGGTAATTTTACTATTGTAGAGAAATTATTAAGGTTTTTTTTTGTTTTGTTTTGTTTTTTGTTTATTGTTTTTTACAGAATTCTGTGTAAGGCTTCATTAGAGCTAATATGCTTAATACTTACTGTATATACAAGAGTTTGCCATCCTGTCATATAGAGTTAAATCAGGTATTCAGTTTTTTGAAATAAAGTTATAAAGTACAAGGCCATCATGTACTAAGCAGAAAAAAACCTCTTGCTAACCTGGTCTCCTCAAGCATTCCTCCTGTTTTACAATGGGTTAACAAAGTCAAAATGTTTATCTGCTTTCTGTCTTTCATGGGAATTTTAAATATGATTCAGTATCTCTCCCAATGCAGCCTCTGGCCTTGACATGTCAGATGAATGACTTGAGGCCTAAAAATGTCCAAATTGCTAATCCAATGAGAACATTTTTCTGGAGATTATTTTGAAGATTGCTAAATAAAAACCAATGGCTTGCTCTTCCAGCCATTTAAGTAAGCAAGGATATGTTAAGTAAGCAAAGGACATAACTTCAATTACCCGCCCCGCCCCCATTACATTTTAATATGTTTTTGCCAGCACTTGAAAGTAACTTGCTATAGATAACTAGTTACTTCAGTTAATTTTCTCCCTAATAACTAGAGTCTATGTTAACTGTAATTGTAAATTAACTAGGGATTATCTTATCCCTTTTCTGTTGCTTTGATAGCTATGGGGATGAGGTCTCACAAATTGGTGGAGGAGAAAATATCACATGGTTCTAATGTTGGCCCATGCTTGGCCTTGTGTTCATCTGTGAATGCTGAGGCAACAAAGAAGCATATATGAGAGGAGACTGTAGTTCTTAATATGGGCCAGCATTTTATAGCATTGAGATGTTGTTTTTCAAGTGTTGAAAACAATCTAAAGGTAATTATCGGAACTCTTGTAATACTTACATCAATTTCCTAGGATGTAAAATACATAACTTAAAATTCTACAGTCTCTCTTGGAATCCCAAGGGAAAGCTTCAGGAAAACTTTCAGGAAAATCCTACCAAAAAAGAAAAGAAAGAAATGTTAAGCATGTCTGTTCTTTCTTTGGTGTTAACTGAAAGGGGAGGGGGGAAGACAGAGTATGGAAAGTTCACTTTTTCTAATTGTTCTTTCCCCAAATCCAGTGGTAGGATTTAGCAGGTTTGCTCCAGTTTGCCAGAACCAGTAGCAGAAATTGCAGCTGGCCCCGTCCATCCAAGTTTTGAAATAAAGTAGTCCGAATCTGTGTGCAACACAGGGCTTCCCCCCTGGCCACACCCACCATACCACACCCACAGAATAGGTAGTAAAAAAAATGAATCACACCACTGCCCCAATATTTCATGTTGGCTGGAGGGTTCTGGGAGATATAGTCCAAAAAAAGTATCTTCTGTTTGTAGGTTGGGATGGACATGGAAGTCTACTTCTGATCAGTGTCAGTTTTTCATCTATTCAGTCATAAGTTTGTTCTGCCAAGTTTCTACATTAATCTTTTGTATTTGTGACTTTATTGTATGAAAGTTCACATTGATTTCCCTAACATACAGACTCTATGCAACATTCCCTAATGTATGAATTTCTGTTCGTAACTTTTCCTGAAATCATACATTTTGTGCACAATATTAGAGCCAAGGAATGCTGTCCAAAATTTGGAGAAGACAATTTAGTTTTCATACATATTTTTGTCCTGGAAGTATAAGTTAGGTCACTTACTTATAAATATGGACCACATAAGAATCATTCTCCCCTTCCCTCATTGAAGATTAATTACAGTTATAGGAAAGTATATAGTTCTTTAAATTCTTAAATATATGGCACCAGTGCAAGAGCTAGTGTATAAATTTCCAAAACGAACTACCAAATTAAAAGGCGATTGGATGACAAAAAGGCCCATGAATTTTAGTGTAGATAAGTCTGTGTGATGTAAGGTGTAATGTGGAGCAAAGAATAAAATGTCAACTGCATGTATATTTAATGAGCTTTGACTCCTCAGGAAAGAGACCTTAGGGTCACATTAGATAACTCAATGAAATGTCAACTCAATGTGTGGGTTGGAGTGGTGAAAAGGGTAAATTACATGTTATACATAACTGGGGAAGAAGCTAACAATATAATTCCCAGTATCTTAGCACTCATATAGAAATCGGTAGTGTGGCTATGGGAGCTGGGGGAAGGGACAGGAAGGTAAAGTTAAAAATGCAATCTTTGCAACCTCTTGGTTCTTTTTATGTATTTACTCTATAAACATAATGCCTAGCAGATAGTAAAGCAAGGCATAATGTGTTTGAAGGCTTGATCATTTCTTTTCCCAATGCTACAGATAAAACTATTTAAAAATATACACAACAGAAATTATAATGACAACAATTGGGGTTAGTCTGTTCCTTAATTTTTAAACATTTTTTCTTTTACAGATTTGGCAGGCTTTACTTAGATTTCTGGGAGTTGTTCTCAGAACTGATGGATATTTTCAACATTCAAAAATTGTATAGATGCCTTTGGAGGTGTATACAGTATTTTAGAAAATAACCATTGCCTTTATTTTTACACAACAGAAAAGCAAATTTCTTTTTCTGCATCAAGGGTTTCTAATGATAGAGTATTTTGCTTTTCTATAGGAAGTGGTTCATATTTAACCATTCTGAGTTTTCACAGTAATTTGTATAAGGAAGCCTACATTTCAAATCTAGATCTGGGAGGGAAAGCTTTCAAAAACCTTATGCAGTGAAATAGAGAGTACTGTATGTTAATTTTGAATAGATATATTGCTGTTTAATTGAATGCTTAGTTATTAGAGCAGGAGTTCTCAACCTTCTTAAGCTGGGGGCCGGGTCCCACTTCCTCAGACAGCTTTGGGGACCAGATAGCCATTTTGCCTTTCCCCCACCACATGACACTTCCTGGTGTGGTGGAGGTGGGGGGGGCACATGATATAGTGCCGTGGTCCACATTCAGCCCATGGGCCACAGGTTGAGAATCCCTCTATTAGAGTGTTATTTGGAGCTGAAACCCACAACTACAAGAATCTGTTGCAATTAGATTGCTGGGCTGTAGTATTTCAGACTACAGATAAGCTACTGCACGTGGTAAGGCTCTCTCATAAAAAGAATATCCCTTATACTTACTGTTGCTATGTACCATCAAGTTGCATTAAACTTGATTTCAAGATATTTAAGAAGTAGTTGTACTAGTGCCACATACCCAGTAATTCTCCATGGTTTAGGGAGATTTGAGATTGCAGAGAGACTCAATGAGAGATTGCAGAGAGACTCAATGAATTCTTTGCTTCAGTATTCACTGAAGAAGACAGAGGCCACATGCCCAAAACAGAGCCTATCTTTGTAGGGAGGGAAACCGAAGAATTAAGCCAGATAGAAATAACCAGGGAGGAGGTCCTTGCATGTCTTGTTAAACTAAACACTAACAAATCACCAGGACCAGATGGAATCCATCCACGAGTTCTCAGGGAACTTAAAGATGAAATTGCTGATCTCCTAGCCAAAATATATAATCTTTCCCTCAAATCAGGCTTTGTGCCTGATGACTGGAAGGTAGCGAATGTAACACCAATTTTCAAAAAAGGATCCAGGGGTGATCCAGGAAATTACCGACCTGTCAGTTTGACATGTGTCCCGGGTAAAGTGATGGAAACCATCCTAAAAGATAGAATTAATAGGCACATAGAAGAGAAGGCGCTGCTAAAGGAGAGCCAACATGGCTTTTGCAAGGGCAAATCATGCCTCACTAATCTGTTGGAATTTTTTGAGAGTGTCAACAAGCATGTGGATAAGGGGGATCCAGTTGACATTGTTTATCTGGACTTTCAGAAGGCTTTTGACAAGGTCCCACACCAAAGGCTCTTGAATAAACTTACCAGTCATGGAATAAAGGGACAGGTCTTGTCCTGGATCAGCAACTGGCTAAGGGACAGGAAACAGAGGGTAGCACTAAATGGACACTTCTCCAAGTGGAGGGAAGTAAAGAGTGGGGTCCCCCAAGGTTCAGTACTGGGACCCCTGCTTATCAACCTCTTCATAAATGATCTAGAGGTAGGAGTAAAAAGCAAGGTAGCCAAATTTGCTGACGACACTAAATTATACAGGGTAGTGAAAACTGTGAGAGATTGTGAGGAGCTCCAGAGGGATCTCTTGACACTGGGGGAGTGGGCAAAACAGTGGCAAATGAGCTTCAACATTAGTAAGTGCAGAGTGATGCATGTTGGGGCAAAGAACCCCAATTACATTTATAAACTGATGGGGTCTGAACTCTCTGCGACAAACCAGGAAAGGGACCTTGCTGTCCTGGTGGACAACTCAATGAAGGTGTCAACCCAGTGTGCCTCAGCAGTGAAAAAAGCAAACTCAATGCTAGGGATCATTAGGAAGGGTATAGAAAATAAGTCAGCAAGTGTCATTTTACCTCTTTATAAATCTATGGTGAGGCCCCATCTGGAATACTGTGTACAGTTCTGGTCGCCATACCTCCAGAAGGATATTATGGAGCTGGAAAAAGTGCAGAGGAGGGCAACCAGAATGATTAGGGGACTGGAACACCTTCCTTACCATCTGAGGCTGCAACGGTTGGGCCTCTTCACTCTTGAACGACGACGTCTAAGAGGTGACCTGATTGAAGTTTATAAAATCATGCACGGTGTGGACAAAGTAGATAAGGAAAAACTGTTTTCCCTATTGCATAACACTAGAACTAGGGGACACTCCATGAAACTTTTGGGTACTAGTTCTCAAACAAATAAGAGAAAGTACTTTTTCACCCAGAGGATTACTGGTCTATGGAACTCCCTGCCAGAAGAAGTGGTGACAGCTGTCAGTCTTGACAGCTTTAAGAAAGGATTAGACAAGTTCATGGAGGACAAGAGTATCAATGGCTATAATTATGGATACTTAAGGACAACCTCCGGGTTGGAGAGATAGGCAGGATATCTCTCAATATCATTTCCAGGGAATCCTAAGCAGGTGAAGGCATCTGCTTGGGAATACCCTGAAGGAAATGGCGAGCCACTGTGTGAGTCAGAATGCTGGACTGGATGGGCTGTGGCCTGTTCCAGCAAGGCTGTTCTTATGTTCTTATGAATCCAGGACTCCTCAGTCCTAGTCTATTCTTTATACCAAACTGGCTCTCATTTATTTCTGCATGCATGCAATTGGTTAGTTAGTTGGTTGGTTGGTTGATTGGTTGATATACCACCACATTAGTGCAAGCACTACACTGGGCAATTTACACAGCGTTAAAAACTCATAAGCTCTCAGTATACCACAATAACAAAAAATATGATTAAAAGCAATACAGCAATAAAACAGATAATAATTAGAACCACAAGTTACTCTGAAAATCTAAAATTGTTTTAAAAAAATTAAATTACATATTTATTACAGTGCTCAAGAGGTTAAGTAAATTTTCTCCTTCTTCTTCATCATCGTCACCATCTTCCCTCAAGTCAATTCTGATTTAGAGAGACTCTTTTCAGAGGTTTCTAGGTAGAGTGCTCACAAGTAGTACTTAGAACTCCCTTCTTCTAGGGGCATCTGGGGACTGTGTAGCTTGATGAAGGCCCCACAGGCTGGCTCTTCTCTCTGAAGACAAAGTGGGGAACCACCAGCTCTGCAGCTTCAGTAAATAAAGGCAAGCTTTGAATAATTCTGTCTTTACCATGTTTATAAATGCAAGAAGGGAAGGAGCCTGGTTTATCTCTGTTGGTATTTTATTCCAGAGACTAGAGTTCACAACAAAAAGAGGAATGGTTTCTCATATTCTCCTTTTTGTCCTTCCTCGGTGGAGCAACTTTCAACACCATGTATTGAGAAGAGTGGGTTGGAAAGATAGCTGCTTTCTGGGAGAGACTTCCCAATAAGTATTAAGATCCAAAACTGTTAAGAACTTCATAACCAGCACCTTGAAATAAGCACAGAAACTAACGGAGCCAGTGAATGTCCACCAAGACTGGAGATGTGTGATCAAATTTGCTAATCCTGGTTATCAGTCTGGCCACCATATTTTGGACCTGCTGAAGATTCCATATTGTTTTCAGGGGCATCCTTAAGTAGAGAGCATTACAGTAGTTTATTATTGAAAAGCTAACAATGTATGGATGACTTGTTACCAGGCCTTTTTTATTCATCCTGGTTGGGGTGCAACTGGGTAATCAACTGAAGTTGATAAAAGACACACTCAGCTACAGTGAATATTTGAGGCTCCACAGAGTGCTGGGTCCAAGAATACACCAAAACTGCAAACCCAATCCATCAGGGGGAATGTAACACCATTGAAGCCAGGTAGATCTCCACTCTAACAGTAGGATCTTCATTTTGTCTGGATTCTGTTTTAGTTTATTAGCCCTCGTCCGGTCCATTATTGAAGATAGGCAGCATTCAAGGACCTGCAATGCCTCACATGCAAATGAAGAAAAGGAGAGATAGAGCTACATGTTATCAGCAAACTTCAAGTCTCCATATACCTTCTTCCAGCAGTTTTATATAGATGTTAAAGAGCATCCCATAGCAGAAGTCCCAATGGGTGGAGACAGCAACCCTAAGCTGTATCTTTTGGAATCAGATGTCAAGAAAGGACCAGAACCATCAAAGTATGGAGCCCTCAACTTGATAGATCCCCCAGAAAGATACCATGGTCAACAGTATTAAATGCTGCTGAAAGATCCAGGAGGACCAGCACAGTTATACTCACCCTGTCTTCTTCTCTTAAGAAATCATCTTGCAAAACAACCAGTGCTCTTTCAATGGATGTCATGGCCTAAACCCCATTTGAAATGGATCCAGACTATCTGTTTCTTCTAAGAATGCTTGCAATAGGCCAGCCACCACCCTCTTTATCAACTTGCCCAGGAAAGAAATATATGAAACGGATCTGTAATTGTTTGAGGCATGCATTGCCAAATTAGTTGTCTTAAGAATAGACCTTATTGCTGTTGTTCAGTCGCACAGTCGATTCCGAACCTTTGCGACCCTATGGACCATTGTCCTCCAGGCACCTCTGTCCTCCACCATCCTCCTCAAACTGCCCAACTCTGTGCCCATTGCATCAACGATACCATCTAGCCATCTAATCTTTGGTCACCCCATTCTTCTTCTGCCCTCCACTTTTCCCACATCAAAGCTTTTTCAAGTGAATCCTCTCTTCTCATTTGATGACCAAAGTATTTTAGCTTCATCTTTACTATTTGACCTTCTAAGGAGCAGTCAGGGTTGATTTCTTCTAAGATTGACTTGTTTGTTCTCCTCATTGTCCAGGGTACACTCAAGACTAGCCTCCAACACCACATTTCAAAGGCATCTATTCCTCTGCGCTCAGCTTTCCTTATGGTCCAGCTCTCACACCCATACATTACCACCGGGAATACCAGTGCTTTGACTATGCGGACTTTTGTTTGTAAGGTGATCTCTCTACTTTCCCAAGTTTCTCATAGCTTGTCTGCCAAGAATCAGTCGCCTTTTTATTTCATGGCTGCAATCACCATCTGCAGTGATCTTGGATCCTAAGAATGTCAAACTTGTCACTGCTTCTACTTCTTCTCCATCTATTTTCCAGGGACTGACTGGACCTGTTGCCATTATCTTGGTTTTCTTGGTTTTGAGTCTCAAGCCAGCTTCTGCACTCTCTTCCTTCAACCTAATCAGGAGCTTCTTTAGGTCTTCCTCACTTTCTGCCATTATCATCTGCGTATCTCAAATTGTTGATGTTTCTCCCCGCAATTTTGATCCCATATTGTGATTCCTCCATTCCTGCATTGCGCATTATGTGCTCTATATATAGGTTGAATAAACAGGGTGACAAGATGCAGCCTTGTCTTACTCCTTTTCCTATTCCAAACCACTCCATCATTCCATGTTCTGTCCTAACTGTTGCTTCTTGGCTCATGTACAGATTTCTCATGAGACATGTAAGATGTTCAGGTATTCCCTTCTCTTTAATTACTTGCCACATCTTGTTGTGGTCCACACAGTCAAATGCATTGGTGTAGTCAATGAAACAGAAGTAGACTTGTTTCTGATATTCCTTTGTTTTTTCCATGATCCAACGTATGTTGGCAATGTGGTCTCTAGTCCCTCTACCTCTTCTGAACAACAGCCTGCACCTCTGGTAGTTATTGTAGTTTCTCTAAAACAGGAGGGCACAAGGCCCTCCTGGAGAAAAATATTGATGACATTAATGGCACATTCAACTGATGTATACTTAGCAGATTTTAATTGCCAAGAAGGGTAGAGATCTAAAATAGAGGTAGTATCTTTACAGTGTGCAAGTGCCTTGTTTGTATTCTCTGGCCTTATTAATTGAAACTGACCCAATATAACTCGATGATGCATTGGACATCTCAGTCAGATGTATTAGAATAAATAAGGAGTCCAGGACCTTAAAATGGGCTGTCAGTTGGCAACAGTTCTCTACACATAACTATGTTTGCTTCTGTCCAGAGTTCATAAGGCTATTGATTGAAGACCATGTTAATTAATTCAGTATTATGTAACGTCCATTGCAAACAAACAATTTCCTCAATATTAGCTTGCTGGCTAGGACTTCTGAAAGTATATCAGCATTTGTGAGTCATGTGGTCCTCATCACAGATGAAAGTCAGCAGTGAGAAGCTTCCTTTCTGGGATATATTCCCCAGTATTCTGGTAGTTGTAAATCTAAAAAAGTAACTTCTCTGGCTACATACTCAGTTCCCTATCAGCAGGCAGAGGGGCACCCAATTAAAATTTTCTATTTCCTTTTACTGAGAGACAAAAGCTGTCTTCAGATAAATTGTTGTAACATTTATATATGCAACAAACTTGTGCCTATCTCTGTATGCAATGCAAATATAAATCTTTGTGTGTTTTTTTTAAATATATGTGCGGTATATTCTGCACAGAACTCTAAAGTGTACATTAATCAAGATAAGATGCTTTGTCAGTACTTTGATCTCAGTGGGAGACAGTTATTACTGGAGACTGAATCTTGAGCACCAACTGAGGATAGGAAACTGGATTCTTACTTACAGAGTCTGTGACAAATCTCTTTTCACTATCCTACTCCTTCCAGGATACATATACAAATAATATATGTGGCTCTGGATGATGTAATATTTGAAGCTGACTATAAAAATACCACCTTGTGGAGTCAATCTTTTTAAAGAAACCAATATTTTGCAGAGCTGTTATTTTAAAATGTCGCCTTCCCATGAAAAGGTCTTTTTAAAAATAGGGAAGTATAGCCAGACAGAAAAACATCCATGCTGTACAAATACATTTCATGTTTCTTTCTCTTTTTTTTCTTTCCAAAACAGGTTATTTTAACATAAAAGCTAAGGAATTCCACAGGGCATCTTTAATGTCTTTTGGGTGGGAATTTGAGGGTGGGTTCACTTACTGGTTTTTGCTTCCCTATCTATGGAGCAAAGAACATCTATGAGCTAGTTTACTCCTCTGTGATCAGCTATTGATGATTGAATGATTGTGGATTAATATGATTCTGTTTATGTTTACATTCAGAAATGCAGAGTAGAATCACTCACTTTGTTTGGCAGTTGTAATGCTCTATTGAGAAGTGTCCATAGTCTTGATGACAATTTTGGGATCATCCCAAGTTAGACAGCTGTTTGCTGAACCATTTACAAAATACATGAATGTTTGTCGCATAGTTAATGCATACAAAACACACAAAATGATATATGCAGTAAGAGTTGTGGATACACTCCCAAAACACCTGGAGGGCCACAAGTACTCTGGGACTACATTGGTCACCAGAGGCCAGGAACCAGAGATTTTTATACAACCCAGTGTGACTTAGTGTTCCTCAGAAAGAATAAATTCACATGTCAGGCTGCCAGTCAGCAACTCTTAAGTAGCCAAATCATCATGTGAACTTGTGTTGTATGTATTAACTCTGCAGCAAATATCCATGTGTATTGTAAATGGTTCAACAAGCAGCTGTCCCACTTGGTATGAGTACATAATTGTCATCAAGATATTAATCAACCCTTCTCAACAGATCCTTTGTCAGGGTCTATTACAATTACAAAACAAGGTGATTCTTTGGAGTGTCTCTCAATGTACTTATAAACAGAATGATATTAATCTACTATCATTCTATTTTTTTCCTGTTCAGTCCTCAATTTTTCTGTGTCAAATGGTAGATTCAGATACTACCATGTTCTTGTTAAATCTATATGATGGACTGTAGCACGAAATCTGCACATGCTGGCAATTGTGTACTTGACTAGATTTTAAAAATCATAAAGATTAATTTCTTTTTGACAGCTCCCTCAATTCACAAATGTTTAAATTTGAGAAACTTTACAGTAGAGACTGTGGACTTAATTTTGACAGCTACTGAAGGGAAAGTGCTAAAAAAACCACCAATTCTTTTAGAGTATGCATAGATCTTTAGAGAGTGCACTTGTAGATACCTGCAAATAAGTGAAGCATAGAATGTTTATTACACTTGGTTCCTTTCTTTTCTGCCCAAGGTTAAGTCTTTAATATCCATTCATTATAACAATGTAAACTATGAGCAAGTCAGTCAACTTTCCTTCAAGAACATTGCAGATGTTCAGAAAAGTATCTCACTGAATGCCTGCCAAATATCACAATCTCATAGAGCTTTCCTTTGAAATGTCGTGTCCCAAAATGGCTTTATAGTATCATAATAGAATTATGATGGTCCCATGTTATTGTTAGTTGTTAGATGATGAATAAATGGAAGCCAGAACATTTCACTGAAATCTTTTGAAGAGGAAATGAACACACAAAAGAACCTATCTTCTAAAAAAACACTACTTTTAAAGATTAGTTTCCCCTAAATTCTGGAGTTAGTTTAAAATAAAAGGTACAGCTCTTTCAAATCCTGTTGCACTGGTAGTGTAAATATGAGTAAAATCTAGCTGGTTGTTGTTGTATTGTTACCTATTTCTTTTGTGGAATAATATCTATGCAAGCCCCAGGTCCTCTTGTCAGCACCTAGTTTGGTTGACTAGCCAGAGTCATGACTCACAGCTGGTGTTGATAAGATGTGTATGTTGAGAGAGGTGTTGAAGAAGAAATTACCATGAAATCTGTCTCTGTCATAGCTCAGATAGTACCATACATTCACACTGCACTGTTCAAGCAAAGATAGACCTTCCCTCCATCAAAACAATAACTACAACAAGATTGCACAGGATTCCAATCTGAATTGGAGCTTTGCAAATGCAGCCTAAATGTTTAGAAGAAAGGAAATAAGTATACACAAATCTCCGTGTTTAAACGTTTGATTAAAACTGTGATTAAAACAATCATATTCCTACTTGGGTCCAGGCAACCTTTATATAAAAATGGGAAGGTGCCTCTTTTGAATCAGCTGGCATGCTTCCTGCCTGTTCAGAGTAGAAGACTGCCTGTCCTCATGTTTACTTCAAAGCCCAAGAACTTGCCCCAAAGGCATTAAATCAAATATTAAAGGAGCTAAAGAGTATCATCAGATGGCCTTAAGATGCTAAAATTGTAATCTGCTGAGAGCACTGCAAGGAAGCTCCTTACCTCCCTTGGTGTTAATTGTAACAACTGGGAACAGATTAATGGTGGACACATGTGTAGGGATATGCTAACTTTAGGACAGGAAGAAGTAGCCCCATGGCCCTGCATCCCAATTTTCCATTGACTGGAACAACATCAGGAGATGGGATGAGGAGTATAACCACCACCCCTAGGGTTATGGAGATTGGTTATGGTTCGGCTTTCCTCTGTGGATTGCTCAACAAATCAGGTCGGCCATCTGGCCCAGGCCATAAGGAGCTTCCTGCAAGGGTTGCCCTGTGGAGCACAGAAAAGTTTAGGTGCAAATCATAGAGGGGAGAGATTGACACGCTTGCCTGACTAAACAGCTGCAAGGCAGTTCCAGTTTCCACTCTTTCTCTCCTTTCAGAGTGGGCAAAGTTTTTTGTGCACTAAAAGGTTTGTTCCAACTTTTGATTTAGCTATTTGGTTATTTTACTTTCCACCCTGAGAGAGAGAGAGAGAGTCACCCAGTCAAGCATTGTTTTCTCTCTTGTTTTGCTTTAATAATATAGTAATATAGTTTTTTAAGACAACTTTTTCTGCCAAGACAGTCATTGGGGTGTTCTGCAGTGCTAAGATGTCTGGTTACAAAAGGAGAATGGCAATCACTAAGGTCAGTTACTGAAACAGAAGGGCAGGTGCATTAGGACCTGGCCCATTTTGCCTTTCCTTTTTTTTGACACTCCAGGTCCATAGTGCAGAAAGTGGCGGGGGTGGAGAGTTTCTCCCTGGATGGCGAGTGAGAGCAACCCAACACAATTCTGGGTGCCCAGGATCAGCACTACCAAAAGCCAGAAAGTGCCGTCGTTGCTATGCCCTGAGGTCCTTCGATTCACACGTGACTTGCTTCTATTAACAGAACTGAAACAGGGGTCATGACTAGAAAGAGCAGGAAAGGCTCCATGTGTCCCCAGCAAAAAAAAAAAAAAAATCTAATATGATGGAATGTGGACAAAGCTACATTCTGCTTCCAGCTAAAAATTAAGCTCAATAGTGTGGAACCAACATAGGAGGTCATTCTTCCATTCCAGTGTTCAGTGTTAAGGAGTTGTATTGTATAACTACCAAGCAGGAGTAAAGGACCAATATTAGGGTATAATCTCTGTGTGTGATATCAGCAGAGTATGGCAGCAAGCCAGACGTCAGCGGAGGGTGGCCACTAGTCTTTCCACACATAGAACAGTCAGTGATACACAAGTTCAAAGGAGAAAGAAAAAGGCTTTACTTCAGCTTATACTTAGGCAACTTGTGATAGATAACAGAAAGCAACAGATACTTCTCTTGTATAAACGTAAGCAGCAGAGTTCGGTAACTGGCCTCAGCAAACATGTCCTTCAAGGTCAGTGAGAAAGTAACGAGAGTCTATTTACATAACAGAGCTTGCTCCAGCAAGGCTCCCTTCTCGGCAGAGATACAGAATGGACAAGCACATGGGTTTTGTCTCAATGCAATGGCACACACACACACTTTCAAAGGATTGTGCTTACGTGTCCTCCTCCATGGCTGGTTTAAGCTGTCAAGAGTCCCAGCTTGCAGTATCCAGTCTAGGTGGTCCTTGGTCCGGTGGACCCCAGCAAAAGGACCATTAGAGTAAGCCTGTGCTCTTCAGCAGTTCTCCTCCGTCCCTTCTTGTCCTTCCAGTTGGTCAGCCCAGCAACAGTTGTCATCCCAGCTGGACAGTACAGCTTAGTCAGTTGAGCCAGTCAGTTCAGCTCCTCAGGTCAGTTCCCACGAGTCAGTTCCCCCAGCAAGTCCCAGCTTGTCAGTTCCTCCAGCCGGCTGAGAGGTGGCTAAAAGAGTGCTGAGTTTATAGCACCCATTCTGCTGAGTCATACTGTCATCAGACTCAGCTGTGAACTGTAGGTAAAACATCTTAAAGGTAACATGTATCTTATACAATACTACCATTGGTTTCAGTGCCTGAAAGTGCCGTTATTGCTATGCCCTGAGGTCCATCTCTTCACACGTGACTTGCTTCTGTTAACAGAACTGAAACAGGGGTCATGACTAGAAAGAGCAGGAAAGGCTCCATGTGTCTCCAGCAAAAAAAAATCTAGTACGATGGAATGTGGACGAAGCTACATTCTGCTTCCAGCTAAAAATTAAGCTCAATAATGTGGAACCAACATAGGAGGTCATTCTTCCATTCCAGTAGCTGTTCAGTGTTAAGGAGTTGTATTTTATAACTACCAAGCAGGAGTAAGGGACCGTAACCATCATTAGCTAGCTCCACTTTCTGTTGGCCACTCTGCCCTGCCAGTTCTGATGGACACTTGACTGATGTCACGGGGAATTTCTGTGCTTTACCAACTCTCTTGACAAAGAAACAAAGCTTTGATAATTATCTCCACTCATTCTCTGCTAGTTGCCAGGGCTCACTGGTGTGGTGCAAAACTTCCTATTTGAGTTGTACTTGTACAACACTGGTGCACCAACGAGGCAGGAACGAGGAGAGGGATAAGAAATAAGGTTATGTACTTGAGGTCACCATGCTATATGTACCATGACTTGTGAGTATTCTTGTTACATTACTCCACGGTATGGACTGGGGGTGGATTCTTCATGAGCCAGAGGCTTGTATCCCACAAAGCTTAAGAGCAGTGGAGGCTTGTGAAAAGTTTCTTACATATCACATGTTCTATGGGTAAGACTATATGCAAGTCCTAACAGAAATATCAGCAACTTCTAACCCCACTGGTTCGTTTTCTCACCTGTCCCCAATTCACTTCCACAGCTGGCCCAAGAGCAGTTGTGTCCCCACTCTTCCCTGTGTTGCCTCTGTGACATCACAGTGCCCTAATCCCTGCTGTCAAATTTTGACTCTGAAATACTGACCTGGCAAGTCTTGTTCCTCTTGGTTTCTCCAGTCATGAAAGAACATGAAATGAAGCAGCTGTTAGTACTTTATGAAAGCGAGCAAGACCTATTAACATGTAATAATAATTTCATGTCAGAAATTATTCTGGGTTGAAAGGATTTTTGTGGAGAAACTCCTCTCAGAGGACACCCGATTGAAGCTCCTTTCATGTTCCCAGGAGCTGGGACAGAGACAGACGCTCAATCCTTCATGCTGTACCTGGGTCTTGAACTGCCGACTTGTGCTGGCCTTCCAACTAACAAGGCAAGCTTCTTAACCACTGAGCCACCGCAGCCCCATTAGCATGTAATAAGTATGATTAAAACACAACAAAAACAGTACTATGGCACCTTATTCATTCTGGTATAAGTTTTGTGGATTACCACCTCAGTCTCATGACATAGATCTGCATGTTTATACACACATGCCAACATCTTCTTGAGCAGTTTTAATCTCTCTCCGTCGCCAATATGTTTTCTGTTCCTGGTATATTTATATGTATTTTCAGAAATGTGTGATTGTGTACGTTTTCTGTTGTTAGCCGCCCAGAGTAGGAATATTCCCTAGATGGGCAAGGTATAAATATAATAAATAAATAAATAGCAGTTATGTGGATGCAAAATAATTCACAGAACTTGCACCAGCAAACTGACATTAATTAAAGAGTCTCTGCTTCTTCATTGCATGCCATTTGGGTGGGTTGGATTTGTTAATTAGCAGCAATTTGCTGTTGTGTATTATATCATTTTATTTCCACGAGCATAAGTACTATGCCTTTGGTCATAATGTACATGTTAATTTTCATGAGAAAAGTATATAGCATAGGTAAAGGTCACCCATGCTCGAAAGCCCGTCGTACCCAACTGTAAGGTTCAGTGCTCATCTCTGTTTACAGCCAAAGAGCAAGCTCCGTCTGTGTCTGCAAACATTTCCGTGGATGTGTGGCAGGCATGACTAGACAGAACACATGCACGGAATGCTGTTTACCTTCCCACCAAAGTTGTACCTATTTATCTACTTGCAATTTCTTGCTTTCGAACTGCTAGGTTGGCAGGAGCTCAGACAGAGATGGGCGCTCACTCTGTCGTGCAGCACTCGGGTTTTGAACTGCTGACCTGCCGACCTTCCAGTTGTCAAATTCAGTGTCTTAACCACTAAGCCAGAACAGTCCCTTGTATATAGCATAAAGATAATTATGAATTATTGTTATTTGTATATAGCATAAAGATAAATAATACATTTTAACATACACTTCACTATCTAAACAGGGTATTTTGAACAGTTGCTGCACATATGCAAAATGTAATTTTATGTTGAGAACTAAAAGAAAGCCTTTGGGGCAAATGCTGTTGATTTGTTATGTAGCTGAAGACCATAAGGTTTTCATATTCTAAAGCAGGTAGTTAATGGTCAAAACTAGATTGAGAATGGTGACAACTTATTTTTTTTGCTTTTAGGTTATCAATTTACACACTTTTGACATGTTCTCCTTTGTTACTACTTTTTAAAAAAAAAAAAACTCTCACTCCAAGCCTTTCTTTAAAGACCCCTGAGGCAACTGATTATGTAAACGCCCCTTGTTATATTCTCCATACTTCAACAGAATCTGCCTAAGGTGAGGAGGAGGCAGTGTGGCAGTTTTAAGCAATGTGCTGTATTGCAAACATGGCTGCAGTGTAAGGACAACCAGTGGCCACACTGCATGCAATACTTAATTATAGATGTCTAGAGACAACATAAGCAAGAAAAAAAAGAGCCAAAAGGGAAAGAACAAAACTATGTATTTTCTCACTTAATCTATTCAAGGCATTTGACTCAATACAGAGGCAAACATTACAAACTATAGTACAGAAAATGGGCTTTGGAGATAAATTTTTACATGTATTCAATCAATTATACAGCAAATCGCAAACAGTTCTAAAGTAAATGATGGATTCACTAAAAAGATTGAGATTACGGCAGGAACAAGACAAGGGTGTCCACTGTCCCCATTATTATTTGTCTTATCTATGGAATTATTAGCTAATGTTATCAGAAGGGATAAAGACATTCAGGGTTTAAATGGTCAAAAAATTAGTATGTATGCCGATGACACGTTACTTGTATTAAAAAATGCTAAAAACACAATTGGTAAAATTCAAGAACATCTATACAGGTTTGAAAAAATAACTGGCCTGAGAATTACCGTATTTTCCGGCATATAAGACGACTGGGCGTATAAGACGACCCCCAACTTTTCCAGTTAAAATATAGAGTTTGGAATATACTTGCCGTATAAGACTACCTCTCTTCCAATGCACACCAAATAAAAATTAACCCACACTCAACCCAAAGACGCGCAGCCCTCAGAGTCGAATGGGCAGGTTCTGGTGGAGAGCCAATCCACGCTCACGTCCTCTTCCTCGAGGTACAGGAAGATGTGTGCAGCTTGCTTCATACTCCCCGCACAGAGCAGGGACTCGGCCGCGGCACCCCCCACCATATGCGCCGGACATATGAAGCAAGGGAAAACAAGCTGCAGTTAAGTACCTGTCCTATAAGACGACCCCCGACTTTGGCACAGATTTTTCGGGGTTAAAAAGTAGTCTTATACGCCAGAAAATACAGTAATTGGAAAAAGACTGAAGCGATAGCTTGTAATTATAATGAAAAGGACAAGGAAGAGATTAAAAAACGTTATAAAATAGACATAAAGAAAAGTTTGAAGTATTTGGGCATATATATAACAGAGAATATTAAGGAGCTCCATAAGTTAAACATAGATAAACTAAGGCAAGATTTAAAATCAAACATAGCTAAACTTAATAAATTTAAAGTGTCCTGGTTTGCTAGAGTGAGTCTGGGGCGAATGAAAATTTTATCAAAATTAAATTTTGTTATAGGTAACCTTCCTCTTAAGATAAGTAATAAGCAATTAAAGGAATGGCAAAAAATGTTAAACAAGTTTTGTAACGGAGGAAGGAAACCAAGGATAATGAAATCGTTATGGTACCAAAGTCAGGAGGACGGTGGGCTGGGTATCCCCAACATAACAAATTATTACAAATCATTTCAATTAAATAGAATTGTAAATTTGTTAGTACAGAATAAGGATGAATTAGAAGATATAAATCAGATTGAATATAAATATATAATGGCAGTTTATTCTTAGAAACGCAAGTTAAGAAAATACAATTAAAAACTAAGTCACTAAGAGAATTGTATCAATTTTGGAAGGGAATAAAAGAAGAACTTGTTAGAGGAGATTCTCCAATATTAGAAGTGACGGATTTTGCAGATTGTCCATTAAATGAGATGAAGGATATGAAAAAGAAATTAAGGTTGAACAACTTAATACAAATTAATGAGTGGATTTCAAAGGGGTCTACATCCCAAATGAGGGAAGAAATTTAAGTTAGAGTTAAATTGGTTTCAAAAAATTCGGCTTGAAAAATGGGATAGCAAAATAAGAAAGGTCAGAAATTTAGAGAGGTATCAAAGTTTGAAGAATTGATATACAGTATAAGAAAGGGGATTGTAGTTAAGAGTGGATTAGTAAGTAAATTATATAAAATAATAAACAAAAAGGAAGATCCACAAAGATTAATAAAGAACGGATGGGAAGAAGAATTAAATATAAAGATAAGTGAACAGGCATGGAAAGGAAGATGGAACCAAAGAATAATGAATCAGTTATCAATAAGGGAAAGGGAACACAACTTTAAATTAATTTGGAAGTGGTATTTGACCCCGGTTATTTACAACATATGGATAAAGCAAGATCAAATAAGTGCTGGAGATGCACTAGAGATTTAGGTACCTATGTTCACATGTGGTGGGACTGTGAATATACACAGACCTATTGGAAGATGGTAGAACAGGAAATAAATAACATCTTTAATAAAAACATAGTATTGAACCCTAAAATTGCTCTGCTGGGATAGTTAGAAGATATAAATATTGATAATAATGAAAAGGAGTTGCTATCCATTCTGCTCACCGCAACAAGGCAGATAATTGCTTTGGAATGGAAGACTAAAATAAATAAATGCAGAGAAAGATGGTTTAAACAAATATGGTGGTTGGCGTTAAATGACAAACTAACATCAGAAATGAAAGTAGAAAGAGGAGAGGTTAAGAGTAACCTTTTCTGGAAAATTTGGAGACCATGGGTAGTGTATGGTATGTCAAGTAAAGACGGAATAAAACCTGTACAAGAAGAATATGAATTTTGGGTGGATTTATAAATAATAATTGAGTGACAAGGGTAGTTATTTTTTATTTTGTATAGGGTTGGGCGTGGGATGTTAGGTGGTGGGGGTGTTATGTTGTATGTATTGTATGTAATGTTATTTTGTTGGAGGTATGTATTGTAAAGTAATTAATAACATTTATTTTAAAAAAATTAGTAACAATATTTTTAGCAGTTAGGAAGGTGTCCATCAGTTTGCTCACAGACAAGTTGCAGAGGTGAAATAAGTCTTTTTAGATGACCCAACAAAATTTTTGCTCATTTAGCAAGTACAAAATTTATTATGAAAAAATAATAATTATAGAAGTATAAGTTATTGTATACGTAAGAATACAACTACACACTCTTGAAGATGCACAATAGTTGCATCCCTCCTACAGGAGGGACAAACTAGACACGTTGCTGGGAAATTTGTTTGTTGACTCTGTTCTAATTACAAATAAAGTGACAAGGTACCACTCTTAAAGCAAAAGGAACAAATAAGCAAATAGCACTATGTCGGAGTCCGATTCATGTAAAGATCTCTATTCAGCCTCATTAGCAACAGTTTATAGCCCCAGCTAAACACAGGAAGAGTTAAAACCTAACGAAGTCCAGCTTCATTAGACAAGGAAGAAACAGAGGTAGAGAGAACACACACACACACACACACACACGACTGCAGTTTTGGCTGAACAAAGGAATCATAATGGCGTCTCTTTATTCCAACAGAGTATATCAGAAACAAAACTTAAGGCACATACAGCCAATCAGAAAGCCAGAGCCAAATAAGGAGAAACAAGGAGAAATCTTCTCACTATTCTACGCATGCCCAAAATCCAGCGTTGTCTCTCATGCAGACAAAGAGGCCTTTGTTTACAAAATGTGAAGGCGACAGGAGACAGAAACCAGATGCCTTCCCACATGTCCTCCTTTTTCATTTAAATTTGAGAGAGGGACGGCTAATCATACCCCTGCATGTCATCATACTCCATAACTACTCCTCCATATACATCATCACTGTCCTCCTGGACATCGTACCCCTCCTGACTCCTGGTACCTTGTTCCGGAGGATGATACCTCATTGAGTACAATTGCCGTCGTGCAAAACCCGATGTCTCCCTTCTACGCAGTGGACATGTGTTACACATAGAAATAAGGTTAGGAATACAATTAATGCAAAAACACAAAGATATAAGGCAAATAATAATAATAATAATCCCATAAAAGAAAACTTGTCTAAGGACAGACAAATCAGGCAACCAAGAAGTCATCCAATCAAAGAAATTAACATCAGTGCGTACATTGTTAGTAATGCTCTCCTGTAAATTCTGAAGTTCTTTCTCAATAGTATTATTCAGATCCTGGAATTTTACCCGACATCCCTGGTTCCCGACCAGCCTACAAAATCCTACGGATTTTGCTAACAGGTAATCTATGGCCAGTCTGTCCTGCATTTGGTCTTGATGAAGCTCAGTGATTTCCATTTGAAGATCCCGTATGACCCTCCCTGTGGTATTGATTGATTTCTCCAGCCTACAGGTGAGTCCCAAAATGGACCTTCTATTCTCCTGGGAAATGACACCTGGGTATGATCCCAAGGTGAGTGCTCCAGTGATAACACTCCCTATAGCTCTCCCCCAGGAGCTCCCATCAGAAAGCTGAACATCGATTATCACTTCATCATTGCAACCAGAACCCATCGGGCCGGCAACAGCTCTCCGGCGCCGTGCATCTGCCTGAAGCGGCACTTGCACTTGTACGGGTAAGGTAAAATAACCCAATGCTGCACATTGATATTGTCCTGGATGGAAATTCGTGGCAACTCCATTAAAAAAGAACCACCTGTTGGGATCCTTAATTTGCCATCCATTGCAAATTGAACCACTATCTATAGCAGAATAATCAGGAGTAAACATAGGAAACACATCATATATATCTTCAATAGTAGTGTTAAACAAGGTATAATTAAGCTTATAAGAACTGTTATAACTACCCCATAACCAAAAATAATCGTCACATCCTGTATAATTGCCTACATTCCGCAAAACCCGTTTTGCTTGAGTCCAGTGCTTCCATTTACTATTCCAGACTCCAGAACTATGACAGCAGAAACAAAGTCCTTTAGTGTATTTCTTGAATGTCATGCTTCGCCAGCGGGTGTTGTTCATGACGAAGCCAAAAGTTGGGGTTGCCCCCATGAGTCATTGTTTTTACAGCTGGAAGCACAGCAAGAAAGAAAAGAACAAATGTCAGTAAACTTAGACCACTGGTGAACCACCGTCCTGGAGCTGAGTAAACTTCTTCTCTCTCCATGGGCGGATCGCTCGAGCAGGAATCCACACACTCAGGATCCCCTTATTGCCAATAAACGACCAATGGCTTAGGAAGACACTCCCCTAAGAAACAGGAGCATGCCCTGTTTGATGACCAGTGCCATGTTATTACTAGCACCATGTAACTAGATATGAACCATGAGTGACATATAACACAAATGCAATATCACAAACCCATTTACATGTGTAGGGTACTGAGAACTCTTCCATGTACTTCTGGAGGTACCTTGAAATATGCAGTTTCATAAGGCAAAACATAACATAAGCAAAGACAGGTCTTTCTCCTGCAAGAGAATAAGCAAACATTTAAGCATGAACAAAACATGAACATTTCTCTTCTTCCTTACATGAAGGAGGTTTCTGTTGCATTCTAGAAAGCATTTCTCACTCCCCAATTACATGAGTAAGGCATTAAATTTCTTCTTCTCTCACTGGTGTAGGTGAAAGAGGCATTCAATAACTTAAAACCAGCATAGCATGGTAAATCAAATACAGTACAAATATCATTAGAGCATTTCACACTCATAGCATGAGCAGGTAGACAATTTTTTTTGTTTCTTAAAAAAGGTTTTCAGTTTTATAATGCAAACAAGGCCAATTCTTATTTAGAGTCCACACAAACTTTTTAGTCCAATTAAAATGTCCAAATTAAAAGTCCAAATGTTGATTGAAGCTTTCTTCTTAAACACTATCTTCTCTCCAGCACAGTTCTTGGCATGGCAAGGTTGAAATTAGGCCATAAATTAAGTCTCACTGAATTCACAAGACACCCAGCCAACCCCCCTTTCCAGCTTTTCAGGCAAACACACATTCCTTCATGCTCCAGCCACACCCATCTGTATTAAGGCAGGCCGATGAGGTATGAAGGCACAAAGAACTTCTCCAGAAGTTGCAAGTAATTTTCACACAGAAGAACAGTACAGGGAATTCCCATTTGTTTTCCCTGCAATCCTGATGCTTGAAACTTGGCACAACCCACTCTGGATCTCTTTGTTTGAGGGTTGGGCAGTTCAAAATCAGCCATAAACTGGACTATTTCTTCTCCCTCCTTGTATTTTTGCAAAAGCCTGCTGTCCATAGAGGAAGGATCCACGCCCCTCTTCCTCTGGACCTCTTTCATCTGCAGCATCTGAATCTCAACTTTATGACAAACTGCACCCGTTAGGTTGTATTTGCGAGAAGACCTCTTCTTTCTGGGCTTGGGTTTTCTGCATTCCTCCTCTGGGCCACCCTTCCACTTCCTGCCCAAACATGAGGTATCAAATTTACCACTCAGCTTCTCCTGCTTTTGTGATGAGCTGAGGGGTGTTGTGCTGCTCTTTGAATCACAATCCTTGCTTCCTGCCACTTTGCATGCATTACTAGCTTCAATCTATAATGAGGTCCCCACCATTTGTTCCCAATCAGCTGGCACTAGTTGTTTTTCAGACTTGGCAGGCAGTATTGCAGCAGTCCCATTTGCAAGAGCCTCTCTGTTCACTGGATATACAGCAACAGTTTCCATATCCAGCACAGCTGCAGTTAAAGCTGCAGAGAACAGGTCTTTTGTAGGGCTAAAAGTGCTTGATTGCTGCAAGGCAGGATATAATGTCCCATCTCCTTTTCCACCCCCATCCCCATCAGGGGGCTCATGCTGTTGTTTCTCATATGATGGAGGGGCTGTTGCCAGAGTCCCTCCCTTGGCTGGGGGCAAAAGCTGTGGAAGGGGACCAGCAAGCCTCTGGGAGAACAACATATTTCTTGGAGTATGTCTTTGAAGACAGTTTCTGACTTCACTCCACATAAATTGCACTGAAACAGAAATCCCTTCATGCTTTTGCAATTCATTTCCAATTTTTTCCCAATCTTTTAAGTCCAAACAATCATATTTAAGCCAAGGACAGAGTTTTCCTATAACTTTGACCAGCTGTTGCACCTCCTTCTTATCAGCCTGTTTCCCATTCTTAAGCAGAAGATATGAGATATCTTTACAAAGCTCCTGCTCTGGCGCAGCTAACACACACCCCATAATAAATTTTTCACTCACCCTGTTGTAATTCTCAAGCGCTTGATTGACCTTTCCTCCGGTCTGACCTTTTTCTCTGGTCGTGAGTGAGTGAGACCTTGTCCCAGTCGCTAATTATGAGGTGTTAATTGCTGAAGCAGAATTCAAAGAAGGCTCTCTCATTGTAGTTCAAAGCCTCCCACGGAGCGCCACTTGTCGGAGTCCGATTCATGTAAAGATCTCTATTCAGCCTCATTAGCAACAGTTTATAGCCCCAGCTAAACACAGGAAGAGTTAAAACCTAACGAAGTCCAGCTTCATTAGACAAGGAAGAAACAGAGGTAGAGAGAACACACACACACACACACACACACACACACACACACGACTGCAGTTTTGGCTGAACAAAGGAATCATAATGGCGTCTCTTTATTCCAACAGAGTATATCAGAAACAAAACTTAAGGCACATACAGCCAATCAGAAAGCCAGAGCCAAATAAGGAGAAACAAGGAGAAATCTTCTCACTATTCTACGCATGCCCAAAATCCAGCGTTGTCTCTCATGCAGACAAAGAGGCCTTTGTTTACAAAATGTGAAGGCGACAGGAGACAGAAACCAGATGCCTTCCCACAGCACTACATCCTTCTGGCCCTGCTAGCAGGTGGATTTGGGGGGTTGTAATCCAAATTTTTTTCCCAAACATATATACATCCTCACACAGCTATTAACCAGATAGTTTTCCTCTTCATTGGAAGGTTATCAGATGTAGAGCCGTTTTTCATTTCTCGCATTTCTCAATCAATATAGGAAAGATAATTGAAACAGTTTCCTATTTTTGGCAGGGCATATTTGCTTGGGAGTTTTGAATGCATGTTTGTTTGTTTGTTTGTTTGTTTGTTTGTTTGTTTGTTTATTATTCATTTTGTTGTTCAGTCGCACAGTTGATTCTGACCCTTTGTGACCCTATGGACCATTGCCCACCAGGCATCTCTGTCCTCCACCATCTTTCACTGCCCGCCAAGCTCTGTGCCCATTGTGTCTACAATATCATCCAGCCATCAAATTCTCTGCCGCCCCTTTCTTCTTTTGCTCTCCATCTTTCCCAGCAAAGGCTTTCTCAAGTGAATCCTCTCTTCTCATTTAATGTCCAAAGTACTTTAGCTCCATCTGTACTGTTTCACCTTCTAGTGAGCAGTCAGGGTAGATTTCTTTTAGGCTGGACTTATTTGTACTTCTCGCTGTCCAGGGTACTCTCAAAGCTCTCCTCCAACACCAGATTTGTAGTGCCGCCCAATTCCAAAGACTCTGGGTGGCGTACATATATTAATACCATCACAATTTTAAAAATCACAATTAAAACCCCATTAAAAACTACCACAAAACATTCCCTACCCTCCCACCAGTTTAAAAAGAGGGAGAGAGCAGACTCGGGCCACAGCACTGCTGGTGCCCCACACCTGCTCTGCCAGCCAGGTTTTTAAACCTTTCCTGAAGGGCAGCAACTCCATCTGGAGATGCAACTTGGTTGGCAAGAGGTTCCATAGGGCCAGAGCGGACACTGAGAAGGTCCTCCTTCTAGTGCTAGAGAGACGCGCCTCTCTAGCAGATGGAACAATTAGAGAGCCTCTCCGGTCTGCTCTGGTGGGATGGACAGATATTCTTGGGGTGATGCAGTCTCTTAAGTATCCTGGCCCACTACCATGTAGGGCTTTAAAGGTAATAACCAGCACCTTGAATTGCACCCGGAGGCATGTTGCTTTTCTTACAATTTCTGTCTCATCCATCTGCTTTCATCCATAAGAGAAGAGCCTTGAATTGTCAGTTACTAATACTTGAAACTTCCTAGTGTGGGATTTAATTGAAAGTAATGGTTCCGATGCAGAGGAGGTATCCTCTAGCCAGACAAATTTCCATGAAATGCCTCCCTCTGTGAGAAGAAACACCCCTGGATCTAATCCAACTCATTTCTGAAATGCTCGGTATGATTTGTTCTCCGCTCACCCAACGTTTCCAAAGCTTCTTGGTTATATCAATATGTTACCTGAAACTAGGAATCTAGTTTGGGGAGCAAAAATCTACCGCCCAAGGATTATTCAGGATAGCCCAGTTAAGGTGATCCTGGATTCCGCTGTCCCCCAAACTGTGATACAGCATGAATTAAGAAGCTTTAAGCTCTAAGGCATTGAAGATTAAAGTTAAAAACATGGTAATAATACCTTGATGATTGAATGTTGTCTGCCAAACTTCCTCAGGGATTTCAGTAATATGAAGGTAATATATCATTAGAAGTGTTGAACACTGTGTTTGACATGTTTAAATTTATGTATTAAATTCCTCTAAAATAACAACCGGTTATTTAAATATACCCTGGTGTCCTCTCTGCTAAAGTATATAAAGACTATAGTTCTAGAAAAGGACCTTTCAATCAGCAAGAAAAGATCAAATGTCTCAGTTTTATTAAGGTTTAATTCTGAAGCTATGTTTCTTGGGTTCCGGTACAGGAAGTCAGAAAACAGGGGTGAATCTCTTAGGAGATCTCAAAGTCATTTGTAATAGATCTGTAGCCAGATAACAGTTGAAACAATTGAAGTATACTGCCAAAATAAAGAACTATTGGCATAAGAATGAACTGATTTTTGAGTGGAAGGTCTGGGAGGTCCATTGGCTTCTTGAACCCAGAACAGATTTCTGGATTTTAAACTCTAGGTGACAAGGATTGCTACTGAGATTTTTAATCCAGAATAAGTGAAACCCCATAAAATATAGTGGTGAATGCTGCTAATTAATTGTACAACTGCTCATGTGCCCTGACATGTGATAACCACGTGAATAATTGGCTGTAATTTGCTATCAAAATTGATACAATTTCATGTACTCTGAGTAAAAATCCAGTGGAACTCTAGCCACTGTAAATCTTTTGCATCAAACATTGCTTGGATGTCTCAAGGCTCTAACAGAAAAGAAATAGATGTCACAAGTCTGAATTATTTACATCACTGGTTTAGATCCTATGTATGTAATGCACCCATGTGGAGTTTGATAAACGTTATTCAAAATTAGGGCTGGAAATTCATTTAAGGATTATTGAAACTGACTAAAGAAGCATGTTCTGTATATTCATAAAACCTCAATACAGTTTAGCATGTGACACTATTTCATCTGTGTATTTTAAGGATGGGAATTATGTGCCCTATAGAAATCCCAAGGGGGAAAATGTTCAGATGTATTTTGGAAGGCTTTTAAAATCTCTACGCAATCCCTAAAATTGAGGAATTGTATCACTCTCGGCAAAAGATGTAGGGATTCTTGCATTAGCTAAACAAATAAATATTTTAAAAGAAAAGGTGTTTTTTAAAAAGAACTTCCAATTGTATTTGGTGGTGCCCTGGCGAGTTCCAGAACTAGAAAAATGACACCCAGAATCCCATGTGCTTACTTCTGATTCACATAGTGCTTTACAAGAGAGTTAAAGGCAGTAATTTGAGATTTTTTTTTAATTATTATAGCTTATGGAACTCATTATAGACAGAGATTGTTCTGATATGAAAACGAAGAGATAAAAGAGGTGAAGTCATATTGCAGCAATGAGCATGTTTGGTAAAGTAGGGAGGTACATTTTCACAGACACTTGGACCCCTCAAGGGTTACGCTAGACCTGGGAGTGCCCAAAAAGTGAAAGTAAAAAATCAAAACCGGAAGTTACCAGATATTTATTTCTGGTTTTGACTTTTTAGTCTTTTGGAAGGCTTTTAAAATCTCTACGCAATCCCTAAAATTGAAGAATTGTATCACTCTCGGCAAAAGATGTAGGGATTCTTGCATTAGCTAAACAAATAAATATTTTAAAAGAAAAGGTGTTTTTTAAAAAGAACTTCCAATTGTATTTGGTGGTGCCCTGGCGAGTTCCAGAACTAGAAAAATGACACCCAGAATCCCATGTGCTTACTTCTGATTTACATAGTGCTTTACAAGAGAGTTAAAGGCAGTAATTTGAGATTTTTTTAAATTATTATAGCTTATGGAACTCATTATAGACAGAGATTGTTCTGATATGAAAATGAAGAGATAAAAGAGATGAAGTCATATTGCAGCAATGAGCATGTTTGGTAAAGTAGGGAGGTACATTTTCACAGACACTTGGACCCCTCAAGGGTTACGCTAGACCTGGGAGTGCCCAAAAAGTGAAAGTAAAAAATCAAAACCGGAAGTTACCAGATATTTATTTCTGGTTTTGACTTTTTAGGGTTGTTTTTTATTCCCTAGGACTAAACTGCTACTCTTGGATATCTCCAAGAGAAGAAAAAATCATTTTCTTGCCCTCACCATTTTTTCCTCACCTGTAGAAGTCATGGAATGGGAGCACAGGTTCAAAAACACAGTTGAAAACCACGTGAGGTCCTCAGATCTCATTTAGCCCAGTGCAGCCAAATTTGAGAGAAAAATGTAATTTTTGATGCAGCTATAGTATCAATACACTAAGTTCTTCTTAAAAAGGATAGTTGTCTAATATTTCTTCCTCATTCATCTTGGAATATGAAGAAAAATATTACTTAGAGTAACATGGTTTCTAAACTGAAGAAGTTCAAACCTCATCAACGTGGAAGACTCACTTTAAGAGATTCGCTGGCAGTGATTTCACTGACATTGAGAAGAGTCATCTTTCAATTGCTTATGTTTGTTGCTTGAAAGAATGCTACAGTAATTTTTACTTTGAAATAGAAAGTAGCTGCTAGCTCTACATGGAAAATATAAGGCAAAGCTATCTTTAATAGATTTTGCATAGAGCTGAGACATCACATCTGTGCTTCTCAGACTTCAGCATAGTTTTGAATCACAGCAAATCTTAATCTGCTGTTAAATCTATAGTTGATCTTCTGCTCAACACAGCTTCAATGTGTTGATGTCTGGAATTTCATCCCACTTGATATGTAATTGAAGGATATGCATCTAAAGTCTATATCACTCATTACTCCACCCAACATAATGGGTCAGATTACACACTAATGTTACTTAATTAATTTGTGAGATAAGGAAATAATTCAACTGGTTTTTATCTCCAGTGATATCAAATAACAGGAAAAACCCATAGGCTTTTATGTTTATTTTTACATAAACCTAATTCACATTCAAAATTTAATACCCTGAGCTCCTCCTTGACCCATTGTGGTCATACTATGAGTGTGCCTTATTCGCATTTTGCAGTGAAAATTCAAAGTAAGAATGTTTCTGAATTGCATACCATTTCTTACAAATCACATTAAAAACACAGTTTACCTATTATATGTTGGCAAAACAGTGGGAGCTGATTAATTGAAGACATAGGCCTAGTGAAACTGACATAAGCAGAAGTAAAGTTTCATGCCTTGAAGATAAATCAGCATGTTTAATGGTCAAAACTAGATTGAGAATGGTGACAACTTATTTTTTTGCTTTTAGGTTATCAATTTACACACTTTTGACATGTTCTCCTTTGTTACTACTTTAAAAAAAAAAACTCTCACTCCAAGCCTTTCTTTAAAGACCCCTGAGGCAACTGATTATGTAAACGCCCCTTGCTATATTCTCTATACTTCAATAGAATCTGCCTAAGGTGAGGAGGCAGTGTGGCAGTTTTAAGCAGTGTGCTGTATTGCAAACATGGTTGCAGTGTAAGGACAACCAGTGGCCACACTGCATGCAATACTTAATTATAGATGTCTAGAGACAACATAAGCAAAATAAAATAAAATAAAAAGCCAAACCCATGAATGGAAACAATATCAACAAGTTACTTTTTGCAGATGATCAGGCATTGATAGCAAGTGTGGTTAAGGAATTACAGCAACATCTTATGTCCATGAACTAAGAATGCAAAGTAAATAATGAGAATTAGTAGAGATGACTGAGGTAATGGCAATTGGAAGGAAACAGCATACTTTAAACAGTGTAATAGAGGGAACAAATATAAAACAAGTGGCAGAGTTCAAATACCTAGGAACAACATTTACTGAAGGTGGCAAAATGGATGAAGAAATTAACGTTGCAGTGTAGTAAGGCAAACCAAATACTGGGACAGTTAGCTCTACTCTTGCAACATAAGGCAGTATTGGCCAGTACAAAGAAACACCTCATAAAAAGCATATTCATTTCCACCTAATGTTACCAGTGACAAACATGGACACTTACAACAAAACATAAATGAAAGTTAGTCGCCATGGAAATGAGATGTCTGAGGAAAGTTGCTGGAGTGACTAGAAGGGATAAGATCAGGAATCGGAATATAAGGGAAAGAACTGGAATAGAATCAATCTTAAATTACATACAGAGACAAAGAATGAAGTGGTTTGCCCATCTGGAGAGAATGTCTTGGAATTCAATACCATACAAGGCATACATGGAAAGGGGAGAAGGACAAAGAGCATGAAGCAGGTCGACCCAGAGGAAGGTGGAGGGACAACATCAAAAATATATTACAACAACAACAAATAACACTGGTTAAGGCCACTAGAAGTACAAGAACAAGAACCTTGTATCTCCCTCAACACCCAAAGTGGTGAAGAAGAAGAGGAGGAGGAGGAGGAGGCTGTCTATACAGGCATATAGCCCACTCCTGGGAGCGGGTTGGCGACAGTTGAGGATGGGTTGGTCCGATCATATGCTCACGTAAGTTGGGCCAAACCCATTTTGAGATCCCATCAGTGGTTCAGCTAAATTGCCCCACTGTATTTTATCCCACCACCCAACATATGGGCATGCTGCAGTTGGCATAAAATAGAGAATGACTTATTTTCCAGCTTATGGATGCTTTTCCACTGCTTTTACTGTTGCATCTGCTGCTGATCATACTGCAAGTTAAAGCTGTTTTATAGCAGGGGTTCCCAACTTAAGGCCTGTTGGCCAGATCTGGCCCATGGCACCATTTCATGTGGCCCCCACTCCTCCAAGGGCATTTGAGAAACAAAATGGCTATTCCCTTTGAAGCTGTTGGGACAAAATGGCCACCCCCTATCGTGCAGGCAGGGCAAAATGGCCATCGAGCCTTCGAAGCTGACTGAGAGAGCATGACTCAGCCCTCAGCTTGAAAATGTTGGGAACCCCTGCTTTATAGTGGTGGGGGATCTGTTGTAAAGCAGCTTTTACTCCTGTGCCTGTTGCTGATTGGGCTCTGTCAGAGAAGCAAAGGCTGTTTGGACATAGGGATCAAACCAAACTACTTTTGGTCTCCCCCCGCCCCCTCCCTGCCACCACCAACTACAAATGGTTTTTAAATAACTGCTGTACACAAGACCAGGAGGGCCAGTGTGAAGAAGCCCATAGGTTTGCTCATACTCTCCTCCACACCACATTTCTCCTGAACAACTAGCAAGAGAAATTCAGAAGTCTTAGTTTATGCTTTCACTTAATTGTGCCTTGAAAGTAAACATGCTTATGCGTGTCCACGGCAACGTCTGCAGATGCAGACAGTGCTGGCTCTTTGGGTATAAACATAGATGATCACTGATCCCTAGAGTCGGATACGACGGGCTTTTGAGCAAGGGCAACCTTTACAATCTTTTGTCACCTGGACTGGCAAATTGTGCTTTAACAATAGCTAAGAACATTTTCAAATAAGGCAGCTTCAAATCATAGTGAGTAACAATAACCTGTTAAAAGGAGATGCAGTTTAGAGTCATCACAGCATTGGTTCCGGGCAACATGACAAGTACTGCTGAATTAGAAAGAGAAACTTTCAAACTCTTCTGCCTGGCTGTGTGTGAAGAGGAGTGGGAAGCGCATCAGCCGAAAATTATTCTGCCTCATTTCTACACATCATCCTAAATGATGGTTTAGTCTGGTATTAAGCCCATTTTAGGTCTTCTCTAAACATCTGTTTAGCAGGTTCAAATTTGTTTTGACTAATTTCTCCTCCTGATAATGATCCTTAACTTTTATGTTTGCTTTATGTAAGTATCATATGCATATGCATTTAATGTATAGGTAGAAGACTACAATACAGCATGTCTATGACTTATCTAACTTACATTTTATTGATTTGAGGCTTTTTTTACCCTTCTTAAGATTTCCATACCCTTCTTAAGATTTCCATACACTTCTTTTTGGTTTAGTTATATCAATTAACAGTAAAAGGAATATTGCAGACAAAAAAATAAACAAAACCACAAAGTATTTCTCACAATACTGCAGGTTTAGCCTAACCATAGAATTCATATTGACTCATACACTATAAATCTTTTTTTAAAAAAATTAGTTGAGAGAAAGATATAACATAATTCCATTGTGCCCTAGCTTGTTTATGGGCTTCAGAGGCATCTAGCTATGAAAACCAAAATATTTTCTGATCTAAGAGACTCCCTATGTCCTAATCCTGTGCACATTTTCTCAAAAATCCACAAGATAGAAATAAAGCTTACTCCCAAGTATGTGGATATATGATCACAGCCATAAATATATTGAGGTAGAATTGTAAAAAACATACATACTAGAAAGCAAGTTTCACAGACTTTTATAAGAGTTTACTTATAACAAATTATGTCTAGGATTATTCCGTTAACGTCACAGGTGAACTGATTCATCTGTATTTGGCTATTTAGAAGAATGAATCAAGGTCTCTAAAATTTTATGTTGTTGCATATTTTTCTAACCAAACTTTCGGGCTAGAATCATTTTGTGTTTGTTATGAATTAAAAATAAGCTACCTTACCTAAAATGTCCAGAAGCCCTGGAGCTGTATGAGACATTTAAACTTTTAAGTTAACAGCTCTGGGGAGCAGGAGAAAAGGCAGGAAATGAAGAGTGTGAGGGTTTAATCCAGAGGTTGTTTATGAAAATCAAACCAAGTGGATTTTTCAGTGTGTAGAGAGTGTGAAGATATATTGTAGGAAAGAAATGTTTTAAATAGCACCTGAGGCCATGGCATGACCGTCAGATGACATCTGCCTTTGAAATGTGGAATGCAAAATGAAACAAGGAAAGTGTAATAGGAGAAACGAAAGTGTGGGTAAAAGGATAATTTCTCGCTTCTTAAATTGCCTGTTTGGAAAATTATTGCTCTAGAAACATTTTACTCTGAATAATATGGGGCACATGAGTACATCTTAATAGTTTTTTGGAAAATAGCATCGTTCTTTTGCAGACAATGAGTGGATAGTCTACACTGGAATTTGTGGGGAATAATTTTTGTGGGTAGGTAGAAAAAAACCAGAATGTCATTTGTATGTATTACCAAGCATTAAAATGGAACATTTTTAAGGAACAGTTCTGTTCATGACTGTCCTCCAGAGGATTCTGGCCACTGCTTTAAAATGTTCCTTTTTGCATTGAAGAGAGCAGATTGCTTCTCTACTACGGATGTCATAGTCAAAAGGCAGAATTTCATTGGCATGGGGTCAGGTTGAGAAAGTGAGGAGAAAGCTCAGAGTTGGATTTTGCCTTATACAATAACTGCTTCATCTGGTTCCTTCTGTACAATATCTGTTAGCTAATTTGAATACTGTACTGTATCTGGTACTGAAAATACCTGTGAGGAGACCAATACGTAGATTAATACAATGTATTCCAATCAGATGTCCCTTTGAAAAATGACTTTTGTATATGTGTGACAGAGATATGGCAAGACGGTGAAATCCAACAATGAAAAAAAAATGTCTGTAGACTATTTTCTTGTATAATATTTTGCAAATTTAATAACTCAAAATCCTTACTTCAGGATCAAAAGATATGTAATAACTGTTCAAGAGTTTCATAGTTCAAAACTTATAATCCTTATTTCAAGTTCTTATAATACTTCAGTAGTTTTTTTTTTCAAAGTTTCATAAATCATCATTCATAACTGCATATTTCTTGCATAGAAAACCTAAGCCGATCCGATGTAGTAGCTTTTCCCAATCTGCTTCATCAGGGTTTTCTTATTTCAGTATAATCTATTATTTATAATGCATCAGCAGCCTCTATTTATAAATGTTTTAGTGCTCACGACGTCCAGCCAAAAAAAATGGTGGAAGGGTGAAGAGAAAGTATTTGTAAATGCTTAGTGATAGAGTCAAATTTTGATTCAGAAGGTTTCACATTCAGTACCCTGCATCTTGAAGCAGAGTTAGGAAAACTTTGGAAAAGGATCAACAGTGCTGGAAGTACTGGAATTGATGGATGAAGTGTCTGATCTTAACCTATAAAACCAAGCATTAACTGTTGGAGCTTCGCATAGGTTCCTAAGCCAGGCCCTACTAGCCCGCACCTACCATTCGTGCACACGCCCGAACTGGGTCCGCAGGTCAACGAAGGTTTGAGAAAAGCGCCAGTGGGGCAAGAGCCCCACAAACATGAAAAAAGGGAAACAACTTCATTTCCCAACGTTCCTTGTGCCGCGCCACGCCAGAGCCAATCAGGCTAAGAGGCGCGAGCAAAAGGAACGTTCGGAAACGCGCCACGGCCAATCAAAAGAAAACCACAGGGGGGAAAACGACGCACAAGCCGAAAACGCAAACGCCAAACTACAAGCCCCAGCATCCTGCACGCCATGAGCGCGCAGAACACTGAGGAAGCTGGCGAGCGAAAAATAAAAATAAAAAACACACCAGGAGCGCAAGTCCGCAGCAGCCAGACACAGCGCCTCACAGAAAAAAAAACACAAAAAAGGGGGGGAAGGCACTGCCCCCCCCTTGAAAGTGAACCCATTCCCAGGTAAGCAAAGCCATCAGACGGCGCTCTGCCCGCTAACTTTACTTACCGCAAAAAGTTTTCGCTTTCAGCGGAGAGGGGATTCCCCTCCCTCCACACACACACACCCACACACACCATATTAAAGAGAAGAAAACAAGTGGTTTCTTTTTAAAAACGGAATGTTTGGGAGTGGGGTGGAATTGATCCCCTCTCCTGGGCCCATGAGTCTGGAAGGTTTGGGGGGACAAAAGGGGTCTGCCCCCCCAAACCTTCTAGACCCAGAAGACCAGGGAGAGGGGATCGATTCCACACACACCCCAACACACAGTTTTTAAAGAGAAGAAACCAAGCAGTTTCTTCTCTTTAAAAACAGAGTTTGGGGGGGGGGATTCCCCCTCTCCAATGGCTCTCCTGGGTCCGGAAGTGTTGGGGAGACAGACCCCTTTTCTCCCCCCAACCCTCCTAACCCCAGGGGAGCCAGCAGAGAGGAGGATCGCAACCCTCCACCCACTGATACTAAAGGGGAAACCCCGATCTACTTTCACAACTCCACACAATCAAAGCACCATAACACACACACCCCAACGCCGCCTGAAGCAGTGCTGGGATTTCTGCGGCCCGGACAGTGAGCCCGGCCCATGGAAAGGAACCCCCCCCCAAGCCACAACATAAAAACAAACTTTTAAAAATAAATCAATCAATAAATACTTAAATAAATAAATTAAACACAAAAACAACAATCAAAACCATCCAAAAATACACAAAACCAAACAAAAATAACACCAAAAAACAATAAAAAGTAAACAAAAACAAAAATTAAAAAACACAAACAGCACCCAGCCAAACAATACAAATTCAAAAACAAAAAACAGCCAAACACCACAAAATCCAAACACACCCCCCCACACACACACACACACAATAAAGAAAACAAGCCAACTCACCCCCACGTCCTCCCTCCACGACGACCAGAAATGAAATGAGGAAAGAAAGAGACTACTTACTGGAAGAAGCGCCATCCAGAGGCAAGTAGAGAAAAAACAGCCAAAAACATAACATTGCATCACACATTCACACAAATCACAATAAACACATCTAAACACAGTTTAAAAACATTAAATGTAAAAAAATGTACTTTCACATTTTTAAAATTATTACCTAAGGTACAACTATTTTTAAAAAAAACACCACAAGCTAAAACATTATTCGGTTAAAAAAAACAATTTGAAAAAATAATATCATCCTTTTCTCTTTTTTTAGTCCACAAAAAAACCCAAAAAAGATGAACACATTTTATAACAGCCCGCCAATTTTGTTTTGGATAAATAAACATTTTTTAAAAATTCAATTATAGACTAACCCAGGGGTGGGCAAACGTTTTGACTCGAGGGCCACAATGGGTTCTTAAACTGGACCGGAGGGCCGGGGAAAAAACATGGATGGAGTGTTTGTGTAAACTAATATAAAGAGAACCCTCCGTTCTTTCGGATCCGTGGGCCGGATAGAACAGCCTAACGGGCCGGATCCAGCCCATGGGCCATAGTTTGCCCACAGCTGGACTAACCTCTCCTTTACAAACATTATCAAAAAAACCTTCCAACACCATGGGCCGGATAGAACAGCTGAATGGGCGGATCCGGCCCGTGGGCCATAGTTTGCCCACAGCTGGACTAACCTCTACTTTACAAACATTATTAAAAAAAACCTTCCAACACCATTTAAAACAGCCCGACAACGCCGGGCAACCTCTGCTAGTTCTGTATAAAATCATTCTGTGTTTCTAACTTGATGTTGTGAATCATGCAGGTAATCAAAAGCATACTGGAAAGTATTGCTAGGGATGAAGCAGAAAATTATACAGAAATGAAATACATCAAAAACAGTTTTGAAACTACATATGGTGCTATCTTTCTGATACAAGGAATCAAAACACAGAGAGATGTTAAAAACTCCATTTATATAGTTCCCAAAATTTATAAAAGGAAAAAAGTATCAAATACTTTCTTCTCCAGCATCCTCTATTAGCCCTTTGTTACTCATCCAACCTCCTTTGAGAAAAAATAATTTAAAATAAAATGTTGGGGCAGAAAGACTTTGGAGCAGTGTTTCCTAACCTTTGGTTTTTTGGACTTCAATTCCCAGAAACCTAAGTCAGTACATTGGCTGAATAGTGTTTTTGGGAATTGACTTAGGCTTCTGGGAAATGAATTCCAAAAACCAAAGGTTGGGAAACACTGCTTTAGAGCAGGAGTTCTCAACCTTTTTAATCCAGGGGCCTGGTCACGCTCCCTCAGACAGCTTCAGGGGCTGGACGGCCATTTTGCCATTCCTCCACCACATGGCACTTTCCTGGTGTGGTGAAGGCAGTGGGGGCCCACATGAAATGGCGCCATGGGCCGCATTCGGCCCATGGGTCACAGGTTGAAAATCCCTGCTTTAGAGTATGAGTGATACTAGCTGAAATCTGGTTACGTAGTTACTTAAAAGGTATAACTTTTAGAAACAGATTGTTGCACCACAAGTTATATAGTGTGGCTGCGTAGAACACCAACAGTAATATTTCATTATGAATTTGATGGTTAAGAATAAGGAGTTCTCAGAACCTTATTCTTATTTCAAAACATAAAGCAATAATTACAGTAATAATTTCTAATTTTACTTCTGTACAGATAAATTTACAGACAAATTAACAGGCAAATGTTATGCAAATAGATATTCTTCTGTGACTTCCTCTTTGAGAACTTATTTCCTTTTTTATTACTCTGCTCCTAGCTAACAATTGATTTTGCAACTGAGGTTTGATTTGATTGATTTAATTTGATTTATTCGATTTGTATGCCACCCACTCAGCATACACCGACTCAGGGCGGCTCACAATAATCACGACATAAATCACCAATGTACAAAGTAAATACACCATAATACAAGAAATATAAATAATACAATATAACCAGTACAATCAGTATAACTAACACAGGCACAAAAAATGCAATGCAGTAAGGTCCTCAATGATACAATATACAAAATTTGATCACCCCACAACAATACAGCAGCAAAACATATCAAAAACAATGTATCCAGTTATACAAAAATTCAGACCCAGCCCCCAAAAACAAGTCCACTCCCTCCAGGCCAGCAAGCCGAGGGAAAAATCAAAAGCCTTGGCTCCAGCGGCAGTGGCGGCTCCATGGCCGCAGGATCCGTGGTGCAGGTACTCCCACTTCCCTGCAGCCAGGCCAGGCCGGGGGAAGGAGCCCGATGTGGCAGCTGTGGCAGCTGCAAGTTCTTATGTCCACAAAGCCATGGCACAGGTGCTCCTACTTCCCTGCAGCTAAGCCGGGCCGGGGAAAGGAGCCCGATGCGGCAGCCGTGGCGGCTGCAAGTTCTTATGGCCACAAAGCCATGGCACAGGTGCTTTCACTTCCCTGCAGCTAAGCCGGGCTGGGGAAAGGAGCCTGATGTGGCAGCCGTGGCGGCTGCAAGTTCTTATGGCCACAAAGTCGCGGCACAGGTGCTCCCACTTCCCTGCAGCTAAGCCGGGCTGGGGAAAGGAGCCTGATGTGGCAGCCGTGGCGGCTGCAAGTTCTTATGGCCACAAAGCCATGGCACAGGTGCTTTCACTTCCCCGCGACCAGGCCGGGCCGGGGGAAGGAGCTCGATGCGGCAGCCGTGGCGGCTGCAAGTTCTTATGGCCACAAAGCCACGGCACAGGTGCTCTCACTTCCCCGCAGCCAGGCTGGGCTGGGGGAAGGAACCCGATGCGGCGGATGCGGCGGCCGTGGTAGATGCAAGTTCTTATGGCCGCAAAGCCACAACAGAGGTGCTCCCACTTCTCCACAGCCAGGCTGGGCCAGGGGAAGGAGCCTGATGCGGCAGCTGCGGCAGTGAGTTCTTATGGACACAAAGCCGTGGCACAGGTGCTCCCACTTCCCCATGGCCAGGCTGGGTTGGGAAGGAGCCCAATGCGGCAGCAGCGGCAAGTTCTTATGGCTGCCGAGCCACAGCAGAGCTGCTCCCACTTCCCCATGGCCAGGCCGGTTACTTGAATCAACAGTTTTTAGAGTGTGCTTTGTATGAATCCATACAAAGAGCTATGCTTTGATTTGAGTCCTGTTTTCCCATATTATACACATCCTTGTACATTTAGGTACAGGACAGCAAGAATGCTTTCTCTCAAACATGGCATCACTACTCTACTTAAGAACATGTTTGATTTGTCACAAATGGAATGGTATCTTACATGTGTGTCAATGCTATTAATTATTTTATGTTTCTTCTCTCTATAACAAAAATGGCATTTAACTAAGCAAAATCACAAAAACTCCAGGTTTCAAAGGTAAATCATAAGTATTATCTCTTCAGTATAATGAGCAGCAAATACTCCAGGACTGCTTTCAAATTCAATAAGATTGTTTAATTGTTTTAAACATAGCCATTCCTTCAGTTGCATCCAAAATTTAAATGACATCTTCATCATTCTTGCATATAGTTCTAAAGCTGAAGAGTCTTGAAACCTTCTGAGTTTTGATGTGTATCGCTGGTCACCCTGCTGAAAAACCATCCAAATCTGTTGTTGTTGTTCAGTTGCATAGTTGTGTCCGACCCTTTGCAACCCCATGTACCATCACACACCAGGTGCCCCTATCCTCCACCATCCTCAACCTGCCCAGTTTTGTGCCCATTGCATCAACAATACCATCTAGCCATCTCATGCTCTGCCGCCCCTTCTTCTTTTGCCCTCGACCTTTTCCAACATCAAGGCCTTCTCAAGTGAGTCTTCTCTTCTCATTTGATGTCCAAAGTACTTTAGCTTCATCTTCAGTATTTGACCTTCCAAGGAGCAGTCGGGGTTGATTTCTTTTAAGACTGACCTCTTTGTTCTCCTTGCTGTCCAGGGTACTCTCAAAATTCTCCTCCAGCACCTCATCTCAAAGGCGTCTATTCTTCTGTGTTCAGCTTTCCTTATGGTCCAACTCTCACAACCATACATTACTAATGGAAATACCATTAGCTTGACTATGTGGACTTTTGTTTGCAAGGTGATGTCTCTACTTTTAACTATGTTCCCCAAATTTCTCATAGCTTATCTCCCAAGAATTAGTCACCTTTTTATTTCATGGCTGCAATCACCATCTGCAGTGATCTTGGATCATAAGAATTTAAAGTCTGTCACTGCTTCTGATTCTTCTCCATCTATTTTCTAGTTAGTGATAGGGCCTGTTGCCATTACTGTATCTTGGTTTTCTTGATGTTAAGTCTCAAGCCAAGTTTTGGCACTCTCTTCTTATATTATTGTGGTCCACACAGTCAAAGGCCTTGGTGCAGTCAATGAAACAGAAGTAGACTTGTTTCTGGTATTCCTTTGTTTTCTCTATGATCCAACGTATGTTGGCAATTTGGTCTCTTGTTCCTCTACCTCTTCGGAACCCAGCCTGCACTTCTGGTACTTCCCTATCTGCATGCTGCTAAAGCCTATCCTGTATTATCTTGTGGATGACCTTACTAGCTTGTGGGATGAGCGCAATTGTTCAATAATTTGAGCATTCTTTGGCATTACCCTTTTTTGAGATTGGAACATATACTGATCTTTTCCAATCCTGTGGCCATTATTGGGTTTTCCAAATCTGCTGGCATATAGAATGCAATACTTTAATTACATCGTCTTTTAGGGCTTTGAATGTTTCAACTGGGATACCATCATTTCCACTAGCTTTGTTGTTAGCAGTGCTTTTTAGGGCCCTCTCGAGGATGTCCGGCTCCAATTCAAAGCTCTCATAACTGTGATTATCAGGGGTGTTGAGGTCTTTTTTGTAGAGTTCTTCTGTGTACCGCCATTTTTTGCCTAACAAGATTTTTAAAATGTGTCTATTATTAATTATATAAATACGTTTCCAATTACAGTTAAATGAGATCATTTGGGAGCAAAGTTGCTCATTTTAAAAATGTATCAGACAGAAAAATAGTGTTCTAGAACTGACTATAAGAGGCTCTAAAATGTGTAACATGTGGAGACAATAGCTCTTGCTATCTTTAGGTTGGCCAAATGGGGGAATCTAGATTAGTCTAGTTTGAAATTAACTTTAATTATTCAAAAAGTGTTTTTTAATACTTAGGAGCAACTGTTTGAAATGTACACAAATCCATCTTATTCTTTAAAACTCTATTAGGCTGGTTTCCAAGTAGTGTTGACATCCTACATACTGGTTTTCAGAAAGGACTGTCACCATCAATTTTTCTTTTTTAAAGGACTTTAATTCTTTCAGCATGTTCATATGGTTTTATAAAGCCCCAGATACAAGGCAAATCCCCTTGGTGTTGTAAGACAAGATTGCTGTTAAAAAATGTTTAGGCTTAGTCAGCTTCTTCTCACCACTGAAGTCATGAGGGACTCTGGGAAATGGTGTTTATACTAAGCTTAAATTGATAGGGCAAGTTTAATGCAATCAGGTCAAAGGTACAACTGCTTAGCTAGTCTCATCAACCACTCAGGTTTCAGCATCAGTTTATAAGCAAAGGGCCTGTAATGATAACATCTGGCTGCTAACTCAGGGATGTATGGGGAGGGGGAGATGCTATGATCGAATGTAATTTGCAGGAGAAGAGAAGCAAACTTTTGGAGGCAGCTTAATTCTTGAACTATCTTGATCCTAAATAGATAAGATAGAAGCACAAAGCTTTGATCACTCTAAATTTTATGAGTATCTCCTCCTCTGCTCCTTTTTCTTCTTCTCCTTCTCCTTCTTCACAGCCTTTATGTTTCAAACATAAAATATTTAGGTTTGTCCTCGTTGTTGTTATGTGCCTCAGGTCACCTCCAATTTATGGAGACTTGTGACAACTTACGGCAACCCTATGAATGAGTGAACTCTAAAATATCATTAACAACCCTGCTCAGCTCTAGCAAACTCAAGACCATGGTGTCCTTCATTGAGTCAATCTATTTCATGTTGGGTCTTTTCCTGCTGCTTTCCACCTTTCCCCAGGATTATTGTTTTTTCCATTGAGTCTTGTCTTCTCATAATGTGCTCAAAGTACAAATTCGGTTTCATCATTTTTGCATCTAGATGGAGTTTATGGCTCGATTTGATCTAGAACCCACCTGTTTGTCTTCCTGACTGTCTAGGGCAGGGGTCAGCAAACTCGGCTCTCCAGGTGTTCTTGGACCTCAATTACCATTAGTCCCAAGTCAGTACACCTGCTGATCAGGGCTTCTGGGAATTGAAGTTCAAGAACACCTGGAGTGCCAAGGTTCACCATCACTGGTCTAGGGTATCTGTAAAGCTTCAGTACCATATTGCACATGAATCACTCTTTCTCCTGTTGGCTTTTTTCACTGTTCATCTTTCCCATCTGTACATAGTATTTCAAAACACAACCATTTTGATTGTCTTGGCCTTGGTCTCCAGTGATACATCTTTATAACTAGTTCTTTCATAGCTGCCTCTCCAAGTTTCACTCTTTGCCATCTCCTTTCTTAGGGAGTGAAGTGTATGTTGAACATTTCCAGTCTGTGGGCCACTATTTTGTTTTCCATACTTCTTGATGCATTTTTGTTAAGAGTTTGACCAATTCAGTCTCCATAGCTTGACGTAATTTTATCCATGTCCCATCTACTCCTGTCAATTTATTTCACAGAAGTGCTTTCAGACCTGCTAAATTTCACTTTCTGAAACTGAAAGTTTTTCATCACTTGATCAACCAATTAAAGAAACAGTCATAGTACAATTTTATCTAATTTAAATTTTAATGAATTAAGCAAATCTAAATAGTTTTTATGAATAAAAACAATTGTTTTGAAGGGAAAAAGTAGACCTCATTTGTGTTTATTTCATGCATATGCAGCCAGTCATTAAACACTACTCAACAAAGAGGATCTCAGCTGCATTTATACAGAAAATAAACAAACCTCTAAAAAAAGAAAAGAAAACATAATTAACTGGAGAAAAAGGAATCTGCCAATCTAGGCATCTTCAGCCTTGAATTTGCCACCTCTCAGATCATAGTATTGACAGGTAAAGTGCTTCCCATTAGATGTATAGTTGCATATCTAAAAGTTCCTTTCTGATAGCTTTGGAAGACAGGTGGGGTGATGAGGTAGATACCAAAGTGTCAGGGGCACTGCTCTTTGTTGAGTAGTCAATTTTTGAAGTCATTTATTTTTTTCATCATATCTACTAATATTTCATGGTATGTATTGGATTTGTTATTAATAGTTCAGTCAGAGTTTGTCTCACTTTATCTCTTTTTCTTAGTGTTTATTACTGAGGTTTTAATGCTTACATTAGCCATTTGCCTTTCTTCCTTCAAAGATAAGTTGGGAACCTTTTAAAACAATAATGATTATATATACTCAGCTGTTCAAAGTATAAGCTGCCTTTGAGGATATTAACAAAAGCTAAAGTTCCACTGTTAGGTTAATGAATCATAGCCTGTCCAAGAATATAAAATTCATAGGAAAATCTGGAATATATATTCAGATTTATATACATGTTCCTCATATATCTCATGAGAAACTATTTATATGCCACATATGCAAGATATAAATGATACTAGTGAGCAGAATAGCAGGGAGGTGAAGTGAATTAACACTATAGTTCAAAGTGTTGTAATATTAATTTTTAAATGTGGTTTTCATTGTGACATATGAATTGCATGGGGCCAATCAGATGGGCATTTCCCCCACTGTTTGGTCTAATATTTCTTCTGGCAACCATATGATATAATCACTAGATTGAACCATTCTGCTTCTACTATTTGGGTGCTCTCTAGTTTAATCAGTTCCCAGCAGATGGACAAATTGGGCTTAATAAACCAACTACTTCAGAATATTGGCAAATTGAACACTCTACTTGCTAGACCATTACTGGTTCACTGAATCACTTAAATTATATATTTTTAATCCTTTTCTTTGTCTTTGTATGAATTTGTGATTGCAACTACAGCTGTACACAGTTTCTCATTTGGCAATGCACACAAAATAAGGTACATATTTTAACGTACTTTAAATGATTCAGTGCATCTAGGAAATACAATAATAATCATTTTGCTTCCCCTGTCCCTTTGTAGAGGAGCAGAGGAAGTGTTCATTTTTCTGGTATCCTGAAGCCACTTGAGGTTGGTATGCCATTTGGATGTGAGGAATGCACCACATTGGCATAATGGCATCTCCACCCTAACCCTCAAACTAGCCTAATTAGTCCACACCAACCAGCATCAAAAGTACCAATATGATCACACCCCATGTCAGATTGAGTGAAAGGAACTGGATAGTTAGCTATATTTCTCTGAGCATATTCAAAACTCTCTGTTGGCATGCGCACTGTTGAGAGGAAGCCCCACCCCACATGACCGCCAGCTCCAATGACAGCACCGCTTCCCCACCATCCCTCTCCCTCCAACAATGGGGAGGCGAGAGGGGAGGCTGAAATCCCACCAGGGAGGTGGCAGCTGGAACAAGGTAAGGCAACAAGACACCCTCACCCACCCCAGCTAAGAGTCAGGTGCACCCGTGAGGGGGCGGGGAGTGGAGCTTACACAGGTGGTGTGTACCTACGTGACTTCACCAAAGATGTGCCGGCGACATCACATGGGTGTGTGGGCACACGTGGTGCCTGCCCATGTGATGCCACCTCCTCCTTGGGCACTCAGTTTCTAAAATATTCGCCATCACTCCTATATACTCTTGGACTACAATTCCCAGAAGTCTTCAGTATTGGGTCCACAGGCTAAGGCTTCTGGGAGCTGCAGTCCTCTATGAAACATAGTATGGGAAATGCTGCTCTAACAGAACACTGTGATTAAACGTATAAGGCTAAGCAAAACTGGCCTCATATTCTGGTTAGGGATCAAGGATCTTGTTACTTCAACCAAGTCAGTTCCTGAGATCATAGTAACCAATATCTTATATACCCAAATCAATTCAAATGTGCTGTGTTCAACTTTTAAAAAATACTGGTTTTAATCTCTCAGGGATAATATTTGAAAAATAATGTTATCTGAAGGGGGAAAGCAACTCAGGAATCTTGTGCAATATGAAACTGGGATTGTTTGGTGAGCTACTTCCTTAAAGGCCGCGATGGCGAATCTTGGCACTCCAGGTGTTCTTGGACTTCAATTCCCAGAAGCCCAAGTCAGCACTCCTGTTGATCAGGGCTTCTAGGAATTAAAGTTCAAGAACAGCTGGAGTGCCAAGGTTCGCCATCACTGCCCTAAGGGCTTCTTTATTATGGAAAAGAATTCTCAGCCCATTGCTGAAGGCCTAAATGAGGGATCCTTGTTGTAGGTTGCTGCAAAATGGTGTGTTTTGAATAAAACCAACACAAAATAAAACAACAGGTTTTTTTAACTTTATTAAATTTTCAAAAAAATATAGCAAAATCAAGACACAAAAACAACTACAATACAAAAACAACATTAATAAAAAAAAGAATACAACTTTAACAATGTAGTACCTTCCCACTCTTCGTTATATCTCAATAATTATATTCCAATGATTTGTATGTAATCTAAGTCTTACATTTATTATCTTGTCTATTTCTTATTCATTTCGAGTATCCAAATCTATACTCAATTATATGTACTTGTAACTGTTTATAGCTACCTTATTTAATCTAACAGTATCTTGTTAACTATTATAGTACTACTATATTTCGATATATATTTTACATTATTATTAATTTTAAATATATAACATACAAAACTGATCGACATAATACAAATCAGATCAAATACACAGAATAATAAAAAAGAAGAAAACATATTACATCACCCAGTAGTCTGCTCTATGCCTTCAAGATTACGATTATAGCTACTTGTTTTGTTATTTATTTATTTAATTCCAAAAAGTCATTTGATTATTTGTTGGTGCATTACCTTTCTTGTTTTTCAGTGTGTGAGTTAAAAATGGGTTCCATATTTCGTAAAATTTATTTATTTATTTTATTTTTATTTATTTTTCACGCTTATATACCGCCCACTCAGGTACAACCCAACTCACGGCGGTTTACATAGCGGACAGTAAATACATAAAAGACACATAATAAAACAAAGTTAAAAGTTAAAAAACCCACCCCTAAAAGGTGCGCAAGAACCGAAGGGACCTTGGGGGAAGGCACACTTCTCTATACCAACCACCCAACGGTACCCCCATCCCCACCCGCACCCCAAACTTGGCCCGCCAGCCAGGTCTTTAGTTCCTTCCTAAAGGGCAACAACTCCGTCTGGAGACGCAGTTCCACAGGCAGGAGGTTCCAAAGGGCCGGTGCAGACATGGAGAAGGCCCTCCTCCTTGTGCCAGAGGGGCAAGCCCCCCTGGCTGATGGCACAATTAGAGAGCCCCGGTCTAGGAGCGTGCGCAACTGGCGAATCACCCGAAGTTGGGCGAAGGCCCTCCTGGCCACAGCCGCCACCTGTTCTTCTAGCAGCAGCCGCGAATCCAGGAGGACCCCCAAGTTGCGCACAGGGTTGGTCTGGGGCAAAACAGCCCCATCCAAAACCAAAGATGGTAGCTCCCGGGATAACGCAGGACCTTCTATCCATAGCCACTCAGTCTTGCTAGGATTCAGCTGTAGCCCATTTGCCCCCATCCAGACCCCAACAGCCTCCAGACAGCTGGAAAGGACTTTGACTGCATCACTGGGGTCCCCACAGGCCGAGATGTACAACTGTGTGTCATCCGCGTACTGGTGGTACCGCACCCCGTGGAAACGGATGATCTCACCCAGCGGCTTCATGTAGATGTTAAATAGGAGAGGAGAGAATACCGAGCCCTGAGGCACCCCATATTTTAGGGGCCTAGGACTCGACCTCTCACTCTCCAACCACACCGACTGGGTCCGGCCCCTCAGAAATGAGGAAAACCAGGACCACACCGTGCCCTGGATCCCTAATCCTCGGAGCCGTTCCAGAAGGATACCGTGGTCAACGGTATCGAAGGCCGCTGAGAGGTCAAGAAGAGCAAGGACGGACGGATAACCGCCATCCCGCTCTCGCCAGAGATCATCCATCAGTGCGACCAATGCAGTCTCAGTACAATATCCAGGTCTGAATCATGACTGGAATGGGTCCAGATATTCCGCTTCATCCAGTACCCCCTGCAGCTGACGTGCCACTGCCTTCTCCAGAACCTTCCCCAAAAAAGGAAGGTTGGAGACAGGTCTGTAGTTGGTTAGGATTGCTGGATCAAGGGAAGGCTTCTTAAGGAGGGGGCACACAAGAGCATGTTTCAGCAGTGCAGGAAACATCCCCTCTCGAAAAGACGCGTTAATTATAGCCCTGACCCAGCCACCTGTCACCGTCTTAGAGGCTTTTACCAGCCAGGCGGGACAGGGATCCAATGGACAATTAGTGGCACGGACCGCCACAAGGAGCCTGTCCACTTCATCTGGGGCAACTGGATCAAACCGATCCCAGGTAACACCGCAAGACTGCGCACTGGCTCCCCCCCCCCCCCGGACCCTCCCCGTCCACGCCAAGTTTGAACCCCGAGCGAATCCGATCGATTTTCTCCACCAGATGGTCAGCAAAGTCCTCAGCCGATCCCTGCCAACCAGGCACAGGCCCCGCCCTACCCAGGAGGGACCTGGTCACCCGAAACAGGGTGGCTGGGCGATTATCAGCGGAGGCAATAAGGGAGGTGAAGTATTTTCTTTTATAGTTCCCTTCCTATAGTTTATTTCCCAGGTAAACTTATCATTTAAAGTTATCGTCCAAATCTCTTTATACCAGTCTGTAATCTTCAAGGGGATTTTGCATTTCCAATTCCGTGCGATACATAAATTAATTCAAGCTCACAGGGATATCTTGGAAGCAAAAATTTCTTTAAAAGAAATAATCAATGTTATTAAAAAATCTGAAAACAGGGAAGTCACTGGAAGAGGATGGCTTCCCTGTGGAATTTTATAAAGAGTTCATAGAGATAATTGTTCCCAAAAAAGGGGGATTTTTAATCATGTTCTGAATGGGGGGAAATGCCACCTTCTTGGTACAGGGCCATTATAATACTGATTCCCAAACCAGGCAAAAATGCCAAAGAAATAAAATAAATAGAATCATATAGACCAATTGCACTAATTAATCAGGATGCAAAAATCTTCAATGCCATTTTAACAAATAGATTAAACACCTTTTTGGGCAATTATATAAACACAGATCAAGTTGGCTTTATGAAAAGGTGAAGCATGGAAGACTTGACAAGAAGGGTAGTAAACACAATGCTTATGGCAGAAACAACAAAAGAAAGAATTGGAGTACAGTACTATCGTTAGATATGTATAATGCTTTTGACTCCTTACAATGAATGGGTAGCTATTAAAGAAATTGTTTAAAATCTTGGATTTGGACCGAAGTTTAGAAATATTGTGGCACAAATTTATCAGACAAGTACAGCAAAAGTGAAGGTAAATGAGGACTATACGGAAGATATTTCACTGGATGCAGGCACTAGGCAGGGCGATCCCTTATCGGCAAGCCTATTTATTATGGCCATGGAAGTTTTAGCAAACACTTTAAGAAAGGATAAGGAAGTGGAAGGTGTAAACAGGTATGCCAATGATACTTTAATAATAGTAAAAAACCCGACAAAAACATTACCAAGAATACAGTTGCATTTAAAGAATTTCCAAGATTTGACTGGCTTAAGTGTGAACTGGGAAAAATCTGAGGCTATAGTTTTTAATTTGGAGAGGGAAGAACAGAAAAAGATAAAAGATAATTATAAAATATAAATTTAAGACAAACTCAGATATTTGGGAATAAATATTTCTAATAAATTTGACAACTTAAAGAAGCTGAACTACGACAAATTATTAATGGAAATTAAAGAACAATATAAAGCTAAAGTTGTCTTGGTTTGGCAGAATCGCCTCAATTTAGATTAAAATACTGCCGAAAATTTTAAAAAATTGTTGGATATGTTAGCAATTCACCTTAACGAGAACAAAATTAGGAATTTCAAAATCTGATTAATGACTACTGTAATGGGGAGCGAAAGGCGAGAATCCCAAAAAAACTTCGGTATCCACCACAAAAGGAAGGGGGATTGGGAATACCATATATTAAAAATTATTACATAGCATATCATTCAAGGAATAGCAGCAAATTATTAGCAGGAAAGAATCCTTTATGGGAAAAGGTTGAAAATCAAGAACAGGCAGGAATAAGAAATGTGATTTTTCTGAATATGATCAAATTGAAGTTTACCCCGAAAAATAAAATGCTGAGAGCAATGCTCAAAGTATGGTCTAAAGTGAAAAATGATATCGCCCCAGATGTATCCCCTATTATTGAGCTGAAAGATTTTTAAAAATTTCCGTTGAACATATTTCTGCTGAGAAACTGGTTGGAAGCTTGCAAAGACAATAAAAAGAAATCAGAAATATATAAACTGCTAAACTTAAATTGGTTGCAAATTGTGGCCGTCAATTCCTGGAATAAAAAATACATAGGAAAAGCAAGTTTAGTTAGGCCATACCTGTCAACCATCCCGATTTGGCTGGGATTACCCCGTAATTTGACGCCGATTGACGTCATAACCCGCCCCGCGCTGCCAAAACCCCGTAATTTGGCAGCGGGGGGAAACGCTTTCCACGCATGCGTGGAAGCGCTACGCCGTTTGTGCAGCTCCTACGTGGAAGGGTTCTACACAAGTAGGGGCTGCGCATGCGGCATAGTGCTTCCACGCATGCGTGGAAAGCGACCTGCACACAAGCGATCTGCGCAGGTCCCGTTTTTTCTGGAGCCGCGAGTTGACAGGTACGAGTTAGGCCCAATATGGACATTCGAAGAGTTGGTGTATAAAATAAGATCCGGAAAAACAGAACTGACTGGCATAATAAGTATATTGTATAAAATGATGAATAAAAAAGGTAGCCATCTAGAATCTTTAAGGAATGAATGGGCACAAGACCTAAATATCAGAATAAGTGAAACAGAGTGGAAACGTAAGTGGAAGAAAAGAATTATGAAGAGTTTATCGGTCAGAATTAAAGAACATAACTTTAAAATTATGTGGAGGTGGTATTTAACACCGGTAAGACTACAACAGATGGACAAACAGAACTCAAATAAGTGTTGGAGATGTGGAGACGTTATAGGGACTTACACTCATAGGTGGTGGGAATGCAGGGTGCTAAAGGATTTTTGGAGAGAGGTTGAGAAGGGAATAATTAAACAGGATTTTAAGTTTGATGCAGCATTGATAATGGAGGTAGATGCACTGAATATTGATAAATATAATAAAGATTTAATAATTATTATGAAAACACAACAGTTTACCACTTCAGTTTAACACTTCAAAAAATTCTACAACACTTTAATTATTCAACTTTAATCTTGGCAACCTCATTTTCCAGTTTCTAACATTTCATTGAGTTTTAAACCTGTTCCAAACCTTGAAGATGAGCAAATGCTGTTTAAGGATATTCAGAGTTGAAAATTCTCTTTAAAAATTAAAACTTACATATCCTCCCCCCCCTCTAATTTTGATGGTATAAAGGTAAAGGTAAAAGTCACCCTTGCTCAAAAGCCAATCATATCCGACTCTAGGGTTCAGTGCTCATCTCTGTTTCATAGCCAAAGAGCCAGCGCTGTGCATCTGCAGACGTTTCCGTGGACATGTGGCAGGCATGCCTAGACACCAGTGTGCATGGATCGCTGTTTACCTTCCCACTGAAGTGGTCCCTATTTATCTACTTGCAGTTTCTTGCTTTCGAACTGCTAGGTTGGCAGGTGCAGGAACAGACAGGAGCTCATTCCGTTGTGCAGTACTCAGGTATCGAACTGCTGACCTGCCACCTTCCAGTCAGCGTATTGCACTTCCTTTCATGGAAGAAATGAGAGGGCTCCAAACAGAGACACCATGCAGAGTCTATTTCATTGGTTAGGCATGTACCATTGTTTGCTGAGATACAGATTACTACGTGAAATTGTGGAAAGGATGCCAAATGCTTCTTATCCTGCCCATGCATATCATGGTCTAAGAAGCACAGCATACAAATGTGTTGGGCATTATCTAAAAAGATATTCATTGAAATATGCGGAGAATTTATAGAATATGTTTTAGGAAAAGGAGTAAGGCCAGGACAAGATAGTTTCTCTTTTTGGAACGAGGGGGCAAATATATAAATAAAATGTTATATACAAAATAGCTAAATGACAGGGTACAGTGTCCTACTGGTGGTGGATGCATGTAGTAGTTTTTATATGTTTTTAAAGAGTTTGTGTATTTTTTCTTTTATATTGTATTTGTATATTGTTTCACATTTCTATGTTTATATTTGAATAAAAATAGTAAAAAAAATATTAACATGAGCTAGTATGCTTTTCTAAAAACCAGTTTCATATTTTAAAACATAAACATAGACTAATGCTACAGTGATTTTTTGGAATGGTTACTGGATTGCTAAAAAGGATACTTGATGCTGAATGTTTATCGCAGAGCAATACAATACTACAGTGGAACCTCGCTTAACAAACGGCTGAGTTAACACAAAAATCACATATCAAAAGGAAATCCATAGAAAATAGTGGCTCGGTTGACAAATGTTTGTCAGAACAGATTGATTGGTTTTGGATGCATTCCTTTGCAGGCACCCCCCCCCCAAAAAAAAGGACTCGGACACCAGTATAAGTGGATAACGGCATTGGGCCACATTTATTGATTCATGCCCTAGTCCGAATTATAAATTTCGATTGGTACTCAACCAATTATAATTCTTAAGGCAAGCAGGCCGCAGTAACACTGGTAAGGTTCCTCCCAAAATTGCCAACGGCAATTGGCTACAATGTATCCATTTGTATCAATTTGTTTGTTTACAACAAACAACTTGTTGACCGTAGTCAATAAACTAACTACTGACCCCACCCTCTGACGTGTATCCGTAAAATAACGGGGTGATGCATGCTACCTAGCTCGTGCCATCACCCCATTGCCTGGTTCGTCGTTGACCGCACAACGTTAACCAACTTGTGCCTATCTAGTGTTGGCCAGTCAATTGCGAACCTGCCGGATACCTGTGGGTCATAATTATTTACCTTACCAGTGCTACCCGCCTATGTGACCAAAGTCAACAGTAAATAAACCCCTGTATCAAACCTGAGCAACAGTGTGGGATGGGCAAAAAAGCCAGAACCCAAGAGCCAATTGCAGGTTCCAGCCAAAAATTCCCACCCGGCCCCGAAGCGACCAAAATATCACACTGTTTACTAGGGAGGGGGTGGAGGGAAAAACTTCTCCGCTCCGTCGCTTTCGCAAAATGGCAGCTCGGCTACCTCGTGGCCACCCCTTTTAAAGAGGGCTGGCCACGGCCCCTAACTACCCAGATGTCCAAGTCCGGTGGGGGGGTGCCCGCAATGAGCGCGGCAGCCATTTTGGCGCCGCGCTTGCATTGCAGGCACACCCCCCAAAAAAGGACTCAGACACCAGTATAAGTGGATAACGGCATTGGGCCACATTTATTGATTCATGCCCTAGTCCGAATTATAAATTTCGATTGGTACTCAACCAATTATAATTCTTAAGGCAAGCAGGCCGCAGTAACACTGGTAAGGTTCCTCCCAAAATTGCCAACGGCAATTGGCTACAATGTATCCATTTGTATCAATTTGTTTGTTTACAACAAACAACTTGTTGACCGTAGTCAATAAACTAACTACTGACCCCACCCTCTGACGTGTATCCGTAAAATAACGGGGTGATGCATGCTGCCTAGCTCGTGCCATCACCCCATTGCCTGGTTCGTCGTTGACCGGACAACGTTAACCAACTTGTGCCTATCTAGTGTTGGCCAGTCAATTGTGAACCTGCCGGATACCTGTGGGTCATAATTATTTACCTTACCAGTGCTACCCGCCACACGGGGAGGCTTCAATAAAGACTCACCGCCCCACCCCCCAGACCATCAGCTCAATCAACAGGCCTGCTTGCAATTCTTCCAAAAAGAGGTCCATACCTCTAGGCGACAGATGGACCCCATCCCCTGCATAAAGATCACAGTTTTGTAGACTAATGGTGGGGTGTCGGATGACGTGCCCCCAACCCTTGTCTATAACGAACCGGGCTACTGCCCTGTTCACCGAGCGATGAGCACGGTCAAGGGCCTGGAGGTTAATGCCCCCTCTGTAAGCGTGACGCGGTATGATGTCCGACCAAATCAGGGTTGTGGCAGGCCACACATAATGCAAGTAAGCCAGGTCACCGCAGATCGCATGTTTCAGCGACAGGCCAGTGACCTGGCCTAAATCATTGCCCCCAAGGTGTATCACCAGGACATCAGGCGGGTCAGCATCCCTGATGGAAAAAAGGAATGGCAACAGTTCCCGCCATAACATCCCGCGCTTACCGTACCACCTAAGACATGCGGACGCACGTAGTCCCAGCTGGGGTCCCCACTCTGTCGCCGCAGCGTACTGCGCTGCCCAGTGCACGTAGCTGTGGCCCACCAGCCATACTGCCACCGGTGTGATCTGACACCCAGGGTCTGTCAAGGAAAAAAGGAAACAGGACCGTGACTTAACTGGTACTCACAGTTGAATCGGGCGAACGTACAACTGGAAACACTGCGATCCCCACCTCCCCATCTGGCGTATCTCAGCCCCAGAGTACCCGAATGCAGCTGCGGTAGAAGCAGCTCCTATTCTAAAAGAATGGGTGCCGTAACGAGCCCCGGGGAGGCCAACACTGGACAGTGCCTTACCGGTCACCTTCCAAAATTGAAATTTAGTAAGGGGAGACCCATCTTGGTGGCAGAAAAACGGGCCAGGATGCGTACCACGCAGTGCAAGGAACTCTCGTAGGGCACCAACCGGACAGATGTCTGCAATGGAACATCGTAGCAGTCTTACACCACTGCCTACACCGTGCTGATCAACCTTTGAGGAGCGTATCCTCAACTGAGCCCACTCATCGGACACATAGACATCTTCGAGTTCCAGTGCCCTACGCGTCGCATCCGCCTTAGACAGTAGCACAAGCTCACTGATGCGGAGCGCTCCAAAAAAGGCCACCGTGGTAGCCGCATGAAAGAGAGCTGCCTCATACCTGTCAAAACACAGGTCATGCCAGCCTCGTGCAAGGTGGGTAAGGGTCCTCCGAGAAATTGGGTGGCGGCTGTCCGGGCAACGTCCACGTTCCCGTGCCCACCCTTCCAAAACGTGTCGTATACGGAAGTCAGTTGTGCTGTCAGCATAACCCCCCACCTTGGCCCTGAATGCCAGTGCTGACAGCCTGGATGCTATGGTGCGGGGAGTTAGGCCCTGATTTTGCAGGTAAACCATGAATTGAAGGACATGTGCCAAATCTCAGGCAAGCGGAATTGCGCACAGAAAGCCTGAAATTTAGTGAATGCATGGTTATACGCCTTACGCGTGCGGGGCGCCAGCGACATGCCGATCGCCCGGTTCACCTCTCCTTGCCAAACGTCCATATCTCGTCCGGGAGCGGCGAGGGAAATTCCTCTGCGTCCGGGGCCAAGGCGCGGAACCGGGGGATCTGCAGGCGGGACAAAGCATCAGCAATTTCATTATTAATACCTGGTACATGTCTGGCCCTGAATAGAATATTGAGGCGTAGACTGCGCAAGACGAACTGTCGCACCAACTCCATAACCCTGGGTGATTTAGACGTCTGCGAGTTGACAATGTGCACGACCGCAGCATTGTCACACCAGAAATGGACAACTGAATTGGCCCACTCCGCGCCCCATAGCATCAAAGCTCCCAGTATGGGAAAGAACTCGAGGAATATAAGATCACGTAAACGATCCGTGCCCCTCCAAGCTGGAGGCCATCGGCCGTAGGCCCACCTCCCCTCAAAGTAAATCCCATAACCCAGGGACCCTGATGCATCCGACTGAACCTGGAAGCGAGGGGACACCAGAAGGTCAGATCTCCAGAATGACACCCCATTGAATTCCTTAAGGAACTCAAGCCAAATTAGCATATCCTCCCTCATCCCCTTGTTCAGTCGGGCCCTGTGATAGGGCCTGGATAGGCCAGCCATGGCGTCGCACTAGCGTCGAGCAAAAGCTCTGCCAGGCGCGACCACCCTGCAGGCGAAGTTAAGGTGACCATGCTGTACCTGGAGCTCCCGAAGTGACACCTTGCGTTTGGCCAATAAGGCCAAAATCAGTGCAGTGATCCTGGAAACCTTGTCAATGGGTAACCTGGATGCCTGCAAAACGGTTTCAATTTCAATACCCAGGAACGTGAGCTTGGTTGATGGGCCCTCGGTCTTTTCGGGCGCTAAAGGGACACCAAGTTCCTTCATTAGCGTCTGAAATGTGTTTAGGAGACGCGTACACGTGTCCCAGCCCCGTTCACCCCTGAACAAGAAATCATCGAGGTAGTGGGCTACAGACCGAGACCCCGACCTACGAACGAAGGCCCACTGGAGGAAGGTGCTAAAACGTTCAAATGCCGAGCAAGAGATGGAGCAGCCAAAAGGCATGGCTTTATCAACATAAAACTTGCCCCGGAATCTGAAACCTAGCAACTCGAAGTCGCCCGGGTGCACCGGCAACAGCCGGAATGCAGACTTAATGTCACACTTTGGCAATAGTGCACCCGGTCCACAAGAGCGCACCATGTGCAGGGCCTGGTCGAATGATGTGTACCTGACCGAACAAAGGTCATCAGGGATGGCATCATTGACCGAACGGCCAGCCGGGTACGACAGGTGGTGAATCAAACGAAATTCACCCGGTGTCTTTTTGGGCACTAAGCCCAAAGGGGAAACCTTCAGGTTGGGAAAGGGGGGAGCCTGAAAGGGGCCAGCAACCCTGCCTGCCTTAACCTCCTTAGCAATACTCAGGGCGGCCACCTCCTCCCTGCCCCTAAGGGAAAGTAAGTTGGAGGCATCTTGGGGGCACCTCTCCCCTGTGAACGGAATGCGGAACCCTCGCTGGAAACCCTCGAGGAGGTAACCAGCGTCTTCTCTCTTCGGGTATGTTGCGAGCCAACGCTCCAACATGGCCAAATTAACTGGGGAGGGGGCCTTTTGGGTGACCAGTTCCCTCAGTGGCAGGTCTGCCCGCTCCCTGTCCACCTCTACCTCTGCCCCGAGACCCGCCTGCTCGCGGACACGCGGCGGCGGCGTGGGGGCCAGCGCAAGAGGGACACTCGTTGTTATACCGGCACTGTTTTCTGTTGCACGCGCCATTGGCCGAGAAGCTCCAACACAGTAGGCGGGTTGGAACCCCCTGCCCTGCCACCTGGCGGGGTGCCTGTGCTGGAGCGGCTCGCTGGACCGCATGTCCACAATGATACCTCTCCCCAGGTGCAGGGCGCGTCGGGGTCATATACAGAAGCCAAAGCTTCTGGCAGGGCTCGTCCCACCTCATCTCCGGGTGTAGGGGCACTCTCATTCGAAATTCCTCGTCGTAAGCCAACCACGACGGGCCAGGGAAATCAACCATTGCCCTGTAAATATTGTCCAAATATTGGACCATCGGGATGGCCAGATCGGGCCGGGCCTTGTGGTAGACCGCCATGTAGATAAGATATGCGGGCAACCAGTTGGCCCACGTGCGTGGTGGCTTGCGACGGCGGGACTGCTCTTTGTCCTTCTCGTCTTGCCCCTTCCTCTCCTCCTTGGTGGGTTCCCTGTTCAATAGGGAGAAAATGTCTACATATTCTCCCCACCAAATCTTCTCCCTCGTGGCCTGAGCTAAATGATCCCCAAGGGGCAAAGAATACCCAGCTGTCGGGAATTCCGACACCGGCACGTTGGCAGTGCGGGACATCAAGAAAGGGACCTGAACTGCCCCCGTAACCCCCACTGCCTGTCCAGCGGCATAAGGCCCCCCACCCACAGGGGGGCCTGTAAGTGGCAAAGCCGCACCTGGGTAAGTCGGTGGCTGCTGTCCCCCCGCCCCGACTTGACGGGGCCACGGCCACTGGAGACCCTCACCCATGGTGGATGTTGGTGTGGGAGCATTAACTTGAACAGGATACTCACAGGGTGCACCCCCGCGGGCCGCCCCCACTGGGGGTTCCGGCCCACGGTGAGCGTCGGAGCTCGCGACCGCAATCAAGCTCTGCAGACCCATCTGACCACCACCCGCCTGTGGTGCCTGCTGTGCGGGGAGCTGCGAGGCCGCGGCGGGTGCCGACCTGTGCGCCTCGAGCAGCTCAACCCGTCCGGCCGCCTGCTGAAGACTGTCCGCCCCCGTAGTGACCTGTCGGCCAAAAGGTGCCCCGGCTGGGTTGGATATCCCTAGGGATGCCTCCAAGGCCGCTACGCGGGCCAATAGGGCATCGACCACCACAGAGCCCCCTGCATAAAGGGGGACAAGCGGGCCGGACGGCCCGCTGGTCGCAGGACCCTGGCCAGGTGCTGGGGTACTTGTACCCGGGTAGGGCCATGCCCAAAACTCTGGCCCCCGGGGAGCTAGGGGCATGCCCTGCCAGGGAATTGTGCCCAGCCCTCCCCCCTGGTTGAAACCTATGGCCGGGGGATGCGGGCCGGGGGCCGAAGGCCCAGCGGCGCCATGCCCACCCACCTGCCCCAAGCCCATGGCCGGCAATTGCTGGCCGGGGGCCGCAGCCCCCGCAGGGCCGGTCCGGGGCTGCAAAGCCTCGGGCCACGGGCTAATTTGCCCCATCCCACCGGCCCCGGTGGGAGCCTCCGCAATGGGAGCCTGTCGGGTGGGCGCAGTCGTGGTCCTCCGACCCGGCTGGCGCCTCCTGGACAGGCGAACCGGGTTCGCCATAGCCTTCTTCCTTGAAGGCATCGTGATCGCTGGTGAGAAGCCTAAGAAAAATGCAAGAGCAAGCTGTTTGCCGCCGAAGAGGCTTCCCTAGAGAAGGCTGAGAGCGACGGAGAAAAACTTCTCCGCTCCGTCGCTTTCGCAAAATGGCAGCTCGGCTGCCTCGTGGCCACCCCTTTTAAAGAGGGCTGGCCACGCCCCCTAACTACCCGGATGTCCAAGTCCGGTGGGGGGGTGCCGCGCTTGCATTGGGAAACCAATGCATTCCTATGGGAACCATTATGTTCAGTAAACTGTGGAAAATTTGCTTTACAAATTTTTCGTAGTACAAAAGGTCCCGGAGAACGCATCACATCTTTTAAACGAGGTTCCACTGTACTTAAGTCATTTGCTGAGAGCCAGTTTGCTCTGCCCTATTAATATCTAATGTAGTACACTGCAGTCACCTTCATCTGGAATATAAAAGTATGTCTCTGTGCCAGTTCAGATGAGCCAGGCGCCATTTCTGCTAAGTACCCATGATAGGAACTACATAATCACTGCAGCCTGCATTTCATATTGCAGACCACACTTTTGCTCTAGGCCTAAATTCAGTCATGCTTAGCATAGGCAGCAGTTGATTATGCTCGCTGCATTAATTATATTCTAATTACTTTAATCCTATATGGATACATGGGGAGATCCCTACCATTCTCCGCTGGGTGAAATCATGCCTTCATTGAAGCAAGTGACAGTTTTCCGTACAGCTTGCCAATTCAAGATTTACAGATGGACTGTTTGAACTATTTCTGCCATCGCCCTTGATAAGAATAGAAATGAATTTCTGTCCTAAAAGCATCTTGACATCCCACTAGGGGAAGCTATTTAAATTATTGTTACTTATGGTATAATCAGACAGGGAAATTGTTTTCGTTCTGGGCCTCTTGTGGCACAGTCCAGTGCAAGCTCTATTCTGTACTGATTCCCATGCCCCATCCCACCCCAAAATATTTATCTGTAAAAGTTTATCCGGAAACACATTTTTGTACCTTCCAGTTGCTAATTTGTTAATTTGGCAAAATGGTATTTGGGAGGAGCCAGGAGCTCCAACTTTCAAACTGGTAAGGTTTTCAGTGCCTTAAGAAAGGGTCGTGTCCAGTTGATACTGATTACCTGTGATATTAATGCGCTTGGGTCACACAGTACTGATACCTCAGGTTTTCACTGATTTACAAAATATTTGGCAAGAGCTGCTCAATCCTTCTCAAATTGGAAGAGTACCACTTAACAGCTATTGTAACAAAACAAAACCACAGAGCCTTGATGTTGTTTTCACCTTTATAAACAGTGAGTATGGCTAAGAGACTTGCAGAAAGGTCTACCATTTGAATAAGCATAACCTGTGAGACTGTGCAATACCCTGGTTTAAGTAGGATCTTCTCTGTCAAATGCTGCTCCCTAGGCAGCTCGTGTGGGAATTAAAGTATCTGCCCTGTATTCAAATCTACCAGAAATACTGAAGTCAGGCAAAAACAATAATAGTAGTAGTAATTTTCTGTCTTAACTTGTACAAAATCCTCTACAAGACATGGCTGCCAGGAAGAAGCTGAATCTAATCCTTTCTGTTGCAGCTTCACTGAACTTGGCCCATGTCTCATTATAGTTAAATGCCTTAGTTGCTTGCCTGTTGATTTGCAGTACAGGTTGCTGTGTTGCAATAGTAGCACTTAGACACCCTAGGGTGTGATCGTTCTCTTAAAAGGTCACTCCTGGGCCAACTGTACACCCTATGTGCAATCAAATCTTAGAGTATCTTAACAATGCAGTGATTGTCATTGCTTAAATACCTAGAGATGTGTACTGTATAACCTTTTGTCTACCTTTCTGAGGTTTTCTTCTTTCTGACGCCAACAGTTGCTTCTAGAGCTCTGAATACAAATGCAGTCAGGTGTACACTTTCGCACAATACCTTTGAAGCACTTGATGTCTCCTAAAATTGGCTACAACATTATCCTGTTTCCTGAGTCCCTTGAGTGAATGCTGCCTTGTGTCTCATTTTGATGACTACCCTATCTTATAAAACCCTGTTAAGAAAAAGAAAACCATGGTAAATAATATCCAGGATCCAATTGTCACGTAGATCCTTGAATCAAACAGCAGTCAAGTAATGAGGATCACTAGCTAATGAAATGCCAATTGTGTACCTAGTTGCATGCCAGCCACATGATCATGAGTAGTCTCAGTCAGGACAGAAGACCAGTAGTACTGATTGCAGAATAAAATCTCAAATAGTTTTTAGACCAGTGTAAACAAATTATTTTGTGAATAAAAGCACAAATGTGAACCAAAAATAAATCAAAAACAGCAGTACAAAGAGCGTTGTGTATCATAGCTTACACAGAATAAGAACCACCCTTTTGTATTTATATATAGATATATATAAACACTATATATATAAACATATATATAGGACATGTTAGCATGAGAGATGAAACTCTAGTTTAGGGATGGGCAACTGTGAACCACTAGTTATTGCTGGCCTGCAAATCCCATGATCTCTCATCAGGGCAGTACTACCAGTACTGCCGTATAAGGCCTGGAGCTGACAGGGGCCCTGCCGCCGGCAGCCATAACAGGGAAAAATATGTGTGTTTGTGCGTGTGTGGGGGGGGGGGGAGGATTGTTCACTATGGGGCCCAGAAATTTCTGATGGCAGCCCTGTCTCTCACCACTGGCTGTGATGCAGTAGAGCTAAGGAGAGTCATAGGCAAAACCTATCTAGAAGGCCTACAACTGCTCTGGTCTTTCCATGAGATGTGGGTATGGTCAGAAATTTGATATAGTTTCCTCTAAGCATTCTTTCACATAGTGCAGACTCTGGTCACCAGGAATCTAGGATCAACAAAGCAGTTTAGGAGATGTCTAGAACGCAAGCATTGTGAACCATTCTGTCAATATGGCCAGACACAAGTAAGATCCCATTTTCAAGAATACTAAAGTAGTGTAGCCTCCTCCCCTGTAAAACAGTACTAAACTGCTGCCACTCTGTACCCTCAATGGTGTTTTCCTGAGTGGTTCAGTGTTTGCTTCAACAAGGTCCATGGCGAGTGTTGGAAGAAAGGATAACAATATGAGGAAACCTTAGAAACCTTCTTTGGACCCTCGCCCTCAGACTTAAAAGGCGAGGGGGCGCCCAGGTGAGCTGCCGCCACGCGTCCTTCTCCAGTGAGAGCGAAGAGGGCCACTCCACCGGCCACTCCACTGGAAGGCGTTCTTTGGGCCCCGCCCTCCCCCTTGCCCTTGGACTGAAAAGGGTGGTCTTGGATATTTCTTGTTATTTCTTGTTATTAATTGTATCTTTAATATTGTATTTTTTGATTATATTGTTATGCTGTATTTTCTGAATTTTGTGTCTTTGATTTTGCGTTTTTGAATTTTCTGTAAGCCGCTTTGAGTCATCCATTAAATTGAGGGAAGGGGGATATAAATATAGTAGTAGTAGTAGTAGTAGTAGTAGTAGTAGTAGTAGTAGTAGTAGTAGAAGCACACTGTGATGTATTTGTAGAACTCTTGAAGGGGAAAAGGTTTGTATCTGTCTTGAGTTAGACACTATTTCGGCCAATTGGTTTACCCTTAACACAATTTCATCCACTTTTATTTTATTTTATTTATTTATATCCCGCTCTTCTAGTGCAAGCACCACCCAGAGCATAAAATAGCATAAAATGAGAAAACTTTTCAAAACAAGAAAGCAATCTCAAACATACAAAAAACATAATACAATCAAACTACATATACAAAGAAATATTATACATACAATCATAAACCATTTAAAACCCAGCCCAAACCCTCCCTAACCCCTTAAGAAGATAAAACCATAAAAGTTAAAAGGCTAAAAACCATACTAAAAGGGCAAAAACAATCACAAAAAACAACCAGACAGCTTCAGTAATAACTTATAACCTGAAGGCAATTAGACTAGACTATTTATAGAATCAATTTCAGTTACTATATAAATACATCAGAGACTGAGGTAGATCAAGTGATTAAGACGCTGAACTTGATGACTGGAAGTTCAGCAGGCCAGGAGTTTGAGACCAGAGTACTGCACAATGGAGTGAGCTCCCATCTCTGTCCCTGTTCCTGCCAACCTAACAATTCAAAAGCAAAAAATTGCAAGTAAATAAATAGGTACCACATTGGTGGGAAGGTAAACAGCATTCCATGCACTCTGGTGTCGAGGCATGCCTGCCACATGTCCACAGATATGTCTGCAGACGTAGATAGTGCTGGCTCTTTGGCTGTAGACAGAAATCAGCACTGAACCCTAGAGTTGGATATGACTAGCTTTTGAGCAAGGGCGACCTTTACCTTTATATAACATCAAGAACATGATACTTGGACAACTATAGACTACAATTTTTGTGCTGAATCCTTAGCTATCATAGTGAATATTCTCTAGCATAGGAAAACTACAAATTGTCTGTTTAAGATGAGGGGACAGCCCTATCTGCCTTAAAACATGTGGTGTTGAGGCTGTTTCCAAAGAAAATCTCCAAAGAATCACTCACAATTATTTCATTCTTGGGTAAAGTAATCAGGAGGTAATGGTCATGCAACTTCAAGTACTCAGATTATTTCAACCTGTTTCAATCTGGCTTGAATCCCTGGTTTTAGCACAAAAAGAAACCATGGTCATCTTCATGGATCATCTGTGCAAAGACAAAAGATGAGACGGATCCTTCTTGATTCTTCTGAGAAGCACAGGTCAAGGGTATTCGTTCATGGGGGAAAGTATGCGCATTTCCCTTGTGCACTGAGAATAGGACAGGAAATGGTGATTTGTGAAGTATTGTGTATACAGTTTTAAAAAATAATTTAATTGCTATGTGTTATAAATATTTTCTATTCTGTATCTAAGGATAAATTCAGAGAAGATACTTTTTTAAAAAAACAATCTGGATAAAAGCCATATTTATAAAAGCTTTCTATTAAAGGTGAAGAGCTGACAAAATTCTGTTGAGAGTTTGACACTAAGCCTTAGAGATGGGGAGTACTTTGTTTGGAAAGAGTTTGGGTTCTCATGTAATCCCTGAAACAGGAAAATGGGAAGAGCTATTGCACAACTCCTTTCTGATGCCACTTAGGGAAAGGGTGAGGTTTGGGGTTAAAAACTGGTCAGATTGTTCAAGCAGATAATCTGTGAGGTAAATGGAAATCCTGTGCCTACATCTGTAGGAAGAGTGAAGCTTGCCCATACCTGTCAAGTTTTGGACATGAAAATAAGGGAATTTTTGGGCCACGCCCCTCTCCCCACCAGGCCACACCCCCACCCACCAGGCCACGGCCCCTCCTCCTCAAAATCCAGGCACATCCAAGAGCCTAGAAGAGGAGGAGCCACCAGAGCCAGGGAGGAGTGTTGCTCCTCTTAGCACCACTGCTGTCCCTTGCGGGGAATAAGGCAACAGGCCAGCTTCTACAGGCCAGCCTTACTGTAATAATTCTATTTTAAATCTCTTTCCACATTTTCTGCTGTGACAGCATTTCATATTATAGTGATTTTTCATGGAACTGCTTTTTACACCTTAATCACTTAATTGTCTACTGTCTTAGTCTTGTGTACCTCAATTTCATTTTTAAAAACTCTGTGTTTAAGGCAGGACCATCGAAATATCCTCTTTATGTTGTATGCAAATATACTTGAAGCCGATTGACTCATTGTCTCTTCCCTTTGACACCCTCTTTCCCAGGAGAGAGAAGAGACAATGAGACAATCGGCTTCAAGTATATTTGCATACAACATAAAGAGGATATTTCTGTGGTGCTGCCTTAAACACAGTTTTAAAAAATGAAATTGAGGTACACAAGGCTAAGACAGTAGACAATTAAGTGATTAAAGTGTAAAAAACAGTTCCATGAAAAATCACCATAATATGAAATGCTGTCGCAGCAGAGAATGAGGAAAGAGATTTAAAATAGAATTATTACAGTAAGGCTAGTCTGATGCCTTCTTCCCTGTGAGAGGAAGCAGTTGTGCTAAGGGGAGTGCCTAGGGGGTGGTTCTTCCTCCACCAGGGGGAGCCCAACACTCCTCTCTGACTCTGGTATGAGGCACATACCTCATGGATAAAGATATAATAATATACAATAATATACGGGAGATTTACATGCTCCCTGGATTTTTAAAAAAGTACAGGAGATTATTTTAAAAATATGTGATGGCGGGAAGAGGGGATAAATTATGGGGTTTTTCTGGGCAATACGGGATACTTGACAGCTATGAGCTTGCCCCATATATATTGTTGCTTTATAACAGCAAGGACATCTAACTTAAAACATTTTGGAATGATCTGCTTACATTTTCAGTCTTGATTTCGAGGTCCCATGAAGTCTGGAACCCCCAATATGATGCTTCTTAGGCTTGTTCTTCCTTGTCTAGGCCAGATGTGAAACTTCCAAAATGAAGCCACCTTTTGGGCGAATTCATTTTGCAGTTCCTTTCACCTGGTCTAGTGTGAGAAAGATTAGCTGACAAAACAAGGTTCCCATTACCAGGGTGTGCCCAATTGTGGTTCAAAAATACCAGAATCTTCAAGGAGGCTCTTTCTGTGTAGGCTGTGAAATGCAATATGAAAGCAGCTTTATAAAGGAAAACTGGAACTGAAGTGGAAACGTATATAATTATAGCCATCATATCAGGAACTCACATGGAATAAAGATACTGTAACTTGGTTTCTTTCAGTAGCATCACATTACTGCTGAAATGTACAGTACTCTCTTACCATGGCCAGGTGGGTTATAAGATATGTTGTTACTGTATGTGCCATCAAGTACAGTACCCAGCAAACTATGGCACTGCTCAGAATGAGTATCCTCCAAAATGCTCTATCATTCATACTTCAACTCTTGCAAACTCAAGACCGTGGTTGATTTTATTGAGTCAGCCTACCTCCTATTTGGTGGCCTTCTTTTCCTTCTGCCTTCCATTTTTCCTACCACTATTATCTTTTCTAGCAAGTATTTTTATGATATAACACACTGGACTCAAATCTTTGGCAGCCTAAACACTTGATACTTGTCAGAAGCCATATTATTATTATTATTATTATTATTATTATTATTATTATTATTATTATTATTATTATTATTATTATTATTATTATTATTATTATTATTATTATTATTATTATTATTATACAAATCAACCATTTGGTTCACAGTCGAGGACTGGAATAAAATTAAGTTCAAGGCCTAACCAAGGCCCTATGATAAGGTAATGTCTGAGTATATATGCAGTCCCCAGTAGAGTTGTTTTTTAGAGAGTTATGTTATTCAAATCAGATAAGTCCAAAATTTCCAAATATCAAGGGAGTCCTTTAGGTACTGTTCCAAGGCCTCCGATCACTATGGGAACAACAACAGATTTCTTCTGCCATACACGCTCGACTTCAACTTGCAAATCACGATAAAGTATTCTGTGATTTTCTCCAGTTGTTTGTCTTCAATTCATGCATTGTATTATTATTATTATTATTATTATTATTATTATTATTATTATTATTATTATTATTATTATTATTATTATTATTATTATTATTATTATTATTATTATTATTATTATTATTATTATTATTATTATTATTATTATTATTATTATTATTATTATTAACTTGTCCTGTGAGTGTAGAGACAAAAGGAAGTATCTCTCAAAGTCTCTTTCCAACTTTAAATGCCCCTTCTCATGCTCCATAGAAATGTTTGCAACCCTTCCCTGAGGTGTGAATTTTGACATCAGCAAGACTGAAAATGGGAGTCTTGTTAGGGTTAGGTTTAAGTTTATGTTTATTAAAATGTGTACCAAACTCTTTAATGTATCTGTTCAGTGTTCCCCAACCTTTATGTTTTGGACTTCAATTCCTAGAAGCTTAAGTCATTTCCCCAAAGCACTGATCAGCCAATGTATTGACTTAGGCTTCTGGGAATTGAAGTCCAAAACCCAAAGGTTAACTAACTGTTAGTTTAAAAAAAGAGAGAAAAATGAGATTTTGCCAGGTGATGCACACGCATGTGTGCACACACATACACACACCAAAAAAAAAAAAGAAAAGGACCTTTATACACTGAGAGACTCAAGGCTAGAAGCAAAACCTCCGAATTTCAGGCCAAAATAAAAGCTATCACAAACCTTTCAGTCCACATTAAAATCTGCCCACCTCAAAAAGAGCAAAAGTGTGGAACCTGGACCTGCCTTGTAGTTGCTTAGCCAAGCTAGTGCATCAGTTTTTCCTCTGATGACTAACGAAACTACTTTTTCCTACACTCCATGGTGCAACTCTTCAGGGAAGCTCCTCTGTTGCTTGGGTCAGATAGCGGACCTGACGTCTTAAGCAATCTGCACAGGAAAGGCAAACCTGGCCTAACTAATCTCATGCAATTCCTGGGGATGGCAATACCCCTCACCCCATCTCCTGATCTTGCTGTAACCAATAGGAACTTGGGGTGCTGGGGTTGTGGGGCTAATTTCTCCCTGGATGCAGCCTGCCCAAAGGTTCATTCATCCTATTGCAGGTGTCCTTCATCAATCCATCCCCAGCCATTAATTAAGTCCCAAGGCTGATCTTGGGCAGTGCCGCGATCCGGGGGGGGGGGGGACGGACAAGTAGGACTCCCATCCAGGGCCCGGAAATGATGGGGCCCCGTCAGTGCCGGGAAACAAATGATGTGTGCATGCGCAAACAGACCATGCATGCGCAGAAAACCACGGGGGGCAGCGCTGGGAAACCACCGATGTACGCATACGCAAACAGACCATGCATGTGCAAAAAATATAGGGGGTGTGGCCAAAATAGGGGGCTGCGTACCGGGCCCGGAAATTTCTGATGTCGGCCCTGATCCTGGGACAGAAGGAATATAAGTAGTACTCATTCCAGCAGTTTTAGCTGCCTGCATTTTAATATCTCAAAGCCATTTTCTTTACTCTTGTCCCTTTTATTGTTTGCCTTAGCCTTATAGAGCAAGTTCTTCACACGGATAAACTTGATTTCTTCTGCTTGGAGGGAAGTGATCCTTTGGATTAACAACTGACCAGTATCAAAATCTTTATTGTCTATGACCATAAGCCTTCACAAAATGCAAAGCATCAACTATTTGGCACATGCAATAGAAATTGCTAGTTAGAATACTCATTACCAATCTGAATGTAACATTAATTAAAACAGACCCAGTTTCGTCAATCTTACTAGGAGCTATTCAGTAATATACTGGCCCTAAATAAAATAGGATTATAGCTTCTTAGCAACCAGAGCGAATTGTGCAACAGCATACATGATGCATCACTGGTTATCAGCCAGCAGTCCTACCACTGTTTCCACAGGGCTGCAATTAAAATAGGACAGGACAATAGGTCTCAAAAATATTTCTCTTGGATCCTTATAAAGAGGATAGAAGAGTAGGTAGTGAATTATATTAGGAGTTCTCAACCTTTTAAAGCTGAGGGCCGAGTCATGCTCCCTCAGACAGCTTTGTGGGCTAGACAGCCATTTTGCCCTTCCTACACCACATGGCACTTCCTGGTGTGGTGGTGGTGGTGGAGCCTACATGACATGGTGTCACAGGCTGCATCCGGCCCATGGGCCGCAGGCTGAGAATCCCTGAATTATATCTTCAATCTGATTACATCCAAAAGCATATAAGCATTCCACAACTGGAACTCCTTTATATCTCCTTTCAGGGTCGCACCATGAGCCAGACAACTCCCCCTCAGACCATGTCGTGGGCTGGACAAAATGGTGGTGGGCATGTTTGCACATGCGTGGTTCCTTTATTCAGCCACTTTGGCTTCCAGGGTTATCACCGGGGCCCGGATGGAATGGCATCAGGAGCCCACGGGCCATAGGTTGCAAACCCCTGCTATAGTCCTTTAATTTATCATAACAATATAGTGCCCACCCTCCAAACCGCTATTGCTTCAGCCAACAGCACTTGACCAGTTAAAATTGTAGAGGGACAATTCATAAGACAATATGTACATGTCCATTCTGCACAGACTTTGGTAACATTCTCTACTGCAAATGTAAATTGGTAAATTTACAACATGATGATAAATGTTTCTAGTTCCGCTCTTCATTTCAGTCATCAGGTCTGGTGGGTTTAGAAAATATTTTTGATGAGAGCTCCTTTCGAGAAACTCCTCTTGGCATGATTTTTATGTTTGTATTGTTCTGCTGTCGTTTAGAAATTTGGATTATGGGCCCTATGTCATTGGTATTTTTCCGCTAAAGGCAATGTTGTTTAGCTGTGAAAGGGTACTTTCCACAAAACAAATGAATTATTTCAACTGTGCCTCAAAACAAAATCTTTGGAGCCTCTTTAGTGAGTATGAATTACAATTGGGTTTATAAGTAATATTTTGCCTGCTTGAACTTCTTCAGATGTGCGTCCAAACAGCTGTCTGCTTTTGTGTACTTTTACACATTTTGTAACTAAATCTAAATCCAACTGCAGAATCCAGGACTCTTGAAAAATAATGTAGATTTGTGACACTCCCAGGACTTTGGGTTCATAAAACCATTGGAATGGGTCTTAGTTACACTGCATGTGTGTGTATCAAAAATGTATTAAAATGGAAGCTAATATTTTTACTATGTACTCTCACCCCCAAATGGTACTTACTCTGAGTCAGGGTCTGATTTGAAGTAAGAAGCTGAAGTAACAGTTTTGTGTGTCTCTAATTACAGAATCATCTACAGACAAAATAAATTTAGTATGTGGATTAAAACTATAAAATATCCATGGTGTAGGAGAGATATGGTCTGGAGTAAAAAGGAAGACTAAGATTCATAAGAATTATGAGAAAATACAACTCTTGCTCATTTAGTGGCAAATATTGGTGTTTAGGTATTCAGCTGGTGCCATCCATGTACAAAGCATGCTCAGGAAACCTGAATTTTTGTAGAAATGCAAATAATTTTTAGCAAATAAAGTTTAAGGGGAGAAACATTTCAGAACTGCCCTGCAGAACTTGCTCAGAAGTCATGCAGTGCTGGTTGACTATTGAGTACTGGGAGAAGGATTGGAATGGAGTGTCCTGGAGAAGGATGTAGATGACGGGAATGCTAAAAGATATACTAAATCTTTGTCATTGTTTGCTCCACTTTCATTCCTTTTTCACTGTATGCTCCATTTGCAATTTATATTTAGCTTTCCAGGATTTATTAAAATAATGTCTTACAAAAGTAGTTCATAATAAGATAAAGGTCAGTTGCATGTATTTATATAGGTTTCAGTACAGTAATCTCAATTCAGTCCTTTTAGCCATGTATGTGGAACTAGAAAAATAAGAATTGTAACAAATCATAATTTGTAAATTACATTTATGAATTACATAAATTACAGTTCATACACAGAACATATGTATTGAATCATGCGTTAGAAATTACTTGATGCCATAAACTAATGAGCACAAAAAGAGACATTGTTCATGTGCTTGTAAAAGAAACTGCTTCAGCAGACAACGTGGGCAGAAACGGAGAGAATTAATGCAACTAGATCTCTGACAACGTATTATAGATAATATATAGTGAAACCTCATTTAAAAAATGGCTCGGCAAACATAAAATCGCATAACAAAAGGAAATCCATACAAAATTGTGGTTCGGTTTACAGAATTTTCTCGAAACAAATTAATAAGTTTTCAAAGCATTCCTATGGGAAACTGCGTTTCAGTTAAAGTATTTTGGTTGTCAGTGCATTCCTATGGGAAATTGCTTTCAATGCATTCCTATGGGAAATTCAGTTAAAGTAATTTTTGCTGTAAGAAACGTTCCGGAGAACACATTAATTATGTTAACTGAGGTTCCACTGTAAATATATTACAAAATACTCAGTAATTTCTCCTTATTATTCTGTCTAGGCCAGACATGAAATTGCCAAAAGGAAGGCACCTTTTGGTGAGTTCATTCTGCATTTCCTTTCACCTGACCTAGTGTGAGAAAGATTAGCCAACAACACAAGGTTGCATTACCAAGGTATGCCCAATTGTGGTACTGATAAGGCAGCAACAGACCTGTCAAGTATCCCGTAATGGGCGGGAAAACCACGTATTTTAATCAAACTCCCCACTGGCCAACCCGATTTTTATTTACCCCCGTATTCTCCCGTATTTTTGCCTGCACGGAGCTCTGGGGTGAAGACTGGGCTGGACTGGCACTGGGAGCGAAGCATCGTGGGATTTGGGATTGGGAGAGAGTTTCACCTTGGCTGCACAAGGCAACAAAGGTAAGCAGTAGCCTGTAGCAGCTTTTCCACATCGGTTTCTTTCCTGCAGCCCCGGAGCTTCTTGGCATTTTGCATGGGTACATTTTTATCCTTATTTCCCTTTTTATCCTTATTTCAGTGGGGGTGGGAGATGGGGGCCGTCAAAAGAACCCCCACTGAAATAAGGATAAAAAGGGAAATAAGGATTAAAACATACCCATGCAAAACGCCAAGAAGTTCCGGGGCTGCAGGAAAGAAAGCGATGTAGGAAAGCTCTGCTTACCTTTGTTGTCTTGGCTTGCCGAGGTGAAAGTGTCTCCCAATCCCGCGATTCTTCGCTCCCAGTCCGGAGGCTTGCCTGCCCTGCAGGGAGCTCTGGACTCTGGAGCTGCCTGGGGGAGGCTTCCTTTGACTGGCCCTCCCTCTTTCCCTGCACCATTTGGGGTGGGGGTGGGGGAGAGCAGCAGGATCTCACGACTGGTTTGGGACCCCCAGGAAGATGATGATGATGATGATGATGATGATGATGATGATGACGACGACGAGGACTCATTGGGAGTATAGACTTCCCCTGACTCTCCAGCATGGGGGGGGGGTCAGGGCCGTTGGGGGGAGTGGAGAGGGCTGCTTCCTCTCCTGAAGGATTCATGAGGGATCCCCCCTTTTTTAAAATTAAGTTTTAAATCTCTCTTTCCCAGGGAGATTTTGTGACTACTAGGGCTCCCTCATCCCCCCCCCAAACCTCTCCATGTATGAAAATGAATTTCTGTATTTTAAATAAATGTCTGTTATTGTATTTTTCCCCTATTGTGTGCGTTGTGTGTGTTAGTGTAGTTGGTCCTAATAAGGAAAGGAGGGATTCAAAATGAGGCATGGAAGGAGGAGGAAGAGTGGGTTTTAAATGGGAAAAAGTATTCTGTGTATTTCTCCACCAAATAGAAAAACCCTGAAAAGAGTCACAAAATCAGTATGGCTTGACTTGATGTCTTTCTTTCTGTTGTGTTCTATAAAGCTGTGCCTTTAACAATGTACCTTTGCCATGTGTTAACAATGTAACCTTTCTGTGTGCAACATTATAACCATCAGCTGTATCAATGTAAACCTGATAAGGGGACGCGAGCTAGTGACCACTAGATGGCAATAGCGAGCGTCCAGCTCTCATGGCTCGGATTCACCTGGTTCAGCAGCGCGGGAAGATTCCCCGCCACCTCTTCACCTGGTCAAGAAGGGCGTGACCTTCTACGACGTCACGCAGGCAGCAACCAATAGTCTGTCGACGAGCCACATTCAAATGTATAGCCAGCTGTATATATTGAGCTACTCATCCGCCATTACCACATGTTCCTCCGGATCATCATGCAATAAACCTGTGTTAAGCCAACCCTTTGGCTGTTTCATTGTCTTTGGTCCCTTACACTAAATTGGCGACGAAGGTGGGATATGGCAGCCCACGGGACCAAGACATGCGCCGGTTTCGAAATCAGGAAACCGGGCGACTGGGAGATCTTCGAGATGGACTTCCAGGCAGCACTGATTGAGTCCGAAGTCACGGAAGAGGCAAAGAAAAGGGCCATCTTCACCAGGATGCTCGGACAAGAAACCAAAAGGGCCTTGGTGGACCTGATTGCACCGAGGAGGGTGAGCGAGTTCAAGGCCAAGGAACTCATGCAGATGCTGCGTGAGCACGTCCGGCCCGCCACGGCGATGTTTCCCGCTCGGAGTGCGTTCTGGAGGCGAGTCCAAGCGCCCGGGGAGACGGTCGCCGCATTCGTGGCGGCCCTGCGGCTGGCGGCCGGCCCGTGCAAATGGGAGAATGCCGAAATCACCCTCCGGGACTGTGTGCTGTGCGGCCTGAACGACGCCGAGACCCAGCGCACATTAATGAACCAAGAGCCGCCTCCCACGTTTCAGGAGGTCGTCAGAGCGGCCCAGGCCGCAGAAGCTACAAAGGCCGGGGTCCAAGAACTCCAGGACTGGCGGCCGAAGTCGAGCAAGGCAGAGACTCCGGTACAGGCAGCCCGGCGAACTTCGAGGTCGTCCACAGAGAGCAGCGACGACGAGGACGTCCGGAGGGTCCGGAAGGAGAGCCGGCGGTGCGACGGCTGTGGAGCGGCCCACGACCGCGTAAAGTGCCCGTTCCGGAAGGCCGAGTGCCACAACTGCGGCTGCCGCGGGCACATCGCCAAGGTGTGCAGGAAGAAGCGCGAGACCCGGAGGAGCTCCGCAGACCGTTCCGCGGGACAAGACCGCTCAACGAGACCCAAGGACGGCACCCAGGCCACGCGGAAGCAGGACGGCGTGGGCCGCATCTCCGACGGCAGCGAGGACGACGCCCCAGTGTTCAGCGTGTCTGCAGGACATCCCCGCTATTTTGTTGAGGTACTAGTCCAAGGGGTTCCCATTAGGATGGAAATTGACTCGGGGTCCTCATATTCAATCATTTCCCAGAGGGAGTTTTTGGGAATTGCCCCCCACAAGCGACCCAAGCTCAAAGCATTGAGGTCCACACTACGGGACGTGCAAGGGAACAGCATTCCAGTGTTGGGGGTTGGAGAATTTCAGGTTAAATTCAAGAAGCACGCCGCGTCCCTTCCCCTAGTCGTGCTCAAAGGGGGAGATTGCAGCCTCCTCGGGACTCAATGGTTCCAGCCCCTGGGTTTGTTTATTGGGGGGGTGCACGCCGTTGGGATGCACGCCGTTGGGACTGATCCAATTCTGGAGGTGTGCGAGGCGCACCCCGAAGTTTTCAAAAAAGGACTGGGGAAATTCAAGGGGCCCACAGTGACATTCGACCTGGACCCGGAGGTCCGCCCAATTCGTCTTAAACCATGCCGGGTGCCGTTCGCACTTAAGGACAAGATAGAGGCGGAACTGGACAAATTGGTGGGCCAGGGAATCCTTGTGCCTGTTGATTCCGCGGAGTGGGAAACTCCAATTGTAACCGCACTAAAGGCCAATGGGGAGGTCCGCATATGCGCCAACTACAAGTGCACCATCAACAAGGCGATCCGCCCGAATGCATATCCGGTGCCGGTGGTCAGCCATCTGCTGGCCAGGTTACACGGGGGAAAGTGTTTCGCTAAGCTCGACTTAGCCCAGGCCTACCAGCAGCTTACGGTGTCCCCTGCCGCAGCTGCTGCGCAGACTATAGTCACCCATAAGGGGGCGTTCCAGGTGACGCGCCTCCAGTTCGGCGTGAATTCGGCGCCTGGAATTTTCCAGTCACTCGTGGAACGCCTCCTGAAGGGACTGGAGGGGGTGTTGCCTTATTTTGATGACGTGTTAATAACGGGGGGGGGGAGTCGGGTTGAATTGGCCAAGAGGTTGGGGAAGGTCCTGACAATATTCGAAAAAGCGGGGCTGAGACTGCGAAAGGACAAATGCGTCTTCTTCGCAACCGAGGTTGAGTTCCTGGGGTTTTGTGTGACTCCTGAGGGAATAAAACCATCCAAGTCCAAGGTGGCAGCCATTAAGAAAGCCCCCCGCCCCACCTCCAAGCCCGAGCTGCAGTCGTTCCTAGGGCTGCTCAACTTTTACCACTCTTTCCTCCCCCGGAAGGCAGCGGTGGCTGAACCGCTACACAAACTGCTAAAGAAAGACCAGGCATGGAAGTGGGGCGAGGACCAAGAAAGGGCATTTAGTGAGCTAAAAAGCCTCCTAGCGTCCGATGCTATACTGACCCATTTCAACCCCAAACGCCCGGTAGTTCTGACCTGTGATGCATCCCCAGTGGGGGTGGGGGCGGTGCTGTGCCACGTGTTGGAAAACGGAAGGGAGGCCCCGATAGCATTTTACTCCAGGTCCCTGTCCCAAGCGGAGAGAAACTACGCACAGACAGACAGGGAGGCACTAGCAATAGTCGCGGGGACGAAAAAATTTCACGATTTTCTGTACAGCCGCCCCTTCACCATTGTAACAGACCACAAGCCCCTGCTAGGCATCTTTACCGCAGATAAGCCCACCCCACAGATACTGTCCCCGAGGATGCTCAGGTGGGCCATTTTTCTCAACGCGTATCAGCACGCGTTGGTCTACCGGCCCGGGAAAGAGATCAGCCATGCGGACGCTCTATCAAGGTCTCCCCTCCCCCTAACGCCCAGCCAGGTGAGCAAGGGGGAGCGGGACCATCAGGTTCTTATGATAGAGGTGCTGGATTCGCCCCCCGTAATGCCCGCCGACATTGCCAAAGCGACAGAGAAGGACAAGACGTTAGCGGCGGTTAGCTCCTGGGTGCAGAAAGGGTGGCCGGCGTCCTCCCCAGCGGAGGAGTTCGCTCCATTTTTCAGGAAAAAGCTAGAACTGTCCCTAGAGAGGGGGTGCCTCTTGTGGGGGCAGCGGGTGGTGATTCCCACTTCCCTTCGGCCGCGGGTGCTCAAACTGCTGCACGTCAGCCACCCCGGCATCGTGCGATCCAAGGCGCTGGCCCGGAGTTACTTCTGGTGGCCCCAGCTGGACGCCGACATCGAGCACATGGTCGGCACTTGTGAAAGTTGCCAATGCTCCAGACCAGAGGAGGCCCGCCTTCCCCACAGGGAATGGGACGCGGCTAAGGGGCCGTGGTCCCGGGTGCACGTTGATTTTGCGGGCCCGTTCAGAGGCACCCTGTTCCTTCTTGTAGTGGACGCCTTCTCCAAGTGGTTGGAGGTTATCCCAGTCACGAGCACCTCCTCGGCCCAGACCATTAGGCATTTGCGGAGGCTCTTTTCCACGTTCGGCATACCCGACACATTAATTAGCGACAACGCTAGTTGTTTCACGTCCTCCGAGTTTAGGGCATTCATGGAGATTAACGCCGTTCGGCATATCACCTCCGCCCCGTTTCACCCAGCCACCAATGGCCAAGTAGAGTGCCTCGTCCGCACCACGAAGGACGCGTTGCGGCGCATGGGCCCCGGGGATCTGAACCTACAAGTCTGTCAGTTTCTGCTAGGGTACAGGGTGACCCCTTTGGCGTCAGGTTACTCCCCCGCAGAGCTCTTAATGCGTAGGAAACTGACCACCATCCTTACTAGGCTAGACCCCACGAGGGTAGAGGACAAAGGAAGGAACATCGGGCTAGAGGCCACAAAGAGTTTCAGTATAGGCGCCCCCGTGCATTGCAGGAATTACGCCAGCACGGGCCCAGCCTGGGTACCGGGTGTAGTGGTAGAGCAAACCGGCCCCGTGTCGTACCGCGTGGAAACCAGTACAGGGCTCCTGTGGAGGCGGCACGCAGACCAGCTCCGACGCAGGGTCTCCGATGAGCAGGGCACAGACCAAACAGAGAAAAAATCAGCATTAGGGTTCTCCCCCACCCGTTCAGCCCAAGGGGGAGGAAAAGGGGACCGTGGGCCCCCACCAAGGGGGGAGGAGGATGTTCTCGTAGATATCCTAGGGGATCTTTCTGAGGAGGAGGAGGAACCCGACCCCATACATATCTCGCGGAATGTCCCCACAAATGCGGGTACCCCTACTAAGTTAGATTTTGATTTTCAGAACCGGGGGGGGTTTCGGAGTGGTCCCCCACCCGTCCAAGCGAGAAGAGGGGTTTTTCGTTAGCCCCGACTGCCCCCGGTCTGCCCACAATGGAGTTTTTCCCTTCCCCTAAGGCCGCCAGACAGCGGCAAGCCACTAACAAGTCTCCCTCTCCCATTTCAGGACAAGGGACCAGGGAACAAAGAAGCAGTAGCGCCCCCGGGGGGTGGTCAGCCCTCTTCACGGCCCAAACGCACATGCAACAAGCCATCTTGGCTGAGAGACTTCGTCTCATCCTAGGGGGGAGGGATGTTGTGTTCTATAAAGCTGTGCCTTTAACAATGTACCTTTGCCATGTGTTAACAATGTAACCTTTCTGTGTGCAACATTATAACCATCAGCTGTATCAATGTAAACCTGATAAGGGGACGCGAGCTAGTGACCACTAGATGGCAATAGCGAGCGTCCAGCTCTCATGGCTCAGATTCACCTGGTTCAGCAGCGCGGGAAGATTCCCCGCCACCTCTTCACCTGGTCAAGAAGGGCGTGACCTTCTACGACGTCACGCAGGCAGCAACCAATAGTCTGTCGACGAGCCACATTCAAATGTATAGCCAGCTGTATATATTGAGCTACTCATCCGCCATTACCACATGTTCCTCCAGATCATTATGCAATAAACCTGTGTTAAGCCAACCCTTCGGCTGTTTCATTGTCTTTGGTCCCTTACACTAAACTTTCTTTCATTTCCTTTTTTCTTTTTTTCATTCCTTGCTTTCCTTCTGTTGCTTCCTTCCTTCCTTTTTCTTTCTTTTTTCCTTCCCTTCTATTCCTCCCTCCCTTTCTTTTATTCCTTCCTTCCTTTCCCATATTTCCCTCTTTTCTTCCCTCTTTTCTTCCCTTTTCTCTTTCCTTTCTTTCTATTCTTTTCTTTCCTTCTTTCCTTTCTTCCCTCCTTTCTTTCTTGCTTCCTTGCTTTTTCTTTCTCTCCTTCCTTCCCTTCTTTCTTATTTTCACTCCCTTTATTTCCTTCTTTATTCCTTTTTCACTCTTTTTCCTTCCTTCCCTTCTATTCCTTTCTTTTCCTTCCTTCCCCTCTTTCTTTCATTCCCTTCTTACATTTGTTCTTTCCTTCTTCCTTTCCTTTCTTCCCCATTCCTTCCTTCCTTTTCCTTTCTTTTTTGTTTCCTCCCTCCTTTTTTCTTTTTTCCTTCCTTTCTATTCCATCTTTCCTTTCTCTCTTTCCTTTCTTCCTTTTTCTCCTTCACCCTTTCTTTCTCTCCTTCTATACCTTCCTTCCTTTTCCATTCTTTCCTTCCTTCCTTCCTTCTCTTCTCTTCTTTTCTTTCTTCCTTTCCCACTTTCTCCTTCTTCCTTTTTTTTCTTTCTCTCCTTTCTTGCATTCCTTCTTTCCACCTTTCCTTTCACTCAATTTCTTTCTTTCTGTTTCTACCTCCCTTTCCTTTCCTTCTTTTCTTTCTTCCTTCTTTTCTTTCCCTTCTTGCTTTTGTTCTCATTCCCCCTCTCCCACATCCCCAGTGAGTTTTACAGGCCCCTTGCAGGGATTTGAACCAAGGTCTCTTGAGTTGTAGTCCCACCACTCTATAAATAGCTCTCCAGCCCTCCTTTTAATTCTTTTGAAAATACCCCTGGGAGGTAAACCAGGCTGAGAGTTTAACACACACACACCCCACCTAAAATGCTTAAAAGAAACCACAAACACATTTAACGTTATGCCCAAGCCCACAGCAGCAGACTTTCACGCCAGCAGCAGCACGGCAACAAAAAAGAACTGTAATCTGGTATTTGCATTGTGAATTAAATGTTGTTTTTGCTGTGGTGACAGTAAAAGTCTGCTCTGTGTGCTGGGCATTCATTATGTTCTGGTGTTCTGAATTGTGAATTAAATGTTTGTTTGTTTGTTTGTTTGTTTGTTTGCTGTGATGTGTTAAAAGTCTGCTTACTAGGCCTACTGATCTGAATTGTGAATTAAAGGTTTGTTTGTTTTTTGCTGTGGTGTGGCACCTTAAAGAATAACTGCTTTATTTTAATGTGAGCTTTTGTGGATCAGGTCCACTGGCTGTTTGGCTATAAACAGATGAGCACTGAACCCTAGAGTTGGATACGACTGGCTTTCGAGCAAGGGCAACCCTTACCTTTACCTAATAACAGAAGAACCCTGATTGGTATTCAAAATTGCTGTGAGGTTTTGCCTCTGTTTAGTTGCAAGTGGTTAGCAAAGGTCCCCCTTGGCCCTTGCTCAAAAGCCAGTCATATCCGACTCTAGGGTGCAGTACTCATTTCCATTTATAGCCAAAGAGCCAGTGCTATTTGGCCACTCCCACTGATTTGGCCACACCCACCATTTTGGCCACACCCACCATTTTGGCCACACCCACAAAATTTCCCTTATTTTCAAAATCAAAACTTGACAGGTATGGGCAGCAGCCAAGGTTAACATTAGTACTGTTGTTCTTCCTACTTCTAAATTTAGGTGCAGCCCTAACATCTGTCGGAGTCCAGAGCATGGGTGGCAAGTAACACAAGCACCAGGACAACCAGGCAACAGGCTAAATAATAACCATATCACAGTCCAGTGTCCAACTCAAAAATCTGGTCTAAGGTAGACAGGATTAGTTGTGGTGGCAGGGTGTAGGCCAACAAAGTCAGAATTAAAGTGACCAGAGAGTAGGTGAAACAGAATACCTTTGGGGGCTGGAGCAAGGCAATAACCGGGTTCAAGAAATGAGGATGGTACTAGTAGAGACTAGCAGTAACGTGTTTGATTTATGGCACTGGTGGCACTTTTAAATCCCATATAACAGGGCAAAATGCAGTTTATTGATTTGTAATAGCAACCTGGGGGCTGCAGTGGCTCAAATGGCTAAGACGCTGACTGGGAGGCGGAAGGTCAGCATTTCGATTCCCGAGTACTGCAGGACGGAATGAGCTCCCATCTTTGTCCCTGCTCCTGCCAGCCTAGCAGTTTGAAAGCAAGAAATTGCAAGTAGATAAATAGGGACCACTTCAGTGGTAAGAAAACAGCGTTCCGTGCGCTCTGGTGTCTAGTCATGGCTGCCACATGACCACAGAAACATCTGCAGAAGCAGACAGCGCTGGCTCTTCGGCTTTGAAACAAAGATGAGCACTGCACCCTAGAGTCGGATACGACTGGCTTTCAAGCAAGGGAAACCTTTACCTAATAGCAACCCACCTGATTTGCATTGTGTTTTTATCAGAACATTTCGGAGCTTGTGTCCAATCTTAAATCACCAAGTCACTGATTTTATAATGAAAGGACTTGCTTGAGAATTTACACCAACTTAGTTTCACTCAGAGAATAAGTGTTAACTCATTTTTATGTTTTATTACTTGGTTCTGGGATATGTAAAATATCCCTTGAGTGCACACAGACTGCAATAACAGCAACCAAGAATAATCAGTGTCCATGTATTGGTGATTTTTAATTATCCAAGACTTTGTGGGTGTGTGGAGAAGAATTTAATTCAAAGAGGGGTCAAACAAAATCTGGTGGAATGCTCGGTTGCCTTAATCCTGTAATAGCTGTTCCAACAAGTGAAATATTGGTTGAAAAAATACTTCAACCATATTTGGCTGCATTGCAGTGAAATCCACAATCTAATAGACATCCACTCATATTTCCCATTATGTCTAAATGGGTGGCATTCAAATCAGCATGTGGAGACCATGTAAGATGCCCTTGTGGTTCAGTGGTTAAACTGCTCTACTGCAGCCAAAAGAGTGCTCACAATTTGAGTTCAATCCTGACAGGGGTCAGGGTTGGCTCAGCCTTCCATCCTTCCAAGTTTGGTAAAATGAGGACCCAACGTGTTGGGGGCAAAATGCTAATTACCTTGTGAACTGCCCAGAGAGTACACTAAGCACTATGGGTCGTTACATATGTGTAATTGCTATTGCTATGTTGCAAGAAGCACTCTAGCCCCACCCGGCCCATTGCTGTTTTCAACACATGAAAGCAATCGTGTAAAGAGAAGATTTTCCCACATGTGGCAGATCCCTGATTTCTGCAATGAGATTCCCCCCGCCCAACAGTCTTAATCACTCCAGAGCACAGGACATGTAATAATGGACTCAAGTTACAGGAAGTCAGATTTTGGCTGAATATCAGGAAAAACTTCCTCACTATCACAGCAGAGTAACAATGGAGTTAATTCCCTTTGGAGTGGTGAGCTCTCCAGCATTAGAGGCATTTAAGAGAAAGCTGGACAGACATCTATTAGATATACTTCAACACAGATTCCGGCATTAGGCCAGGGGTTGGAATTAATGACTTTACATGCGGCTTGCATTCCCCGTTATTTTATTATCCTATTACACTAGAAAAGAAACATCAACATAACTGTTCAAAATTTGCCCTTCAAATTTAATGTCAACTTAACTGTTAAAAATTTGCTCCTCGGACTTAACCTTGACTAAATGGGATATTTGAGCTCACTCAGACTTAATTAAACTGGTAGCCATTTTCTACTAACCTTTCCCTCTTTTAGTGGTGATAAATTACTGTGAACTTGAAGAAGCAAAAAAAAAAAACTATGTAGGATGTGTTTGCCTCTAAAGCCAAGAAATTTTGTTTTACTTCATGGTTTCTCATTAGAAAAGACAAATGTTTTCTCATGTTTTGCTGTTCACATTACAAAGCAGGACAGAAAATTTGCTTCAGATACAGTACTTCAGTGAGAATCCAGTGCATAAATACACCCAAGAAAGGCGAGATGTGCTCCTTGTGTATTTGCTGTAAAGACTGGCTGAATTTGGTGGGCAAGCTAATTGAGAGGCTGGCGGCTGACCAGTGGCAGGTGTTCTTTGATGAAACCAATGGTCTCCAGAACCATTCCAGTCAGGGTTTAGGCCATGCCATAGAAGTGAGGCAGCTCAGTGAGGCCAAAGGGGGAAATGTTGGCATTCCTGGATCTCTCAGTAGCGTTTCATACCCAAACTTTGGGTTTGGGACTTCAATTCCCAGAAGTTTAAGTCAATTCCCCAAAGCACTGATCAGCCAATGTACTGACTTAGGCGGCTTCTGGGAATTGATGTCCACCAGTGTTCTGTGGAACATAGTTTGGGAAATGCTGAACAATGGTATCCTTCTGGAAGGCTGGCTATCAAATCTGGTGATTCACTGGTTCTGGCCTTTCTTTTTTTTATGGTCACTCCCAGCTGTATGAAGCCACTCCAGAGATTTGGAGTTCACTGCCATCAATATGATGATGATGCACAAGTCTGTCGCTGCTTTTCTTCTACAGAGGATGCTGTCCAGGCCCTTCAGTATTGCCTAGCATTGATAATGGACTGGATAATCAATTGAAACTGAATCCTGACAAGGCATAGCTGCTATTGTTGTGAGGACTCACTTGACCAGCTGTGAGGGAATTTGCCTATTCTTGTTGGGGTTACCTTCCAGGAAAGACCAGGTTCATAGATTGGGAGTGCCCCTGGACCTGGCACACTTAATTGAACAGTGAATATCTGCAGTGGCCAGGCCTGCTTTTTCCCCTACTTTGGCTGTTTGTCCAGTTGAGCCCTCAGCTGGACAGGCCACCCTTTACAATGGTGGTGCATGCATTGCTAATCTCAAAATTAGATTATTGTAATGCTCTCCACTTGGGACTACCCTTGAAAATGGTTCAGGAACTTCATCAGGTTCAAAACGCAGCAGCTAGATTGATTTCTGGGATAAGTAAATTTGATCAAATTTCCCCAATCCTGTTTCACCTGCATGGTCTCCCTCTTAGTTTCTTGGCCCAGTTCAAGGTGCCAATTCTCAACTATATAGCCTATACAGTTTGGGAACTTGCTAATTCTCAAGATGTCTCCTTCAAAGAACATCTAACTCTCTTACCCATTCCTTCTGGGCCTTGCTCCTGAGGGTGGCTACACTGATAGAGATGAGAAAGTTCAACAAGAAATCAGATCTTCTCTGTAGTGGCCCTAACCCAATGGAATGGGCATCCATTAGTTGTATAGCAGGCCCTCTCCCTCTGAATATTCAAAAAACTAGTGCAGGAAGAGCTCTTTAAGATGGCTTTTAAGACTGTAATCTTAGATAGATATAGTGAACCTGTAACTCTTAACTTTTAATTTTTTTAATCTCCAGATGCCACCCTATGGGTATTTTACTGTTTTCTTGTTGCTAGGTTGGTCAGAGTGTAGGTTTAGTTGAGAGGGTATAGTGATTTTATTATATGAACCACCTAAAATAGTTGGTTTCCACTAATTGGGGTGGTATAGAATTTGAACAAATAAATAAAAATAAATTAATATTCTGCTTTCTGTCGTTAAGTACAGCTTTGTTGTGAACAGGAGTGGGGGAGGAAAGGCATAATCTACATTAATTTGCTCATAATCATAGAATATACGTCTGAAGATCAGGTGGCGGCCGTGGCCAGGAGGGCTTTTGCCCAACTTCGGGTGATTCGCCAGTTGCGCCCGCTCCTAGACCGGGACTCCTTACTCATGGTCACTCATGCTCTGGTCACCTCTAGACTAGATTATTGCAATGCACTCTACATTGGGCTGCTTTGACGACCATCCAGAGGCTGCAGTTGTTCCAGAATGCGGCTGCTCAGGTGGTGATGGGGTGTGGGCGTTATGCTCGCGCCTCACCACTGCTTCAGGAGCTGCACTGGCTTCCAATTTGCCTCCGGGTGCAAGTCAAGGTGCTGGTCATTACCTTTAAAGCCCTGCATGGTAGTGGGCCAGGATACCTAAGAGACCGCATTGCCTCAAGAACGTCTATCTGTCCAACCAGAGCGGACCGGAGGGGCACCCTAATTGTTCCATCTGCTAGAGGGGCCCGTCTCTCTAGCAGAAGAAGGAGGGCCTTCTCTGTGTCCGCTCCGGCCCTATGGAACCTCCTGCCAGTGGAACTAAGGCTGCAGACGGAATTGCTGCCCTTCAGGAAAGATCTGAAAACATGGCTGGCGGGGCAGGTGTGGGGTCCTGAAGATGTTGTGACCCCCACCTGCTGGTTGGTTTAAGATCAAAGTTATCTTTCACTTTTTAATGTGTGGGGGTTTTAGCAGGGTAATTTGTTTTAATGGGGTTGTTCTTGTTTTAAGGGTTTTAAGATTGTATGCCACCCAGGGTCTTTGTAAGTTGGGCGGCTATATAAATATGAATATTAAATAAATAAATAAATATATGGGAAAACATATATTTTTGCTCTAAACGGTGAATTATAAGATGGTAGTAGGTCAGAAAAAACTTAATTGATGCCTCTCATCATATATATTTTTCCTCTTAATCCTTCTAGCACTTTGCTTCTATTTTTTCTTTCTTTAAGGTTTTGCACATGGAAATAATTAAAAAGAAAATGAAAGATGAATTAAATGTGATATCCCAAGCTCTCTTTTTCTTTCCATGCTTTTCACTATAAACTGCACTAGGTTGTACCAGTAACATTTGCCTAAATGTTGTAAGAAGAGTGGTAGGTTATATATTTTCGGGGATTTCAGAATTCCCCTTAGCCAGCATGGCCAGTTAATTTGTGAAGCTCTGAGCAGACATGAGTGACTTGTGGAAGTATCAGCCGCAGAATACAGGCAGCAGGAGACAGAATTACACTGTCACAAGGTTGCTGATGTTCCCAATAAAGATTTTAACTTCTTCATGCTCTGAAAACACATGACTTTAATTACCAAAACAAGCAGCTCCGAAAGGAAGGTCCTACTGGGAAACCAGCTCTCTTTGCTGTTTACTGGCAATAATCTCAAGAGATAAAATAACTATCAAGGACCTCATTTACACAAATAATCATTCCATAATTTAAAAAAATACTTTGGTCCTCTATCTTTAATTCATGTCCCATCTTTAAACTTTACAGCAAAACCATAGCACATTCTGGTTTCCTGCCATGTACTGGAACACACTTTGGTAGTTTGCAATCCATATTAAGCACTGATCTTGGGGTAAGCAGTTTTAGTTGTTTTATCTGACTACTATCTTCACTATGGGTACCTGCAGCAGAACTAGTGGATATCATTACTAATATGAGAGGATGTCGGCAGGAGGTTCTGTCAGGTTTGCAAGGCCTAGCAGGATGTCTTGGAAGATGTGCTGTTTTTCATGGTGTGAAAACTGAGTGTGAGAGCGAGTCTGCCTAGATTTATAAAGCCCATCGCCCACTACCTCTTCCCTCTAATTTACATTGAAACAAATGATGCTGCCAGACATACAGGTACTCTTCAATTTAACTGCAAGTGATTACAAGGCTCTGAGTAAGAAGTAGGTTTGGATGGCTAAGGCTCAAAATAGATGTAGTCAACTCTTCTACCCATGTTAATCAGACAAAAGCTTGGACACATCCTGAAATTATACTATAGGATTGGGAAAGCAGTACGTCAGGGTCCAAAATTTTCCTTTTGTTTACTTTCACCTAATCCTCCTAAGACTTCATGTCAGCCAGGCCAGTCTATGTTCTTTTATTTTTCCAGGGCCTCCAATAGACTGAGTTTTCCCCCTGCTGTTCAATGGCCTCTGGTAGAAAACAGGTTCTCACACTCTCTGATGCTGCATGTAAAGTAGTCTAACAATGTTTGCTTCCTAGTGATCTGTTCTTTGTTACCAAGACTGGATGTGATATCATGTCCCATGACATGTTTTGATGAGGTCATGCAGCTACTATAGCAATGTTCTTTCTTTCTTTCTTTCTTTCTTTCTTTCTTTCTTTCTTTCTTTCTTTCTTTCTTTCTTTCTTTCTTTCTTTCTTTCTTTCTTTCTTTCTTTCTTTCTTTCTTTCTTTCTTTCTTTCTTTCTTTCTTTCTTTCTTTCTTTCTTTCTTTCTTTCTTTCTTTCTTTCTTTCTTTCTTTCTTTCTTTCTTTCTTTCTTTCTTTCTTTCTTTCTTTCTTTCTTTCTTTCTTTCTTTCTTTCTTTCTTTCTTTCTTTCTTTCTTTCTTTCTTTCTTTCTTTCTTTCTTTCTTTCTTTCTTTCTTTCTTTCTTTCTTTCTTTCTTTCTTTCTTTCTTTCTTTCTTTCTTTCTTTCTTTCTTTCTTTCTTTCTTTCTTTCTTTCTTTCTTTCTTTCTTTCTTTCTTTCTTTCTTTCTTTCTTTCTTTCTTTCTTTCTTTCTTTCTTTCTTTCTTTCTTTCTTTCTTTCTTTCTTTCTTTCTTTCTTTCTTTCTTTCTTTCTTCCTTGTTGCACAGTACAAATGCACGGTGGATGTCAACACTGCAATTTCACCACAGGCATGGGGGAAATTTTATTTAAACTTAATCATGTTGTGGTCAGTTGTGATCCCAACATCTATTGGCAATATCACCGAATGTTGACAAGATGAGTCACGCCGCCACAACCACCCGGGGGACGGGAGGGGACAACGATGGGGACTCAGATTTAAAAAACATATCTGGCAATTTCATTACATCAGGATTTTGTTAGATCAAATAAATGAATAAATAAGCCACGCAGAGTCACTCTAGGGCGAGGGGGCAGCATACAAATTTAAATAAATAAATATAATAAATAAATAAAGTTGATTTGATCATTTTGTTTGAGAGGTGATATGAAATCTCTCTTTAAAATAAAAAAAACACCCTCACTGTTTGGCATAGTGACACTAACTATAGGCCTGCTTTCTGGCTGAAGAGTTCAGTGACAAAGAAAACCGGGTTATTCCATTTTGTCCTTGATTATCTGGGTTCAGGTCCTGTGCAACCTGGCACTCATTGTGCTAAAGAATTCCAACTGCTGTGAATATTCCCCTTTCCCTTAACATAGCCTTTGCCCTTAAAATGTCTCTGAACTGGCTGATTCTAAATATGGAATTATAGGAGCCTGAATCTCATTTTGATTATATTACTTTGAAGCATCATGGCTGCAGGAGGCAAACCAGGAAACACTCCTTTGGGACAAAGAACGCATCAGAAGTAGACGAGACATTTCGCCAGGGGACGCTTTGCTGTAAACAAGCACCTACAAAGGGTTACGCTTTGTAGTGTCCTCCTTGGGCTCACGTATTAAAGCTGTCATCAAAGTAGATCAGATTATTTTGCACATGGCTTTCCTGAAAGGATGTTATGATTTTCTAGATGTTTGGTGGCTGGTGATAAATTAGACTTTTATGATGTCATGTGAAAGGCCATTGCTTGGATTTCCTCTTCTGTTGAGCATGCTGAGGGATAATATTGCTCAGAATACAAAGCTATTCTACCTTCTTTCACTTTAACCCTTCCCTTAATCATTTGCTTTGTACAAAGAATTAAATGCAACATAAGTTGTGTAAGAAATATTTGACAGTTGCAGAAGATAGGTATTTAACTGTAGTTTTTTTATTTAAAAAACCGTCATACCATTCCTTTTATTAAAGTCCTATTCTGCTCTTGATTATCAGTGAATAAAAAAATAACTACAGCGAAACTTTGGTTAACAAATTTAATGCATTCTCCAGGACCTTTTGTACTACGAAAAATTTGTGAAGTGAATTTCCTATAGGAATGCATTGGATGCAATTTCCCATGGGAATGCATTGAAAACCAATTAATCCGTTCCAAAAAAAAATGTTAACTAAGCCACTATTTCTATGGATTTCCTTTTTTTATGCAATCTTTGTGTTAAGCGAGCCATTTGTTAAACGAGATTTCATTGTACTGTGATGGTTGTTTCTGAAGAGTAATTGTCATTGAGAGTGAGTTAGAAAAATTTAGTGTTTCATTTCCCATTTCCCAGATTCATAGAGACTGCAGATTGCTATTATGTTCTCCCTAAGCGATTATACAAGGGCCAAGAAGACTCGTGACTATTAATCAGAAATGTCTGGGGAAATATTATCTTGTGAAAGTATCTCTCATCCCAGAAATATACTGATACTGTACAAGATATCCCTATGAATCACAATCTTGTGACTCCCTTACATGCTTTAAAATACTTGTGTCCTTCAAACTTTGCATCTTCACAGGACCATAGAGCTAAAAAAAAGGGAGTAAATAGCTATTTTCCTATGAGGCAGGGCAATCCATCCATCAGATGCTCATAGGTCCAAGAAATCAAATCACCAACAGGTATTTCAAGGGGAGAGCTTTCAACTAAAGATACTGGGGGGAAATGTGTACCTGGTGTGCCATGAGCAAGAAGAAGCACTGTATAAGGTGGCTGCCTCATTCCAGGGAAGGAATTGTAGTGCATACAGTGATGCACTGAAGCAGGTTCTGTCCTGTTCGGGAGAACCAGTAGCGGAAATTCCCCCAGGCCATGCCCACCTGGCTGGCCACGCCCACCTCCATACCCCATTGTGTTGGCCATGCCGACAGATTTGACCCCGCCCACTGAGGTGGTAGTAAATTTTTTGGGAGCGCATCACTGAGTGCATATGGTTATAGTTCTTTGTTTTGTGGAAGTCTATACGCACTAGCAACCGCAAGTTCAATGTGGGAAAAGTGACAGATGGGTCAAAGAAAGTTGGTGGCAAAACAGAAAGAAGGTTAGGTTGCAGACATGTTGAAGGGGTAGCCAGACTGATAACTTTGGGCATTGGGTCACAGGAATAGCGGCTCAATGACTCAGTGCCCCAATAACACAAAGTCACTCATACCTCATTTTTATATGCGCCATGCAAGATTAAGCTCTAAATACTGTAATTTCCTCATATAAGTTAGAAATAAACACATCTTTTACTGTTTTATGAAAAATAAAGTGCAAAACTAATATTCCGGATGTTTTGTTCTTGGCAGTATTGCCATGCCTAGGGGTAAGAAACACTTAGATTTGATTTACATATCAATTTTTGATGTGACATTGAAACCGCAGGGTGATAGTAGCATATCATTTTTAATTTAATTTAATGTTTCAATTTGTATGCCGTCCCACTCGCAGAGCGACTCTGGGTGGCTAACAAAGAAAAGCACAATATCACAATTACAGTACAAAATATCAAGTCATAAGCGTTTCAGAAACATTACAGTGAATATCCCAACCACTATCATAAAACGTCAACCCATCCCCACCCGTACCAATTAAAAATCCAGTTAAAACTTTAAAAAGCACGAGCGATTCCTACGCTAAATGAGCCAGTGGGGGGTGGTAGTTGCTCCCTCTCCACCTCCCCACACCTGCCCTGCCAGCCAGGTCTTCAGCCCTTTCCTGAAGGACAGCAGCTCCGTCTGGAGATGCAGTTCAACTGGCAGGAGGTTCCCTAGGGCCGGAACGGATACCGAAAAGGCTCTTCTTCTAGTGTTAGTGTTTATTTTTTAAAAGTATTTGGAGTCTGCTGATGGTTTCTACCCTCACTCCCAGATATTTTCATAGGTGTGGTAAATGCCACCTGTTGTTATGTGACAGGCAGTTCTACCAAGGTCTTCTTCACATAGATTTAATTAAGCCTCTTCATGGTAATTTTGATGCATCAAAATGTAATGTGAATTCAGCCTTCGATTTCCAAAGTGAAAAGACAGGGGAAATGCTAACGCCACATCTGACTCATTTGCTGTGATAACCAAGATTTTAACATAACAGAAGGTAATACTTCCCTCCCTTCACCCACGTTGAAATGGTCTAATGGACTCAGTATTATTGACTTGAGTGGGGGAGTTTATTAACCCTCCCATGGGAGAGTAACTTGGGTAACAAATGATTTTTTAAAATTAATTTTTATTGTTTTTTTAAAAAGAAAAAGTAGTACACAACCACAAGGGACTGCAGTGGCTCAAGTGGCTAAGATGCTGACTGGGAAGCGGAAGGTCAGCAGTTCGATTCCCCAGTACTGCAGGACGGAAATGAGCTCCCGTCTTCGCCCCAGCTCCTGCCAACCTTTAACATAATAAAGATAACATAAAAATACAAATTACAAGTAAAAATTAAAAGTAAAATCACATACTCAAAAATACAGTAATAACAGATAGTGTATATTCATTTTATCTTATTTAAACCCTCTTGTTTAGACATATACTATTTTAATGTGAAAAATACACTATCTTAAAAAGAAAAACAAATCTAAACATAAGATAATACCCCAGTGCTATGTACATTGCCTTGGGAGTTGCAGAGCTGCCCAACATCACATATTATAACCAAAAACTCATGTGACTTGGGGCTGGTCTGCTACCTTTACCTTCAGACAGTGTATAAACCAGAAATGGTTTCCAAATGATTCCAAATCTGTTTGTATCCGTCATACCTCTTTTTATTTTCAATTCCCATGTTAGCTCATCATTAAGTGCAAGATGTCACATTTCTCTATACCATTCCTCTATATCCACTGTGGAATCATTCTTCCAATTTCTAGCAATACATTGTCTTGCAGTTGTCAATATTATTGTTGTTGTTGTTGTTGTTCAGTCGCACAGTCGATTCCGACCCTTTGCGACCCCATGGACCATTTTCCTCCAGGCACCTCTGTCCTCCACCATCCTCCTCAGCCCGCCCAGCTCTGTGCCCATTGTGTCTACAATACCATCTAGCCATCGCATCTTTGGACGCCCCCTTCTTCTCTTGCCCTCCACCTTTCCCAGCATCAAGGCCTTCTCAAGTGAGTCCTCCCTTCTTATTTGATGTCCAAAGTACTTTAGTTTCATCTTCACTATTTGTCCCTCCAATGAATAGTCAGGATTGATTTCTTCCAGTATTGACCTATTTGTTCTCTTTGCTGTCCAAGGGACTCTCAGGACTGTCCTCCAACACCACATCTCAAAGGCATCTATTCTTCTGCGCTCAGCCTTCCTAAAGGTCCAGCTCTCACACCCATACATTACCACTAGGTAATGTTCTATATTGTGTTCTTCCATATTCATATTATAAAATTCCATCGATAAGGTGGTACCTGACTCCAGCTTAAAGTTACTACCCGTTATTTGTGATATTTCATTTTCAATTTTAAGCCAAAAAGCTTTAACCACGTCACAACTCCACCACATACTTCCCTCCCTTCACCCATGTCGAAATGGTCTAATGGACTTAGTATTATTGACTTTAGTGTGTGTGTGTGTGTGGGGGGGGGTATTAACCTTCCCATGGGAGAGTAATTTGGGTAACAAATGATTTTTGCCAAAGGAAATAGTCACATAATTTTGCCTATATTTTCATTGCCAGCTGTGTGATAAGGTTGACATGAGCGCAAAGATAAGGCCTGTATATATTCTCTGTAAAGCCAGATATGCTTTATGTTCTTTGGTGGATTAACTTGTGTACGGTTTCCATCAAAGCAATCAAACACAAAATGGCACTGCAAATAGGACCAACTCCCTCTGTTTCGCTCTGTTTGTCATTTTACCACCATTGCCAGTATGCTTGTCTGACCGACTCTTTTCCCCTGAGGTTGAGACGAAGCATTGTTTTAATACTGACAGCATTCTCCTGGCCCCTCTAATGGACAATGCTGCCCCTTCCCAACTTCCTGAACAAACCAGACAGATTGTTGTTTTCTTCTTTCCTCTTATCACTCCCTGTCACTGAATGAGAGATCTGGATTCAGCTCCAATTGGCACTGATATAGTGCAGTGTGGTGGGAAATGGGGTCCGCAGGCTATTCATCACCATTATAATCAGCGGTTGTGTTTATTACTTCTTGGGATCTATGTGCCTTTGCTTTTGGAGAAACATTAGACTGAAGATTAATAGTCAGGTTGGGTTGAATGATGGGAAAAGGTAGGTTTACTTTTCTTGCTGTCTTACTGACAACGCTGTCATGGGAACATTTTAATGGGATCCTATCCTAAGATGTGCTGAGTGTCAAGGCTTCCCTTGCTCGAAAGCCAGCCGTATCCGACTCTAGGGTACAGCGCTCATCTCTGTTTCAAAGCCGAAGAGCCAGCGCTGTCTGCTTCTGCAGATGTTTCCGTGGTCATGTGGCAGCCATGACTAGACACCGAAGTGCACGGAACGCTGTTTACCTTCCCACCGAAGTGGTCCCTATTTATCTACTTGCAATGTCTTTCTTTCGAACTGCTAGGTTGGCAGGAGCTGGGGACGAAGACGGGAGCTCATTCCGTCCTGAGTGTCAAAGGAATCATGAAACTCAATGATGGATTTAGAAGCTCAGCACTTTCAGAATCACCCCCTAACGGAAGTCATCTTTATTTTACGCATACACACACACACATAACCTGCCACGCCAAAAAGACGGCTGATTTATCTGTAGGGTTTTTAAAAAATGAAACGCTGCTTTGTTCACTTCAGGAAGTGGCCTAGTCCGACCATTAACTGGAATAAAAACAATGTTATATCTGTGTTCAGCAGGAACCGGTGGAATTTCCAAATCTTTGGAGCTGTTCACAATATTTCTGGCTTCCTAGAAAAATGTTAAGCTATTGCTCCTAAGGTAAAGTAAAGGTTTTCCTTGCTCAAAAGCCAGTCGTATCCGACTCTAGGGTTCAGTGCTCATCTCTGTTGCAAAGCTGAAGAGCCAGCGCTGTCTGCTTCTGCAGATGTTTTCGGGGTCATGTGGCAGGCATAACTAGACACCGGAGCACGCGGAACTCTGTTACCTTCCCACCGAAGTGGTCCCTATTTATCTATTTGCAGTTTCTTGCTTTCAAACTGCTAGGTTGGCAGGAGCTGGGAGAAAGACGGTAGCTCATTCCGTCCTGCACTACTCGGGAATCGAACTGCTGACCTTCAGCCTCCCAGTCAGCGTCTTAGCCACTTGAGCCACTGCTGCTAGAGTGATTTAAATAAAGAATCAAATTTGCGGACATTCTTCTATCTCCTTGGTATTGGACTTGTTCTACAACTTGTTTCTTCTAAAAATAGTGAAGAGGGATGAAAGCTGAATGCCATTAATTGTTGCCTTTCTCAAATTCCTACAGATGTTTAAGAACTAACATCTTACCTGTTAGATCTAAGCCTTGCTGTCTAAAATGTATTGGCCTACACCAGGTGTACTCAACCTTTTAAAGCCAGGGGCCAGGTCATGCTCCCTCAGACAGCTTCGGGGGCTGGACAGCCATTTTGCTCTTCCTCCACCAAATGGCACTTCCAGGTGTGGTGGAGGCGGTGGGGGGGCACATGAAATGGTGCTGTGGGCCACATCCGGCCCACAGGCAGCAGGTTGAGAATCCCTGATCTACACAGTTCCTTCAAATTATTATTAATTGCACACTCTGACTAGGAAGTTGTATTCTGACATACCCAAAAGGCACTGAGTCAGGTTCACTGCCCTGAGTTGGGTTCACCTGAGTGGGCGGCATAAAAATTAATAAATTAAATTAAACTGAGTTAAGGAAAGCTTCTGACAAGTTTATACCAGCTGGTTCACAGCCCCAGCCAATGTTCACTGTCTTGCTACAGCAGGGGTGGCTAACCTTGGTGCGCCCGGTGTTCTTGGACTTCAATTACCAGAAGCCCAAGTCAGTACACCAGCACACCTGGAGCACTAACGTTGGCCATCTCTGTGCTACAGGCTCCCCATTTTAGAATGGCAGCAGTGGAGGGATATGCTATGTAGTTTCCTTTCCTCTGGATGAGACCATTGAGTGAGAGATCTGTGGTGATGTTGTGGTGCTTAATTTACATGTATGGGTGCCTTTATAGACAAGTATTTCTGCAAATGAGAGCATATTGGAGACTAAGAACTACTCCTTTGGCAAGTAATAGGTCAATTCATGACAGTGTTAGATCCCTAAGGAGCATGTTCCGTAAGCAGCTCTCCAGTCTGCACCTCAATTTCAGTAGAAGGCTACGCATGCGTAGAAGGGTTCTACGCAAGCGTAAAAGGGTTCTACGCAAGCGTAAAAGCCTTCTATGCATGCGTAGAAGGCGACTTGCGCAGAACCGTTCTGCACAGGTCCCAGATTGTCCGGAGCCGCGGTTGACAGGTATGTTCCAACCATGTTTTACTTCCATTTCCAGGAGCGGCAAGGGCGGCATGGGCCGGATAAATTGATGTTGGGGGCTGGATCCAGCCTATGGGCCATAGTTTGGGCACCCCTGGTTTAAGCAGAGAAAATGGCAGCCTAAAAATCTATCTCATCGTGTTAAAATGTTTGGGCACCCCTGCCTTAGCTATTACAGGAACTCTCAGAATTAGGCTTAACTTTAAAACAAACAAACAGAGTCCTTCCCTTTTTGGAACACCGCTTGCTAACCACCCCCTAGGCTTGTGCTATGGAGCTTTCAAATGCTTTACTAAAGAAAATTGAATTAGACAGTAATAAATTGCATAGTGAAACCAGATCATTCACCTAATGAGCTAAAATAAAAGCTATGATGACACCCAGAACCAGCACTCAGGAAATGGGATATTTACATAGAAATGGTTTGCATTTTTCCCCTCTACATTCATTGCTTTGGGTTTTTTTTTTTATAAAAAAAAAAAATTCCAGACCACACTCTACAGTCATGTCTTTGCTGAAAAATATGTGCTTTTCTAAGACTGTAAAACTGGAATGCCATAAGCTCAGGTTCAATCAATGTAATTGTGTAGCATTTGACACTTAAACCTGCAATTACAAAACGTGAGGATGGTTTTTAAAAAGCCTACTAGATAAACTCACACTTTCCCCTGTTTTAAAGCGATCATATCACAGCTAAGTGAATTTAAATCTGTGGGAGATTTGTACAGTAGTGTTAAACAGCAACAATTTGGCTGTTGGCTTTCAGCTGCTTTGCCAAGTCCCTGGTTTTTCAGTAGGTTAGTTTTCCAGGAACAGGTTGTAACTCACATTTTAAACTTACTAATGTTTTAAACCTTCTTTTTCTATTCACAGAACATATGGATGGGTTGCATTTTGTGCAGCAATGAATGCTTAGAAAGCAAAACATTTCAATGGGTTTTTAAATATTTTATTATGACTTTTATTCAGCTCCTGACTAATTAATGAAAGCAACAATGCTACTGTGTTGGTTTTGTTGAGCCCTGGGTGTCTATATCCATACTATAATGCATTCTTCAGAAATCCCCTCCCCTCTCCTCATCATACCTGTCAAGTATCCTGTATTGGCCGGGATTTCCCATATTTTAGCGCTTGTTCCTCCCCTTTCCCTCCGCTGTACCGTATTTTGAACGGCGGGGAAAGGGGTTACTGCGCATGCACGCCCACCACAAAGGGGTTCTGCGCATGCACGCCCATCACAAAGGGTTCTGCGCGTGCACAAGGGTTCTGCGCATGCACAAATGGGTTACTGAGCATGCATGACTGTGTATGCGTAGTAATTTCCTGTATTTTCCGGAGCCGCGCTTGGTGGGTATGCTCCTCATGCCCAGCTATCCTGCACATTTTTAAAGCCCAGTGGCAACAAAGCAAAAGCATTCCCAGGAAAAATAAACAGTAGCTCAGAGTGTGCTTTGAAATCAGATTTATTTTATGTTATGCGCCAGAAAAAGCAGAAGAATAGCAGGGCCACATTTGACTTGGTTAGTCAGCATTTGCTTTTGATAACATTTACTCTTTGTGGGTTTTTAAAAATCTTTATTGCTTTCTGGGGCTTCGTCTTCACATCTTATAATTGTGCCTTAAGAAAGCAAAATGCTGGCACAGAATGTCTGTCTGCTCTTGAGTCGGCATGCAAGTTCCAGTTCATACTCAATCTGGAAGCAAAAGAGGTGCATATCTCATTTCACTGAACAATTTTAATAATGTTATTGAACAGTGCCTTCGCTCCATGTCTTTCCCACCCCCATTACCTTTTCTAGGCGATTGTAATTACCCTTCTCCATAGCACAAACTGCTTGCAGAAATACAAACTATTAACCTCAGTGGCTACAAAAGCAACCCTTCGTACATTCACTCAAGAGACCATTGAATCTCACTCATTACAATTTGCGCTCATGGAATGATTTTTACCATTTGATGGTAAAAATAACTTAAAACTAATAACAGTCCCAAACAAAAATCTACTCATGAATCATGTTTCCAGCGAGGTAGCCAAGTTAGTCTGTCTTGGTATGTTGACAGAATTAAAGAGGAAGGGGCTACAGGAAAGAAAAAAGCAGGGGAGAGGGGGAGATAAAATGTTGTGGCACCTTAGAGACAAACAGATGTGTTTCACTTTAAACTTTTGTGTATCCAAAGCTACTTCTTCAGATGGGTTTGTAACACTCGCACATGCAATTTGTTTTATACTTGTTTCTTCAAAAGTAAGGCCCATCACAGCCTGATGCCAAGATCCTAAATGTATTCAGGATTGTAGCTATAACTTGGATTTTACATCCCTTTAATCAGTAAATAAATAGGCTGCAGTAGATAGAATTTACACATGTGTTTACACACAGCTTTGCTTAACTTATGGCTAATATTTAGCAGAATTCAGAAGTTATACGATAAGGTTGTCAATGTGCAACTGGCATCATTTCCAGAAACTATATTAAGACCTACCTGCAGTGCATGAATGCTAAACTGAAGCCCCTTTCTTCAGTACTGAAAAGTAGTAGTAATGTGGGTGGCCCATGACTATGGTATTTTCATGTATACATGGGCATGTGCATACCATCTGGGTAGTATAATAGCTATTATACTACCAAGATGGTATGTGCATGCACATGTAGACACGAATACATGTTAGATTAGATTAGATTTTTAATTTGTACCCCGCCCTACTCAGTTTGTAGGCCGACTCAGGGCGGCTTCCATCATAATTAAATATACAATATAACAAAACCAAAATATAAAAAGCATAAAAATATACAATACAATACAAAACAATTCAAATGTAGATCAGAGGAAAAAATACAATAAAATTATACATAATTCATAATAAATGCACCAAAATACAATAAGCAAAGTATCAAAACATCAAATACAATAAAATTACACATAATAAAAGCACCATAATAAAATAATTACAATTAGGCCACAGAACAGAACAAAACACCCTCGCCAGTCCATAGGGTCCAGGGAGTGGAAGTTCAAACCCAGGGCTCGACGTCCATGAACGGAGCCCAAGGCTCAATGTTTTTAACATCACTTACAAAGATATATATATATAGTGCGTTGTATATATATATTGATTGTGACTATTTTTTATGTATGAAGCAAATAGATTGAGAATTCTACAAAGCTCCTACTTATAATTTGTTTTAATCAGTTCTTTCATTTCTCTCTCAGCTGTGGGATGTATCTTCATTATGTTTTAGTACTCAGATTGTAACTAAAGAACATTATGGTGTCAGGTTTGTTTTTTGATTTATTTCTCTAAATTTAGCAGTGAGGTGGGAGTAGAAGCAGGTGCCAGTAGCAGTCTTGAGAAACATTGATAAAATAAGATGTTCCCCCTTCAGGAACCGTTATTTATTCATGTGCAGAACACCTTGTAAATGCGGAATGCCCTGTGCAGCTATTTTTAAATGCTGCCTCCTGGTGATTTGTAAGCCACAGCACTGGGTGAAATCACAAGACGTGGAAAAGAGGGGGAGTGAGAGGGTTCAAATTTCTGAGGATCACTAGCACTTTCCAGAAACTGTGTGTGGATGGAGGAGGCTGTCATGAAATTGGAGCGAGATGATGTCTATCATCACTTTTGTAACATGTTTGTTCTCTTGCAATATCTGAGGCAGCTGGAGATTTCTTTAGCTGAGACTTCCCTTTAATTCTGTTAAAGACTCATTGTTAAACTGTGTGTGACTTGCAAACAGGAGCAAAAGGACACAAATAAATATCTTACTGGGTCTTTTCTTTTCTCTCCCCCCTCCCGCCTCTTTTTCTTTATTGTAGGATTTTCTTCAAGGTGACTCCACCAAAGCAAAGCAAAAACTCAACTGGAAAACCAAAGTAACTTTTGATGTAAGTCATCTTTGCTTTTTGTTATTCTCCATCTACTTCATGTGATGGTTCATCTGTAAACAGCAACAATTAAATTCATTTACAGAATAAACATAATTATATTTTATAGCATTTAAAACAATGACTTAGCGGAGAAAGGTTTTTTTTAAAGGAATTCCTCCATACTGTGAAAGCATTTTCCGTATGGGTGCATTTTACTTCCGTTTCCAGGAGCAACAATGGATTTGTGGGCCGGGTGAACTAGTGTCAGGGGCCGGATCTGGCCCCGGGCCATAGTTTGGGCACCCCTAGTATAGACATTGATGAGGGGACAGTACAGTTAAGTGTTACAGTAAAAGATGGTGCAGTTTGTGCAAGCACATATTACACAACCGTCATTATTAAAATGGCCAAAGGAAGCTTTACATTTTCTGCAGTGCATTTTTCAGACCAATGTCTAGGCCGTGTGATATTCCTCTAAAAGGGAAGGGCAATGTTGAAGAGAAAGGAGAAGGCTAAAATGGAAGCAAGAAAATGAAAAGCGTGGATATAGCTCAGAAGACGGTTGGGGCACCAATTTGAGAAGAACAAAATTCTGGCATGGTGAGGGGTGATACTGTGGGCAAGGAGCGTTCACTCAAAACAGAGAAAGTCTAATGTGTGTTTGTGTTGCTTCCTTCTGGCAGGAACTGGTGCAGGAGATGGTGAAAGCAGATGTGGAACTTATGAGGAACAACCCCAACGCGTGAATTGGCTCCTTTTTTCCCATATCTACTCAGTCAATCAGACAAAACTGAGGTTCCAAGGGACAAACCCTAACTATGAATCACAGTGCTGATATTTTGAGGTGGGGATGGCAATCATTTCAGTGGCTGTTGGATGATTTACCACCATTTTATTTCTCTGCACTTGGGCAACAAATGAAGTTTCTTTTCTTTCTTTCCAAATCTCAGCCATGCGTCGGAGCTTTAAAACTCTTTGCAAAGAGTATGCTGAAGTGGTTGGTGGTTTGGCTTCTGAGACTTTGACTTGAAGGTGAAGGTTAGCTTGCCATTCCAGTTCTTTTGATATTGAAAATAAATCTCCATAAATTAAGAGTGTGTTGTAGTGGTGTCTCTTTCTTTATTCCACCGGGAGAGGGAGGAGGGAACGACAGTTATATTTGCTTTATAGGGTTAGGGAACATAAAGGAAACAGCCCTGAGGCTTGATGGATCGTGCCACAGTTACGTTTTTGTAACTTACAGCTCTATACATCTATATAATCATATTTATTTCTGAATATTGTTTCTCCTCTCTCTCTCTCATGTGTATATATCTATCTATCAATCTATATCTAGATAGATAGATAGATAGGTATAGATATAGATAGATAGATAGATAGATAGATAGATAGATAGATAGATAGATAGATAGATAGATAGATAGATAGATAGATAGATAGATAGATAGATAGATAGATAGACAGACAGACAGATATCCTAAACATTTGTGCTTTTCGCATGAAGAAGGCAATATAGGAAGACCTATTGTATCCAGTGTGTCTTACTTATAACCTGCGCATTTTGCTTCCGCTTCCGGGAGCGACGAAGGCAGCGCGGGCCGGATGAATCGCAGTAAACCCATTCGTGTGGATTCACAGGGTGCTTGGGCTTCTGGGAATTGAAGCCAAGAACATCTGGAGTGCCAAGGTTCGCCATCACAGGCCTAGGGAACTGCAGGAAGGTTTCCCCTAAGACAGGAGAAACCTGAAGCCAGGGAAGTGGAGCAAGTACCAAGCAAGCTTTAGTGGGTTGGATGGGAAAGGAATGCACGAGTCCGGCTCAAGGGAATGCGCAGCGCAAAGCAATGTGCAGGAGAAGGGGAATTTGCACCCATAGGAATACCCTGGTCTGGTCTGGTTTACTTTTGTCTGAGTGTTGTTGTTTCTCCGATGCCATTGTAAGATCCACCCCTTGGACTGATCTTCAGGCTCAGTCTGGCAGAACAGAGCCTTAACTAGACCCAAGTGCTCCTTCCACTGGTATTTTTCATGGAAGGCACCTCAAAGGGCTTCAGCGAGGCCTGGACCAGTCCTTTGGGCTTACACTTCTGCCTCCCTGTTGTTACCGCTAAGCAGATGATGCAGACGTGTTGTTTTGTTTCTACTGCACTTTCCACACCCAGTGACCCAACCTCCCTGAACAAGCCTCTTGCTTGGTGTAATTAAGGAAAGTGAGCTCCTATGCTAGCACAACCATCCGCTGGTTTATTTTTCATTAACCCAGGTGGCACTTACAGCCTGTAACCAAACCCCCCACCACATCAGCTCCTTTCTTGCCTTGCTAGGTCACTTTTTTAGGAGAAAAAGGAGGGCCATCTTTCCTTCCCACTCGGCAATGTTGTTTGTTTGTTTATGGCACGATAAATGTTGTTAAACTGGCAGATTGAGGCTGAGCGGGTGGGGTTCAGTCGAAGCACAAGGCTCCTTCCTTGAGATGCTCCTTCCTTGATCCGAGTTGTCACTCAATGTGAAATGTGTTTCTTTCACCTTCTTGTTATGCTCCGCCAAGCAGGTAACGATGGATGGTGCTTTCAAGATAAATGAAATGAAGGAGTGGCTGAGGAAGGATTCAAAACCAGGCCCACGGGGTCCCAGTCAGTTACTCTACCCACTACACCACCCTGGAGAGCATACATTTCCCCTCTAGGGAGTTAAAAGTATAAAACCTCACCAGTGGTGGGCATCAGCAGATTCACACCAGTTTGCCAGAACCGGTAGCAGAAATTCTGGCTGGCCCCACCCATCCAAGTTTTGAAATAAAGTTGTCTTAATTTGGGTCCAACGCAGGGCTTTTCCCCTGGACACGCCCACCATACCATGCCCACAGTGTGGTAGTAAATTTTTTTGGAGCCCACCACTGACCTCGCCGGAGGCCCAACCTTCTTCTTTTGTGTCCCGATCAAACCCAGGACTGCCCAAAGGAAGCCACTGTCTTGGCTTTGTCGTTGGCCAAACTTAAGTCCTCATCAGGGCGTGTTCCTGGCAGTAATCGGCAGACCAGTAAATGAGCCGGATTCTGTATCTCTCCACATTCACACCACATGTTGTTGACCGCCAGCAGCCCCCACATGAGCACATTGGTCTTGTATTTAGGCACGCCAACCCTCAGCCTACTCAGGGTCATCCAAGTGACATCATCATCAATAATAATAATAATAATAATAGTTGTTGTTTAATGATTTGTTTATTATTTTAATTTAGTTTTGCTCTTGAGTACCTTCAGAAATGTTTGTTCTTGCCATAAAGCTCTTCCTGGGTCTGAGCCGGTAGACTTGGGGCTCATATCCATTCAGAGGATGTCAAGGGTCATTCTCTTGCTTAGTTCCAAGCCTAGATAAAGACATGGAATCCGCTTTTTCTTCTGATGGGGAGAGGAGAGGCGTGGAAAGGCCCGGCTATCCCGCGCTCTAGGGCCAAACCCTCTCAAAGTGTGAAGGTGGGTAGAAGTTTCAGATTTCTTCATGAATCAAGGGGAATCTTTGCTTTGTTATAGGATGAAGTTGTGTTTTGATTGATGGGGTGGGGATGGGACCCTGTAGGTGGGACGATCAAAACTGGCTGCCTGTCCTTGGGCCAGCCTACCACTTTCATACTCGCCATTTGGCTCTGAAGGGAGGTCAACCAGGAAGGTCGGATTGTCTCTTTGAATAAATCTACCCTTCAGTGAGAGGGGGGTTTGAAGGAGGACCCGAAGAACCCTTGAAAGGGCAGCCGAGGGTGTTAGCCTCTCTCTTGTGCCATAGATAGGGCAGGGCAGTCAGGGCAAGACCTCTGGCAAGGCGGGAGAGTGAGTGCCCGGGAAAGCCTGCCTGGCTCTGCCCTCCCTTGGGTGGCCCTCCTGGCCAGACCCAGCCTAACAGCACCCATTTGATCCCTCCTGGCTCCCACCCATCCGCCCACATGGGCTGCGACCTTTCCTTTTGTCCTTGGCTCCTTTTATCTCAGTCCCGGAAAGCGGAAGGAAATGTGGCTGAGAGAGGCTCTCACCCTTCGCCTGAGAAAAGGCTGCTTCGCCGCCTGGCTGCTGGCATGACACGTGTGTGTGTGTTTGTGTGTCCTTTTTATCTCTGGTGGGCACCTGCTGGCATAGGCTGAGCCCGGTGGTGGGCATCAGCAGGCTCGCACCGGTTCGCCAGAACCGGTAGCAGAAATTCTGGATGGCCCCACCCATCTAAGTTTTAAAATAAAGTAATCCTAATTTGGGTGCAACACAGGGCTTCCCCCCTGACCACACCTACCATACCATGCCCACAGTGTCGTAGAATTTTTTTTTGGAGCCCACCACTGGTTGAGCCCCTGTCCTACCTGCTGGGGATCCCGATCCCGATATCCGACCCGACATGCCAAGGCGGAGGAGGAAGGTTCTCCGGTGATCAGTCCCAAAAATCAATCTGACACTTAAATCAGGCGAAGGGAATTCCAGAATGAATTCGACAAACGGTGGCTTCGTTTTGGCAGGTCTGGCTGTAAAACATGTAAACCACACCTGCCACATGGCCACGGAACTGTCTGCAAAAGCAGACAGTGCTGGCGCTTCGGCTTTGAAACAAAGATGAGCACTGAACCCTCGAGTCGGATACGACTGGCTTTCGAGCAAGGGAAACCTTTACTTTTACTAGAGATGAGCGCTGATTCCTAGAGTCGGATACGACTGGCTTTCGAGCAAGGGAAACTTTTACTATAGATGAGCGCTAAACCCTAGAGTCGGATACGACTGGCTTCCGAGCAAGGGAAACCATTACTTTTACTAGAGATGAGCACTGAACCCTAGAGTCGGATACGACTGGCTTTCGACCTCAAGGGAAACCTTTACTTTTACTAGAGATGAGCGCTGAACCCTAGAGTCGGATACAACTGGCTTCCAAGCAAGGGAAACCTTTACCTTTCCTAGAGATGAGCGCTGAACCCTAGAGTCGGATACTACTGGCTTTCGAGCAAGGGCGACCTTGACCTTTTCATCTGGCCTAGAAACGGGAGAAGAATCCCAAGGAAAGAAAGGACAATTTCCTCTTGGTTTTCACCATAAGTATCTCTCTCTCTCTCCTCGCCCCTTCTCCCTTTTCCCCATCTGAAACCACAGCTGAAGACCTTCGATGTCCCTTTGGAGATTGGCCAACCCGGCTGGGCCGTGGAGGGGAGGTTCACCGCATCCATTCAAAGGGGGACGTTCAAGACCTGCCCGCTTGGCCCCGACCTTACACTGAGACTAATAGGTGATGAGGAAGGAGTCTGTGAACCCAACCGACAAGACGGATGTGGATTTCTGGGAGGATGAGATCAACCAAGACGCCGGGAGGGATCAATAACAATCACACTTATATAGCACCCCATAGTACTTACTAGGGCACTCTGTAGGCCGGGGTGCCCAAAATGTGGCCCGGGGGCGCATCCCGCCCCCATGCCAATTTTATTTATTTATTATTTATACTGCAGTGGCTCAAGTGGATAAGACGCTGACTGGGAAGCGGAAGGTCAGCAGTTCGATTCCCGAGTACTGCAGGACGGAAATGAGCTCCCGTCTTCATCCCAGCTCCTGCCAACCTAGCAGTTCGAAAGCAAGAAATTGCAAGTAGATAAATAGGGACCATTTCGGTGGGAAGGTAACAGCGTTCCGTGCGCTCCGGTGTCTAGTCATGCCTGCCACATGACCACGGAAACGTCTGCAGGAGCAGACAGCGCTGGCTCTTCGGCTTAGAAACAGAGATGAGCACTGCACCCTAGAGTCGGATACGACTGGCTTTCGAGCAAGGGAAACCTTTACCTAGTGCTTATTAGGGCACTCTGTAGGCCGGAGTGCCTAAACTATGCCCCGGGCCGGATCCGGGGCCCCCAATGCCAATTTTATTTATCTATTAATCACATTTCTACTGCCGCCCCCTCGACGAGGCGACTCCGGGCGGCTCACCAAAAAAACCATTTAACATTTAAAACATTAGAAACTAGACTTATTCCCCACTTCGGTGGGGAAGGTAAACAGCGTTCCATGCGCGCCGGTGTCTATCATGCCTGCCACATGACCACGGAAACGTCTGCAAAAGCAGACAGCGCTGGCTCTTCGTCTTTGAAGCAGAGATGAGCACTGCACCCTAGAGCCGGATACAACTGGCTTTTGAGCAAGGGAAACATTTACCTTTAGACTTATTTAAAGTTTAAAAAAATTAAAATTTGGCCCACACAAACGCCTGTACTTCCGCTTCTGGGAGCAACGAGGATGGCACGCTGGGTGAATAGGTGTCTGGGGTCCGGATCCGGCCCCGGGCCATAGTTTGGGCACCCCTGAACCATGTGGCCCACAGCCCAAAACGTTTGGGCATCCGTCCTCTAGGGGGTTCCCAAGTTAATTAGCATTTTTGCCCCCAACACGCTGGGTACTCCTTTTACAGACCTCGGAAGTTTGCACGGCTGAGTCCATCTGGAGTCCTGGTGAGGATCGAACTCACAACGTCCTGGCTGCACTACAGCACTTTAACCACTGTTCCACCAGGGCAGGTCCTTCAAAGGTTGCAGGTTAAACCCCTCTACCACAAAAGGTGGGGCGGGGTTGGGGGGGTTGGGGCGATTGCCAACCGTGGCCAGTTTCTGCCTTCTTAGAGACCCTTCTTTCCCAAGGAGTGTCCCTTAATTCATGCCCAGGCGTCGCCGCCCTTTCACTTCGCCATGCTGACAGCTAATATTGGGAATCGGATACGACGAAGAGGAGGAGGAGGTTGGGAAGACACCACCACCATCACCACCACCTCTCCTGCCAGGTGACCTGCGGGGGCCCCCCTCCAAGGTTGGCCTTCTGAGCGACAAGAACCAGGGGAGGTTTCCACGAACCTGGACAGTCGCTGGGATGGGGGAGAGATGGCAGACTCCGCAGCAGCAGGGCCGTCGCAGCGCACCCATCGCCCCCCCCCGTCCCTCCCGTCTAAGCCGACCCACACAGCCCCGTTTGGGAGGGGCGCAAGGAAGAGGGGGGTCCTCTACCAGCACTTGCGGGGGGGGGACTAGAGACGGGGCGCTGCTTTATTCTGTGGGCGAAGGAAGCAGCTTCCAGAAGGTCCCCTCCTCTCCTCCTTTTCCTCCTCTTTCTCTCCATCCCCCCCTTTTGCTCCCCCCCTTATCTGGGGGTGGGGTGGGGTGGGGGGTGGCATAGAAGAAAGCCAAGGCACAACAGTGTGTTTTCGCAGCTGCCTTTGAAGATGGATTTCAAAACAATGTAAGCAAGGGTTGAGAGGTGGAGGATCCTGGTGGCTGATGGAGGGAAATCAAATCTCTCTCTCCTTTCTCGAAAGAGCGGCTCCTTCTCGCTCCTCGCCTCTCTCTCGCTCGCTCTCCCTCGCAGCCTTCTTGAGTCCTAGGCGATGTGCTTTGGGACGGGAGAGGAGACATTTCCCCCACTGTGGACGGTTGCAAAACTCGCCTCCTCCTCTCCCCCCCCCCCAAAAAAAAAGTGGCAGCTAACCTGTCCGGCTCCTGCCAACCTAGCAGTTCGAAAGCAAGAAATTGCAAGTAGATAAATAGGGACCACTTCGGTGGGAAGGTAACAGCGTTCCGTGCGCTCCGGTGTCTAGTCATGCCTGCCACATGACCACGGAAACGTCTGCAGAAGCAGACAGCGCTGGCTCTTCGGCTTCGAAGCAGAGATGAGCACTGCACCCTAGAGTCGGATACGATTGGCTTTCGAGCAAGGGAAACTTTTACCTTTACTTTTTAACCTGTCCGGCGAAACAATTATCTCCCAACCAACCCAAGTCATCGAAGTTATGCAGCACGTTCCGTTATTATTATTATTATTATTATTATTATTATTATTATTATTATTATTATTATTATTATTATTATTATTATTATTATTATTATTATTATTATTATTATTATTATTATTATTATTATTATTATTATTATTATTATTATTATTATTATTATTATTATTAGACTAGGCGACAAAGATCCCTTTGCTGTTACAAATTACAGCCTTGGGAAGTCAACCCCACTCATTGCAGCCGAATAGTCTTTTAAGTGTAAAACCTCAGCCGAACAGGCCTATGGACTTTGCAAGGCTTAGTTGCAAGTGATTATCTAGCAACAAAAATAAAATAAAATAAAAATCAGGCCCGCAATGTTTTGATTTAAAAGGGCAACTGCTTCCTTATTTGCACTGAGGATCGTTATGTTGCAACATAATGCTAACATGATGTTTACTCAGTGCTAAGTCCCATTGATGGTATGTGTTTCCCCCTGTAAGAATGCACAGAACTGCAGCCTTAGACGTCGGTCTGATAAGTAAAATACTTCTCAAATTAGACACTATGCAATAGTGACTTGGGGATTCATGGCACTGAAGTTGACAGGACTTTGAATGAGCAGCCTTAAAAATAACAGAGCTGTTCTTGCTCTTTATCATCCAATAGTCGATGCTTCTCTCTCTCTCTCTCTCTCTCTCTCTCTCTCTCTCTCTCTTTCTCTCTCTCTCTCACCCTCTCACCCAAACACCCACACACACACCAATAACCCAATTTATTCAATTTTGCATATTGAAACACACACACACACACACACCAATAACCCAATTTATTCAATTTTGCATATTGAAATACACACACACACACACCAATACTGTAACCCAATTTATTCAATTTTGCATATTGAAATACACACACACACCAATACTGTAACCCAATTTATTCATTTTGCATATTGAAATACACACACACACACCAATATTGTAACCCAATTTATTCAATTTTGCATATTTAAATACACACACACACACACACCCAATAACCCAATTTATTCAATTTTGCATATTGAAATACACACACACCAATAACTCAATTTATTCAATTTTGCATATTGAAACACACACACACACACAGACACACACACCAATAACCCAATTTATTCAATTTTGCATATTGAAATACACACACACCAATAACCCAATTTATTCAATTTTGCATATTGAAATACACACACACCCCAATACTGTAACCCAATTTATTCACTTTTGCATATTGAAATACACACACACACACACACACACCAATAACCCAATTTATTCAGTTTTGCATATTGAAATACACACACACACACACCAATACTGTAACCCAATTTATTAAATTTTGCATATTGAAATACACACACACACACACACCCAATAACCCAATAACCCAATTTATTCAATTTTGCATATTGAAATACACACACACACACACACACACACACCAATAACCCAATTTATTCAATTTTGCATATTGAAATATATAGGTACCATCCTAAGTGAAGAAGCTCCAAGCTGATCTTTCAAGCTCTCCGAAAGAGTTAATAGCTCCAAATGTGTGGGTTTTCCTGCTTTTTCCCAGGAGTGATGGAGAGGTGGGGAGGCGGGAAGCAAAGGAGGGGGGGAGGGACGGGAAGAGGGAGACTTCTGTCTCTGAAAAAAAAAAGTAGTAGTAAAAATAAAAAAATAAACAGGGAAAAGCAAACGGGACTTTTCCTCCGGGTTGTAATGCACGGACCTGCCATCCTTCACCTCCTAGTGAGAGGTCAGGTGAAAGTCTCCTGCAGGTACGGCTCACCCTTTGCCCCACAAATTGTTCCCTTCTGCCCACCCAGGTTGACTCAGAACTGTTTATTTAGGGGGCTGAGCGGAAAAGAGGGACCAGGCCATCAGTTGCCATGGACAAATGACTGGAGGCCTATCCTCCCCTGGCTCTTTCTTTCTTTCTTTTTTCTTTCTCCCTTCCTTTCTTTCTCACTTACTTACTTACTTACTTACTTACTTACTTACTTACTTACTTACTTACTTACTCACTCACTCACTCACTCACTCACTCACTCACTCACTCACTTACTTACTTACTTACTTACTTACTTACTTACTTACTTACTTACTTACTTACTTACTTACTTACTTACTTACTTACTTACTTACTTACTTACTTACTTAATTGCTGCCAAATTCTGAATCAACATTCTCTCTCTTTCCCCCTAACATCTGGGTGCCAGTAAACTTTGCACGGTCAAACACAGTATCCATTGGCGAAGAAGAAAACTCGTTTACCGCAAAAATCGGACGGCCGTGGTAAATCCTAGTCGAGGCAGGAAAAAGGAGCTACCAGCTACACAGAGGAGGACGAAATGGGGAGGGAGAGAGGCGTGTGTGTGTGTGTGTGTGTGTGTGTGTGTGTGTGTGTGTGTGTGTGTGTGTGTGTGTGTGTGTGTGTGTGTGTGTGTGTGTGTGTGTGTGTGTGTGTGTGTGTGTGTGTGTGTGTTGCAGAGTTCAAGTATTCGCCAATCCAGGCTACAAGCGGCTTCCGCGTCTTTTCTTGCTGGCATCAGATCATGCCTACCTTATTGTTATAAATGAAAAAACGAAATTTATCCCAAAGAGGGCCAGTCCGTCTACACTGCAGCGATCAATTCTGGTCTCAAGTGTAAAAGGCAGCTCGTCCTCGAAAGACACGGATGAAACAAGTCCCATTGATTTCAAGCAATCTTTCTCTCCCCTACATTTTCTCCCCACTCACCCCAGCCCAGATATAGGCACACACCCTTACTAAAGTTGTAAAAAAAAAGCCACATAGATTTGTATACTTATCCGTTATACTAACCATCTATTGTATCCCTTTGTACCTGATGTATTTAAATCGATGCCATGAAGCCTCACTCTTATGTCTGACGAAGTGGATTTGATCCACGAAAGCTAACATTAAAATACAGCAGTCAGTCTTTAGGGGGTCACAACATTTCTTGTCTTTCTATCTTTTGGTTTGGTTTACTCTCTGATACCTCTGTTAAAGAAGCTGATCTTGAAAAACGTCCAGGTCCTAGAAACCCACACATAACTCCACACCTCACCCCCACCCCGTGTGTACAGGAGGACGGTTGTGCGAAAAGGAGAGAGGCTATAAAATGCGGGAGAGTCTGGATTCGATTCTGGATTTCGACGGTGGCGGGTCTCTAACTGTATGCATTCGAGCTGGATACATTCGAGCTGGAATTACAAGGGCCAACTTTCAGCCGCCACCACTCCATTTTAATACTACTGTACACGCAATATATGCAGCTAGTAAAATTGTAAGTCGGTCACGGAAAAGGCAGGCGGAGGGCCGCGGAGAAGAAAGAAGCGAAACGGCAGCCAAAGAAACAGAACCGAAAGCGAAACGCCAAAGGTCGTGGTGGTGGTGGTGGTGGTGGTGGTTCGCTAAGCATCTCCGGATCATGTGGGGTGGGGGGTGGGAAGGCTCTCAGAAAATGCCTGGAAACCTCAGGACAAACCTGGCTGACTCCGGAATCCGGATAGATTTAGAAGCAGACACAGCAACGGGATCTTTGTCGCCTAGTCTAAAAAAAAAAACCCGGACAAGCCGGAGGGTTAAAGCCCTTTAAAACTGCTCGCGAGTAAATCGCTGGTGACTTGTCCAGAGTCTTCGGAGTTGGGCGGCAATATAAATAAGATCGACAGACAGATGGATAGATGATAGACTTCCAACGATAGGAAACTGGCCTTGGGAAGCGGATCTTTACGTGCCATTTAAGGGACCAACCCGGGACTGTGGACGCCTGAAAGCCGCTGCCGTGTGAAGCGCCAACTGGGGTCAACCTCGGTAGCATAAAAAGCCATGGATCCCCTGTGAGAAGAATAACCGGTGGTGATAATAATATGAACAACATTTGAGTCATAAAATAAAATAGGCGCCGGTGGTACGCATCCCTACGTTTTCCTCTGATTTCTGAAAGCGAGCCTGGATTTATTCAGATTTTAGGAAGCTGCTTAAAAGCTACACGCATTCCTAGCGCTCAAGTCCCCTTGAAACTACTGGGAGTTTATTTTCCGCGTCGCCACGACTCGAGTCGCCTGGACCTTACTGCAAAAAAGCAACCCCCGCTTCGCTTCGGCAGGAGTCTTCTGCTACCTCCGCCCGAGGGCAAGCGCCAGGACCAGGGCTGGGCCGCCAGTCTCGCCCGTCCTCCCTCGGTGTGATTCTAGGGCCGTGATGGCGAACCTTGGCACTCCAGATGTCCTTGGATTTCAATTCCCAGAAGCCAAAGCCCCCCCCCTGAATCCACATGAATGGGTGATTCATCCGGCCCATGGCCCACCGCCCTTGTCGCTCCCGGAAGCAGAAGTAAAACGCGCCCGGTTCATCGGGAGTGGACTGGTTTAGCAGATCCACAAGACCAGTGGGTTCGCTTAATTTTACGCTGCGAAGAGGAGGGTCTGGGTCTGGGGCACAAGGATGTCTTTAAAGGGGGCTTCCAGAGATGGGTGGCCCGTTGTGTGATGTTATCAAAACGAACTGTCCCTGTCCACTCGCGGGATGGGGGGGGGGGATTCTGCGATCCTAAAGAGGCACCTACTTGGACGAAAAATCCCTGCCTCACCTATATATTTGCTTTCAAGGAAAGCAGGAAGAAGAACCGCAGAGCATCTGCCACCCTTTTTCCAGGCGATTCCTTGCCATCGCCTGATTCCTCCTGCCCACCTCCCCACCCCCAGGCACCGTGGCTGAATCGGGACCATCCCAGGACCCGGCTTGGCTGTCCCTCATCGGCTGCGAACCTGCCCTAGACTCCGAAATGCGAGGAATTCCTTACTTGTCATTTTTTTTCCTCCTCCCTTTTCTCCTACCACGTTTCTAGCGGATTTTCTACATCTGGGCACAATGAAGAGACATGCTTTTACACCTGAGGAGCCAGCCGGCTAATCGCTGCCAATTTCTGAAGCATTACACACACACAGACACTCTCTCTCTCTCTCTCTCTCTCTCTCACACACACACACACACACACACACACACACACACACACACACACACACTCATACACACACTCTCTCACACACACACACACTCTCTCTCTCACACACACACACTTTTTCTCTCTCTCACACACACACACACTCTCTCACACACACTCTCACACATACACACTCTCTCTCACATACACACTCTCTCACATACACACTCACTCTCTCTCACTCACACACACACTCACACACTCTCTCTCTCTCACACACACACACTCTCTCTCTCTCACACACACACACTCTCTCTCTCTCACACACACACTCTCACATACATACACACTCTCTTTCTATTTCTCTCTCACACTCTCTTTCTCTCTCACACACTTTCTCTCTCACACACACACTCTCTCTCTCACACACAGGACTATTTCAGGCGCCCAGCGGCGGATCTCCTACACGCGGTTTCCTTCCCGCTGAAATTAACGCCCCTTCCTCCCACTGGAGGCATTGGGCCATTGTTTCATTAAACGAGACGCCGGTTAATTAAGCTAAAGCACCATCACCCGCCAGGACTGGTCCGGAGTCCTCCTCTGGAGAGCCCGAGGGCGGAGGGGCGACATCCTTTGGACTGACCTCTACCTCTCTCTGCCACTCCGCGGGAACGCCAGCTTTGCCCCTGCGCTGCCCTGGCGAGGGGGGGGAGAGAAGGCACCAATCCAGTTCCTACCCAGCCCCCCTCCCCCCCAGGAAGGAGAAGGGCGGCGGGGGGGGGCGCGAAAGCCCACCCGCGTCATTCCAATCAGAAAGGGTCGAGATCGACCTAGGCGCGCGTGGGCTTCTCCTCGGTCCGCTTCCTACGAGTTCTCCCTTAAAAAGCGGCAGCGGCGGGGTGGTGGGGGTGGCTTACTGGCTTCCCAAGGAGCCCGCTCCAGAGAGATCGGCCACAACACAAGCCACAGCTGGGGCAAGCCAAAATTACTCCCCTGAAGTGGAGTGGATCCGATCCGAAACGAATGAGCTGAGATCATACTGTGGTCATCATGCAAGCTCTCCCGAGGATCCGCAGTCTCGCCCAGTTGCGGGTTTGTCCGTCGCCATCTCGGCGAAAGCCATGCATCCCAAACCAGCCAAGCGGCTCCGTCCCTCGTTTCTCTCCCGCCCGACTCGCCATCCACTCACTTTTCCTCTGGTTTCTGAATTCCGAAACATTTCCTCCCAAAGAATCTTCCACGTTCTCTACGCCCAAAAATAATAATATGACTCCAGGGCTTCCCCGAGGCATATCAAAATAGTTGGACTGACTGTAAAATGGTGGTGGTGGTGGTGGTGGGGAAGCAGCAAAGAAATTTGCAATAATTGTCAAATTATCACTTATGGGAAAATATAAGAAGTATTGGATGATATTTTTTCAAAATCAAAACTGATGACGTGGATAAAACGATGGACAAACCCCTGTTGCGGTAGCATAGCAATTTGCACTAAAAGTAGGTCCATTGAATCTATAAGGATGTGATGAGCTAATTTCTCCATAAATTCCATGGATTCAAACGGGCCTGTTCTAACTTCAGTTTACTAGCTAAAGCAAACACAGAGTAGACTCATTTGAATCAATAATACTTACTCAACAGGCCTAGTCTACGGGAATTTACTATGCTAACCAACAGGATTTTTGCCAACATTAGGCAGGAGAGGTTGACTGGGTTCCAGAAGAGGTTGAAATATTTAAATTGTCTATATATTAAAGAGGCAGCCTTTTTTTTTCTCTTTAGCCCCACAAGGTGGGCAATTTTAAAGGGGGGGCAATTTGAAAATGAGTTATTAAGAGTGAAAGGACTTTCAGGCTTCCTCCATGTGAACAGGAATTCACTTTTTGAATAATAAGAATTATGAGGGGGGGGAAATCAGGATTTTAGAGATGCTTAGGTGGGGCAGGGCCCAAAAAAAGTTGGGAACCACTGCTTTAGATATATTACGATATTCTATATGCTCTTTCTAAATAAACTACCTACGTGGGTGATATCTGTGCACTGAATGTTCTCGAATTATAGTTCTCAAGTGAATTTATGCCCTTCATGTTTATGTGATAAAAATGCCATTGACAGTTTTATTAAGTGACTCAAATTTCAGCCAAAGGAGATTCAATCAGAGGAGTCACCTCTGGAAAAGTCCAGATAAAAGACTATTCTATATCCTGTAGCCTCAAAAGGAAGGAGATTCTCTTTCTCTCTGCCCAGAGCTAAAAATGACCTAAAGGAAGAAGCCGAAGGGAAGACATAAAAAGTTCTTACAATATAGGGAAAGTGTGAACTCAGCATAGGAAGGGAGCAGGGAGATTAGCAAAGAGAGAGATATTATCAAGCTTCTCTTGAGGAAATCTAAATACGTTTCTTGAACAGAAAAGACAGAAATTTCAATTGGCATTACTACTATACATATTTTAAAATATCTGCAATTGAACAGCATCAGTGCTAAATTCTGACCAGTTCGCAAGGGTTAATTGACCAATTTACCAATTTCAGGTCTTCGGTGGATAGCTTTTAACACATCATCCAGTTCATATCTGAGTTTGTTTTACTCAGAATAACTATTTACTTCAACAGAGTAAATAGGTTTACACCTGAGCAAATTTCCTTACAACAGACTTGCACATTTTCATTCCATTAATATGAAGACTGTTTTTTTAAAAAAAAAATTAAAACCAAATATAGACCACAAAGAACTACAGTTTTGCAAAAAAAAAATCATAATCATAAAGTAAAAGTGCAGGGATTTAAAGTAACTAAAATCAACAGAATAAAACAGATTTAATAAAGTCCTTAATTTAGAGCAGAGTATGTTCGAAGTAAATTCCACTCCTATGTAAGCAATAGAATTGGTGTCAAAATAGCATTCATGCTCTTCATAAGGAATAAATCAAAATACAGTATTGTAGAGATTAGGGCTGTTATCATATACAGTATCCCCTAGCCTAGGAGCAAGCCTCATTCAAGATCAGGTGATTTGCTTCTGGGTTGGCTTGTCTGGGACAGAAACTTAAGACAATAAAAACTGGAGGTTCTTTGGTCTCGGTCCAAGATAAATCACCACGTCCATGATTTTACGTTCATTCTAAACACAAAATTGTAGAACATTCAGTACTAGCGATCTCTTAGCAAGTTACTTTCACGTGCAGTCCTAATCGCATGAATTTGGGAGTGACTCCAGCTGAGGTGAGTGGGAAGTAGTCCCAAATTTTACTCAAGGACCAATGCGTAGAATTACAGCGACAAGTGGTTCAACCCCTTATAATTTTTTAAAAAAATATAGTGTCTGGACTGGGATTGCGTTTTTGTTGTGCTTTGGTCAGCGGGGAGTTCCATGTAGAACTAATGAAGCCGTCCAGCCTCTGATTAAGTTCGAAATAAAAGTTTCCCCCATGCCTGCAGTGAAATTGCATTATTGACATCCACCGAGCATTTGTACTGTGCAACAAGAAAGAAAGAAAGAAAGAAAGAAAGAAAGAAAGAAAGAAAGAAAGAAAGAAAGAAAGAAAGAAAGAAAGAAAGGCGATTAACTTTTGGTTATCAGACACCTTTGGTCTGATGTGGCCAAAGCACCCAACAATGAATGGAAACCTGGACAGCTCACACTGACACGAAACCGGGTTCCCACGTTCACTCCAGGAGACCAGACAACACCGTACCTGAGCGCTGCGGCTCAGCTGCAGCCACATGTGCTTTGAAACGAGACCACTGGCAAGGAAGACCTCCTGGCACACTCGTCCAGCACTGGGGGAAGGAGAGATCCCTGCCCGCTCCTTCTGTTTTCCTCGACGCCAGAGGGAGCCGCCTAAGAGTCGACGGGGGCCAGGATGATGATCCCACGGGTGCTTCTCGTCCGCCGAGGCCCCTGCAGCCTCCCTCGCTTTCCCAGTCCGTCTGAGACTCTCAGGTCTACTGGAGACCAAGTCGTTTCCCTGCCGGTTTTGCCCGTAGGGGTGGATCGCAGCCTTCCCGTTGCCTCCCGTCCCGAGGAGCGCAAACGGGCATCCATTGTCCCGTCGGGGCCTGCCGATCGGCAGAAGCGGAGACGCTTCGACCTCGGCGGCTCCTCCGGCTCTTCAAACTAGAAGTGGTTTGGCGAGCGGAGAAGGATCGGGCGCCTCCTCTCCGCTGCGATCCCCGACGAGGTGGCGGCTCCACGCAGAGGGACGGAAGCCTTCTCTCCCCCTTCGAGTCCTTTCACGTCGGATCAGCTCTAGCGGTGGGCAGAGAAGCCCGGGGGCCCCCTCTCTCCGCCCCCGGTCCCAATTTGCCGCGATTCACCATCTAACTCCGGGTCTCTCGCCCACCCACCTTCCCCGCGATCCCCCCCGGCCCCCCTCCTCCAGGCTGGGCCGTCCGGCTGGTTAAAACCAGGGGCATCATCAGCCCCCACTCCCGCCCCCCCTGGAGGCCAGGAGGGCTCGGGAGAATTAGGGAGGGAGGGGAGGCCTGGACTGCGTCAAAGAGTGGCCAGCACAAAGGAGCCATTCATGGGCATTCACGGTCCCCAGGTGAGGCTCCTCACCTGCGCCACGACCCGTCCCTGCGCCTCCTCCCGCCCGAAGTCGCGTCGGCGACATGGAGGGTGGGATCGACGCCCGAAGGGGCCTCCCCGCACCCTCGCCTTCCCCCACTCTCTGGGCTGCGGGACTCTTGCCTGCCTCCTACGCCCCACCGCTCCTGGGCTTGTGCGCCTGCCACGGTCGGGGCTCGCAAGAGCCAGGCAGGCGAGCCCGATTTCGAAAAAGTGCTCTTCCCCCTTTCCATAGCAATGGCAATTACACTTCGGTAAAGGTAAAGGTTTCCCTTGCTCGAAAGCCAGTCGTATCCGACCCTAGGGTGCAGTGTTCATCTCTGTTTCAAAGCCGAAGAGCCAGCGCTGTCTGCTTCTGCAGACGTTTCCGTGGTCATGTGGCAGGCATTACTAGACATGGAGCGCTGTTACTTTCCCACCCGAGTGGTCCCTATTTATCTACTTGCAATTTCTCGCTTTCGAACGGCTAGTTTAGCTGTTAGGAGCTGGGTCAAAGACGGGAGCTCATTCCGTTCTGCAGTACTCTGGAATCGAACTGCTGACCTTCCGCCTCCCAATCAGCGTCTTAGCCACTTGAGCCACTTGCAGTCCCCACATAATATACATAACAAGGGACTGCGGTGGCTTTGACGGCTGGAAGGTCGGCAGGTCAGCAGTTCCGAGACCCCAAGGCTGCATGACAGAGTGAGCTCCGGTCTCTGTCCCAGCTCCTGTCAACCTAGCAGTTCGCAAGCAAGAAATCGCAAGTAGATAAATAGGTTCCACTTTAGTGGGCAAGGCTCCGTGCACTCCCCGGTGACTCTCGCCATGTCTGCCACATGTCCACGGAAACTTCTGCAAACGGCTTTTTGGCTGTAAACGGAGATTAGCACCACCCCCTAGAGTCGGATACGACTGGCTTTGGAGCAAAGGCGACCTTTACCTTACCGCCCCGTAGCGCCTAGTGCACTCTCTGGGCAGTTCACAAGGTAATTAGCATTTTGCTCCCCAACATGCTAGGTCCTCATTTTACTGACCTCAGAAGGATGGGAGGGTGAATCAACCTTGAGCCCTGGTCAGGATCAAAGTCACAACCTTTTGGCTGCAGTACAACAGTTTAACCGCTGCACCACCAGGGCTCTTCCAAAAGCTTCGCTCCCCTCCCCACCCTTGACTCCACGCTGCTGAACGGAGGGGCTCAGTAGTTGCTCCTCCCCGCCCCCTCCATCCGATCCACCTGTGTGGCGAGCCTCCTCCTCCTCCTCTTGTTCCACCCCCCACATGCGCCGTCTTAACCCCCACCCCCAAAGGGCCGCCACCAAGGAGCATAAGCCCAGCTTCCTGTAGGAGTGCCATCCTAACTCCATGAAATATCTTGCTGTTCTTAAGACGAGAGCCTGGCAGATGCAGACCACCAGGCCATGAACATTTTAATACATGCCTAAAGAAGTGGTCTTGAACCACGATAGCTCCAGCAAGGTTTTGTTTTTCTTAGTGATCCAATAAAGGTATCGCCTGTTTCCTGCATCTTTTGCATCTTTACGAGGAGTCAAGAGTGAGGGCAGCTTTTGAACAGGGGGGCAAGAGTGAAGGAGGGCAGCCTTTTTGGCTCCCCATGGAAGGAAGAAGCTATCAGAAGGGAGGAGAACGCTGCCTTGCCTCGGGTGTCCTGAAAGGCAGAAAGTGTGCCACACAATCTCGGTCCGAGAGGCCACCCTTGGAAATGTCCCTTGCTGGCCTTTACAAATAGTAACCCTACGCTTGTCCTCCTTACGAAGCTTGTCTGTCTAGGCTTAAAGCAGGGATTCTCAATCTGCAGCCTGTGGGCTGGATCTGGCCCCCACCGCCTCCACCACACCAGGAAGTGCCATGTGGTGGAGGAAGGGCAAAATGGCCACCTGGCCCGAAGCTGTCTGAGGGAGTGTGACCCAGCCTGGGCTTTAAAAGGTTGAGAACTCCTGGCTTAAAGGAAACGCCATTAGCAGCCCATTCCAACCCACAGGCAGGCTTACTAAGAAATCGTGCTTAAGGTGTTAGGTGGAGCTGATCTCCCAACTAAGCAACAGGCCACTTTCCTCACAGGCCTCTCTTGTCTGGCTGAAAACAAAAAAAAAAAAAATGAGGGGGGGGGGCAGCTTCCATCTCAGGGTTTTTTGTTGGTGGGGAAATAAAGTTCCTGCCCCATCTCCCTTTTGGATGGTGTTTGTCTTCAATTTTTCCCCTGGCGTACATTCTGGCCGCATACATTCAGGCCGGCACTATCACCTAATCCTAGACCCGTATCCCCTTGCTAATCTGGACTAGAGAATAGAGCTATTGAAGCAGTTAATGTAATAAGAACTGTGTTAGTTCTTTTCAGGCTTTTCTAGGTAGAGAGTAAACAAAAGTAGTTTACCATTCCCCTCTTCTGGGTGGGGGTGGGGGGCATCCTGGGATTATGCAGCTGGCCCTTGACTGCACAGGTTGGCTCTGCTCTTGGAAGGCACAGTGGGGAACCGAACTCCCAGCCAGAGACTTAAACCACTTCTTCAGCCAGAAGAAGCTGCAGAGTGGTAAAATGAAGATGGGTGTAAATTTCATTGACTCAGTCTACTATAGCTAAAGGACCAGCTACTGGATTTTGTCTGGGGTCTCTCAGACCAACGAACTAGGTCCCTCCAGAACAACTGAGAGTTAATTTGAAGTACAATGCCTTGTCCTATCCCTAGGCCACTGTTTTGCAAACTTTGGGTTTTGGACTTAAATTCCCAGAAGCCTATGTTAATTCGGCAAAGCACGGATCCACCAATGTACTGACAGGCTCCTGGGAATTGAAGTCCCAAACCCAAAGTTTGGGGAACCTGCTCTAGGCTAAACCAAGGATCCGGAGTCAGCGAGATGCCTGTAAACTGCAGTAGCTTTGCTTTCTGAATATTCTCCCTCTCTCTGCACTCCAGTCATGTCTGCCTCCTACGCCCCACCGCTACTGGGCTCCCTATCTCTCCCCCCCCCCCACACACACACAATCTACACGAGTTTCTCAGTCCTTCTGGTCTCATAGCAGCCTTCTGGAAAGATAGAAAGCTGCTTTTGCTAATGGAAAAAAGAAGAGGCTTCTGAAATTATTTTGGGTTAAAAGGATTCTTGCTGGAGAAATTCTGTGGGAGGGAACACCTGAATGAGGCTCCTTTCACATCCCCAAGATTTTTCCCCACCAAAGTGGTCCCTATTTCTCTACTTCCAATTTCTTGCTTTCGAACTGCTAGGTTGGCAGGAACTGGGACAGAGACTGGGGCTCAGCGCTCAACCTGTCATGCAGTACCCAGGTCTCGAACTTTCCGGCCTTCCAGCTAACAAGGCAAGCTTCTTAACCACTGAACCACCATAGAAACTCAAACAGCCTCCCCTTTTTCTTTCCTCTTCCTCCTCTCAAAAGAAAATGGCTAGGAAAGAGTCACTGGATAAAACGACTAAAGAGACCATCTGGGCACAATCACAAGGGTTGACACTTCCCCTTACCCAAGATTTTTACTCAAGATTTGCAGGTGATCTGCCTCTTTAACTATCTACTCAGACGTAAGCCTCATTGAGTTAAATGGGAGTCTCTGGCCTGCTTGTCTTTACTGACTTTGTTGGCATCAATGAGGCCTCCCTACATCAAAATTAAGGGAATTAATTGATTACTGCCACACAAACCATTGAGAGGTGCAGACCATTTCTAACGGTTTTGAAGCCATTTTCCCTATCAATTCAACCAAAGAAGCAAATCCTCCTCCCCTTATTGTTTCATTTGCCTCCCCGTGTATAACTGAAAGGGCACAAACCAGACCAAGTTAAAATACATTGAATCCCCATTGATTTAACAGGCACAGTTAAGCATAAGTTTGCTTAATTTCCTCCCGCAGAACTGGTGAACTTTCGTTTCCTTTGCTTTCAAGACTGTGGCCATTGAGTAGTCTCAATGTATTGTATTAAGCACAAAATGTGTCAGAGGTTATGTTAGGCTCAAAAGGGACCCGAAAAGGTAAAGACACAATCAGGCTGAAATAAGGTCATCAGCTAATAATAATTTTAGCAACTCTCCTACATGCTAGGAGCTCTGTCCAAATCTCGGCTGAGCAGTAACACAAATCACAGGACATAAGGTCAAATCGAAAGCCATGCAACACACTCCTAACAATATATACCTGTTCTCACAAATAAGCCATATCCAGTTCAAAACAAAACAGCAAATCAAGTAAGTTTAAAATGAGTCACAATTGGCTTCACAATCAAATGAAATCAAAGCATTTGCGACTTGAACCCATAGTATATAACAGTTAGGCCTGTTTAGCACAATTTTTGAACCCACTGGAATCTAATAAATTTAGGCTATTCAAGCTGTTAATTCACATGTAATTCAAGGTCTGTCAATTGCATCTAACAAATGAAAATGTCATTGATACAACATTAAAAATTGAACAAATCATTGATAGATAGAAAAAGAGTGTGATTGTATTCCAGAGGCTGCATTCTGAATTTGTATGTATCCCCACTTTTTTAAAGAATAAAGCTTATACAATTCAATACTATCCATCATTACTCAGAAGTAGGTCCCACTGTATAGAGTGACATTTACTTCCAGGTAAGCAGGCACAGTGTTAGAGTCTTAATTTATTAGGATTTACTTCGCTGTAAATATACGAAGAACTTTGCTGCACTATCGGTTCAACACTTCTCAGTTCAAACCACTTTGGAAAAGAAATAAAACTTTAGAGTTATTTTAAAAAAACAAAACAAAGTTCACAACAGCGCAATTACATGAGATTAATTCCCAACTGTAACAAAATCTAAATACAAAAAATTAAAACCAAGCACAAGCCATTACCACACTCTTCTTTTTCAGGCGATTAGACTGAGGTGAGAAAACCACCCATCAGTTTTTAATCGAATTAATCTGAATTTATTTACTATTTGCAGCCTTTCAACAATCTGGGTGCAATTACTGCCAGGGATTGCTTAAGATAAGACTGCCTGATAGGAGGCGGCTGTATCATGAAAATGTACACCGGAGGCTCATGGAAAAAGCTAACAATTGAGCTGGCCTGGCCTCTCCTCTGACAGCAGAGCCCAATCCCTCAGAGATAAAAAGGGGGTTGCATTTTCTTAGTTGAATACAGAACAGAATGTACTCCCCCCTCCCCAGTGTTCTGAAAACCTCACTGAGAATTGACCTGAAGGTGAATGTCTTCATTTGACAAGCTGTCACTCTGGGCTCCTGCATAGCCATCCCCAAACAGCAGTTTCCTCTGATAAAAGAAAGAGAAGAGAAAAGTGATGGAGACAGGTGGAGAGGAAATGCAAATTGAGGTTAAAAAATCCAGGTGGGTGGTGGTGGAAAGAGAACATAGGAACCATTTCTATGAAATTCTTCTTTCTCATAATCACTCTTTAGGAAGAAAATATGGAAAGCAGTCTAGGTAAAGGTAAAGGTTTCCCTTGCTCAAAAGCCAGTCGTATCCGACTCTAAGGTGCAGTGCTGATCTGTTTCTAAGCCGAAGAGCCAGCGCCAGCGCTGTCTGCTTCTGCAGACATTTCCGTGGTCATGTGGCAGGCATGGCTAAACACGGAACACTGTTACCTTCCCACTGAAGTGGTCCCTATTTATCTACTTGCAATTTCTTGCTTTCGAACTGCTAGGTTGGCAGGAGCTGGGATGAAGACGGGAGCTTATTTCCGTCCTGCAGTACTGGGGAATCGAACTGCTGACCTTCCGCTTCCCAGTCAGCGTCTTAGCGACTTGAGCCACTGCAGTACCCGGAAAGCAGTCTAGGGTCATCCTAAATTGTTCTCTGGAGCAGAGAAGGGCACACAACCTTAAATTTGCTAGTTTTTAAGTTGCAACAAACTTGTTGTCGTGCAGCTGCTATGGCTACCTCCTTAGAAATGCAGTGGTGGTGATGGTGGAATTGTAAAATTCTTCAACACTGGGCCATTTGTCTGGAATAGAGAAACAGGAAAGTCTAGGTGGTGGAGAGAACCGGAAATGTTAAGTAAGGGCCTCTATTTACTTCACTGAATACACTCTTAAGCTGTCAGTTAAGAAGGTGAAATCCCAGAAGGTGCCTTCCATAGAAAAAGAGGCCTTACATTTAAGGATGATATTATATTATTTTAGCATAAAGCATATTAGTCTTTATTTTGAAAATGTAGGCTGCAATCCAGGTCACACTTAACTACTAGCAAGCCCATGTGGGAATTGTGGGACTTACTTATACCTACAGGCTCAAATGATTGGCTTGTTTACATATTTCCAAATGCAACTGGGGCTTATATGCACTGAATTGCCCCAGAAAATCAGAGTCTGCTCCCCTCCCACCTCCATAAAATTTGTAAAAACATCTCCTCCTTGGATGTGACACAACAAACAGAACCTAGAGAAACATTTTCAAGTGGAAATATTTGTCAAACACCTCAAAGTCTCCGTAATTATGGGCAAACAGCCATGATGGTTAGGAGTAGATTAGACCAACTCCTTGTTTTTTGCCCCTGCTAGTAGATACAAGATACTATATGCATAATACTATAAAGACTCATAACAAAAAAGGAATAATGGTAGTAACACCTTTATCAATAAGCCAGCTGAATCTGGTCCGTTTGAGTCAACTTTCGCCTCATTCAAAGCCATACACTCAGAAATAAATTTGCTTGAAATCAATTATTTTATCACAACTGGTTTGTAGGAGCTGCTCAAGAAATTTTAAAAAATGTTTTTTTCCCTGTTTGTCTACATGGAGACAAGTAATTCTAACGACCACATTTTAGCTTAAAAATGTCTTTTTTTGTTTAAATAGAGGGATTAATATATCAAGACATCTATGGTCTCAGTCCAATTGAATGGTTATTTATTAATAAACAAACAAGTCAATAGCTTCAGGATATCTTCAACAACAAAAAGGAAAAAGCAATAAACGATAAAATAAGATTAATACAGTTTTCCCTTTTCATATATAATGAAGAAAAAAAATCAATGTTTCAGGTCATGTTAAAGTCACCTTTTTGGCTGGGAAAGAAAAAGCCCATTTTTTGGTGTTTGGTCCAAAACAACAACAACAACGATCCAACGACAGATTTTAAAAAATAAATTACTATGCGTCAATTTACACTTTAAAACAAGTCCTTGTAGAAAACAGCCCTTGTAGGGAAATAGGAAAACAAAGCGTCCCTTTTACATTATTTAACATCCTCCCACTCTCCCCAATAAAATGGTGTCATTTTTTTTTGTCTAGGGCGCAATTTTTTTTAAAAAAAACACAACGAATTGATTTCAACAAACCTAAAGTTGAAATCAATTCGTTGGGAAATGGACTACACTTTGTGTCGACCCGAGAGTGAAGAGTAGTCACCGGGGTGGGAGATGGGACTGCGGTAGTTAAGTCGGTGGGCCGGACGAGCTTGGCGCTCTCCCCCCATCCCGCGCGCCTAGTTGCCCGGGCCCCTGGCTGAGCTCGGCTGCGCCCCACCAAGAAGCGCAGGGCGAGGCAGCCAATGAGAGGCGCGCAAAAAGGGCGCGCGCGGCCCATGAGAGCCACTCTCCTCGCGAAGGGCTGAAGGAGGAGGGAAGGGGGAAGGGGGAAGGGGGGGGGGGGAGAGAGAGACTTTTTTCAGAACAAGAGACGGGGTGGTGGTGGTTTAGGCGGTTTAGGGCACACACTGAGAGACTTACGTGTTGTCTGGAGTGACCCCCTGTCCTTAAACACAAACCATGACTTAATTTAAGAGGAAAATAATAATAATAAAGGCAGGGCGGGAGCGGGTTCTCTGTCCAGGGCAGTTTCTGGCGCCGGTTGGTTTCCGTCAGGTTATTTATTTTTTGGCGGGGAAAAAGGGTTCGTCGTCGTCTTCTCCCCTCACAAGCCCAGGGCGGCCCCCCTCAGAGTGTTGTTGTTGTGGCGGCGGTGGCCCCTCGTCCCCCCGCCCCCCCCGCCGGCTCCGTTTTCGGTCAGAACTTGCTGCAGTCGTAGACGAAGGCGCCCGAGGGCCGGTAGAGGGCCTGGCCGCCGCCGCCGCCGCCGCCTCCGGGGAAGCCCATCTGGCAGCTGCTGGCCGCCGCCCCGTGGTGGCCGCCGTTCCCCCCCGGCGAGTGGCTCAGGCCCAGCCGCTGCTGCTGCGACGACTCGAACATTTCCCTCACGGCGTGGAAGTTCGGCTGTTGGCCCGGGTAGGGCGAGGAGGGCGAAGGCGAGGAAGCCGCCGCGGAGGGCGCCAAGTGGGCCAGTTCCACCGCCGCTGCCGGGCTGAGGTACCAAGAAGCCAGGCGCCCGCCGCCGCCGCCCCCGCCGCCTTGTGTGTGGGGCCCCTCCTGAGGGCTCAGCTGGCTGAGGGAAGACGCGCTGCTGCTGCTGCTGGCCGCCAGGCTGTACTCGGGCAGTGGGTCCTGCTGTTGCTGCTCCACGGGGCTGCCGCCGAGGTGGCCTCCGCCGCCTCCCCTCTCGCCGCCGCCTGACGCCGCGGCGGCTGCGGCAGCGGCGGCGGCGGCGGCGTAGAGACTCATGGCTTGCAAGTTGCAGTGGTAGCTGCTGGTGGTGGTGGTGCAGCCCCCGCCGCCGGGGCTGCTGCCGGCTTGGGCCTGTGACGACGTCCCCGCGCCGCTGCCCCCCGCGGTGTTGGCGCCCTGGCTGCAGGGGGCGCTGTAGAGCGAACTCTGGCCGGCGGGCGGCCCGTAGCAGCCGCTCAGGGCCAGCGAGGGCAAGGCGGCCGTCCTGGAGGCGGTGGAGGAGGCGGCGGTGGAGGAAGACGGTGGGGAGGAGGAGGCCGCCGCTGAGGCAGAGGAGGAGGCTGGCAAAGCCAGCAGCTCCCCAGCGGCGGCGCCTTGCGGGGAGGAGCGCAAGGAAGTCATAATGATGTTGTCCACGCTGAAGCCGCCTCCGACTCCGGGGGCCCCTCCCGGGTGGTGGTGAGGCGGAGGGTGGTGGAGGTGAGGGTGGTGGTGGTGGTGGGGATGATGATGATGGGGGTGGTGGTGAGGCTGGTGGTGGGGATGGTGGTGGTGCGGGTGGTGCTGGCTCTGTGGCTGCTGGGCTTCGGAAGGCGCCGGCTCCAGGCTGCCCAGGGCCCGGGCGCCGCCACCGTGTGGGCTACCTCCGCTGGAGAGACTGCTGCTGGCGCTGGTGGAGCTCTCGGGGCTTTCGATCTTGGCCACGGGCGCTCCTCCCAACGGGGACAGAGCTTGGGGCGGCGACGTGGAGCCGTTCTCCGTCTTGATGTCCTGGAGCCTGACCGGAGGGGGCGGCGGAGGTTGCTGCTGCTGCTGCTGCTGAGGCTGGGCCCCTTCTTGCTGCTGCTGCTGCCGACCGGGCTGCTCCTTGACGTGCAGGCGGTCCTTCTCCTCCTTGTCTTTCACGGCGTCTTTCTTCTTGAAGCGCCTCCGTCGGCGCAGGAAAGAGCCGTTCTCGAACATGTTGTAGGAGTCCGGGTCGAGGGTCCAGTAGCTGCCCTTGCCGGGCTTCTTGTCGTCGCGGGGCACCTTGACGAAGCACTCGTTGAGCGAGAGGTTATGGCGGATGGAGTTCTGCCAGCCCTGCTTGTTGTCCCGATAGAAGGGGAAGCGCTCCATGATGAACTGGTAGATGCCGTTCAGGGTGATCTTCTTGTCCGGCGCGTTCTGGATAGCCATGGTGATGAGCGCGATGTAACTGTAGGGCGGCTTCACCAGGTCCTTAGGCTGCGGCTGCGGGGGGTACGGCCCGTACGGCCTGCCCAAGCCGGGGCCCCCTCCGCCGCCGCCCGCTCCTCCTCCTCCTCCGCCGCCGTTGCCCGGGTACTGCTCGTGGGCAGCCGGGTGAGGCGAGTACATGCTCATCGGAGCGGGCATGGCTGCGTATCCCCCGCCGGCCGCCGCCGCTGCCGCTGCGGCCGCCCGATAGTAGCTCTGCTCGCTTCCGAGGTAAGGCACCACTCCCAGCGAGTTGGGGCTGGACACCGAATAGCGAGCCTGCATGGCCTCCTTTCCAGCCACCCAGTCGGACCAAGCAGCAGCAGCAACAGCAGACTGGCCGCCTCCTCCTCCTCCTCCTCCTCCTCCGACGCCTCCTCCTCCACCTCCTCCTCTGCTTTTCCCCCTCCACCCCTCCTCAGCTCCAGAGCCAAAAAAACTATAAACCAGAGGAGGCGACCGGGATCTTCCTTCTTTGTTAAAAAGAAAAGGGAGGAAAGGAACAGGAACAGCAGACGACAAGAAAGAAGAAAAAAGTTTCTCTCCCTTCTCCCTTCCACTCAGTTGTGCTGAAAAGTTGAATAAGTTTAAAAAAAAAACAATCCGAAGGGGAGGAGGGATGATTGGGGGGAGGGAGGGGGAGGAAGGAAGCCTCTTTTTTGCCTTCTCCTCTTCCTCTCCTTCTTTTCTTTTCCTTAAAACGAGGCGCCGACAATCCACGGAAGCGATCGCCGCCGAGAAGAAAAGTGAGTTACTTCCATCGCCGGCCGCACACACAATCCATTCTTCGCTGCTTCCAGTGGCCGCCTTCGGCCCCCCCTCCTCCTCCCCGTCCGCTTCTTTTTTTCCTCTCACAGACAGCGCTGAGGCAACAGGTTAGGTGGGGCGGGGGGGGGGCGCCCAACCGAGACCTCCTAAAAAGGGAGGACGAAGCGGCGACGTAAACAGGCAAAGGAGGGAGGGGAGCGAGAGAGACGAGGAGGAAGTCCGTCTATAGATACAGTGTATAGATATCGATATATATCTTGCTTTTGGTCTAAAATCGAAAGATCCACCTTCCCTCGGTTCGAAGCTGCGGCTGCGGCTACGGCTGCCCCGGGATCGACGCCGCTTCCGCGCTCAAGGTCCCTCTCCCAGCCGCGAAACGGCTCGGGGAGGCATTTGGAAAAACTTCTGAACTTTTTGAGCATCCGTCACTAAGGAGAGGACTATTTTACGCACTCGCCCGGATCCTTTCTTTTTTTTTTCTCTCCTTTTTTTTTTAAAAAAAAAACTTTTTCTTTTCCAAGTTGGGAAGCCCCGCCCCGCCTGCTCAGCCAATGGGGGAGAAGCAGAGGCGCGCTTCGAAAGGGACGGGGCGGAGAGGGGAACAACTGGCGAGCGCGCAGAATCGGCAGCGCTGGGAGAATCGCAGTGCCGGGACTTCTCTCTCCCTCTCTCTCTCTCTCTCTCTCTCTCTCTCTCTCTCTCTCTCTCTCACACACACACACACACACACACACACACACACACACACACACACACACACACACACACACACACACACACACACACACACACACACACACACACACACACACACACACACCGGTGCAGTGAACCCCGAGCGCGCACCGTGCGGGTCTGTGCACTTTCTACTCTGAAAAGGCCCAGAGGAGATCAATGGAAAATCTGGGAGCGGGGGAGGGAGGGGGGCTTCCGAGATTCACCAAAATCTTCGCCTTCAAGTCCGGACTCCCAAAAAATTGGGGGAAGGAAAGGAGGGGAGTGAAGGATGAGGACGATCGTAGATGTGTGTGTGTGTGTGTGGGGGGGGGGGGGGGCGCAGATGTCTAAAGGCGTAGGGCCTGGGTCCGTCCTGGTCGTAAAACAAAAATCCCGGACTAGTCCTCTTTAAGGAATTACCTTTGACAGACCAAGATCTAACGAAGCAATGTAAAAGCCTTGGGGTTCTCTCCACGTCCTAGTCAGGCTTGTAAACAAGCGGACGGTACGCTTTCCAGCGTGGGGGTGAGGGGTGGCGCGGGAGGGGGAATTGGCTTTCTGTCAGCAATTTATCCCCTCCTCCTTTGCTTCTAATTTCTCGAACGAGCCTTCCAAGACCATCTCCTCCTTATTTCATTTCATTTTCTTTCCAGCAGAAAGAAGGCTTCTGTGAAACTGAATATCTAGCCGAGTGTTTGGCTTTCCACTTGGTCTGCTCCCGTTTGGCTGCGTTTTGTATAAGTGGATATAAATTATATGGAACGTCGTTAAGTGAAAATTAAAACACATGTTAAGTGTATGCATACTGTCCTTTCAAACAACAACCACCTGTATTTTTGTGGATACAATTATTCGCAGATATCCAAAGAAAAATTGTCCTTGCAACGTGCTCCCTCCCACATTACAAGGTCTCCGTTTCGTGTGTGTATATGTGTGAGTGCGTTAGTGCAAGGATTCCGTCCATTTCTTCAGCCTTTCCATTTAAACCGAGAGGTCAGCTATCTATGGATGGATTAGAGGGCATTTATTTAAGAATGTGTGGTGTCTGGGAATCATGCAGTCTTCTGGAAGCCCATGGGATTTGTAGTCCAAAATCTTGTGCACCATCTACTGATACAATCCCATGTCATAAATTTAGGTTCACAGCTATAACAATGTACACGGTTTATTACCTATACAAAAATTATGCCTGTGTCAATTATAAAATTCAGGGAGTGAAAACAATACTTAGCCTGATTTTGGACTTTTCCGTATTTCCCTCCTTACTTCTTCCTGATGAAGACTTCAAGAGAATTTGGAAGCTCAGACACGCTTGTGTGGTATTGTTCAATTCCGAGAAATAAATTTGGTCAAATGTGGATTCTAATTTAAAACTTTATTTATCACATTTAGCTCGTTTTGGATCGATAAAGATTTACTGATACAAAGATACCTTTTATTTCTGGAAAATAGCACAAACAGGTAGTACCATACCTAGCTTTGTCCTTTGCCCATCTGTTTTTAATTAACACGCATTAATCACGATTTTTACCTCTCGCCAGGCATAGTACATATGTATTTTGTCAGGCAGATGCCTTTCGAAGCCCAGAGTGTTTCCCAGCAGGCAGATACAAATTTTCTTGCTCTGCCTACAGGAGTTGTAAGGCTTTTCTTCCAACTCCTCTTTGGGGCTCTGCAAACTTCCTCCTTTCATGTCCTAATGGACTGATGTCCCTCTGGGATCGCCAAGGAAGAAATGGTGAGCTTCTGTCCTTCGATGCCTCACACCAGGTGGGATTAAAGTGGGAAAAAGAAGAGGCCCCAAACTTCCCAGGTCCCCGGAGCCCTTCCTCCTCCTTCTCCAGACCCCACCCCCACCACAGCTGGCTGACCACATTTTCCTAAGGGAAGGCCTTTGTCTCCAGCGGGAAGACCCTTTGAGGACTCTCTGAAAGTTCCTTTTTATGAATTGGCTTTTGCTGTGACAACTTGGAGAGACAGCTAGAGTTCTCTATTAACCTTATGCAGGCTTTTAATATATGTGTGTGTGCTACAGTTGGCTTGTCCAGATATTCCTTACTGGTAGCGAACCGTTAAACCTCTGTCCGAGAAAGACAGTAAGCAAGGAAGCGTTTCATAGCTAAAACGGCTTAAGGTTAAACCAGGGGTGCCCAAACTACGGCCTGTTTGGCCCATGAAGCCCTGTTGCTCCCGCTGGCATGGGACGGATAAATTGGCATCAGGGGCCAGGTCCAGCCCACAGGCCATAGTGACCACCCCCTGAACCACATGACCTCCCTGTGGCCTGAAAGGTTTGGGCACCACTGGGTTAAACTAATTACTACGAGGTACCCCGCATTTCATTAAATCGGGAACACTGATTGCCAACTGAACCTGGGATGTAAGAACTGCGAAGTGGGCAATGATGCTTTCTTGGGACTGGGATAGAAGGAGGCAGATCTTCATGCATACAGGAATTTGCTCAGAATATTCTCACCAGAAACAAAAGTAGAGACTTGTCCGGGGAGAGAGAGTAACGTTCGTTATAACCTTCATTTGGCAACGCAATTAGCTACAGGCCTCTTCAATCAGTTCGTGTGTGACTACGAAGGTAGCCTGGAGAGAACTATGAGCGCAGGAGAAAAATGGTCAGTAGAAAAATTAGGAACAAAGGACCTCTGCCCCAAAAAGGAAACTCTGTCTATACACACTTTGTAGCGAAGAATGAATATACGGACAGGAGGACATTAGCAGAGAAGTTACAATGTCGGAGAAAATAGTAATTTGACTTTAATCTACACAAGCACTGGGTTGTCCCCTGTCTAATGAATATTCCTCTCTTAAAAAAGAAAAGAAAAAGAAAGCATTAACCATTTAGTGAGACCTATATTTTAAGTAAGTGTGGATTCGAAGCCCAAGCCTCCGATTAGTGTTCGAAAATAGAAGACGGTCAGTGGAGTAGTTTAAACGAGGTACCTAAACGAACTGATTGAAGGACGCGGTGAGGCCAAATGCAACAACGGCAAACTTCGGGTGCCTCGTTAAATATCTTGTAGTGGAAGCAGTTAAACTATTCATAAGACTGAGTGTTTGCACAAGCAGAGCTGTGTGTGTGTGTGTGTGAGAGAGAGAGAGAGAGAGAAGGAGGGAGGGAAGGGGAATGTGTGTGCAAGGCTTTTCACATTTGCTCTTCTCTGAGCTGGTGACAAATGTTCCCACATGAGATCTGTCGGAGAGCCCTTTTGCCTCCCGCATTTCAAGATTCCCCGCCCCGTTTTCTTCACTTTTAACCTTGATGAATTGCTCTTGGAGATTTGGCTGGTCTCATGCAGACGTGATAACGGATCGGGTTTTCTCTCTCCCCCTCCCTCGCCTCGCCCCTTCCCAAACTCCCAAGAAAATCGTGACTTGGTGAATCGTAAATATCAGAATTCCCCCCCCCCCCCAAAGAAAGCTGCAAGGGCTAGAAATCAAGTCCGTCTTCAGATCCACATCCCTCACTTCATAACTCATAACATTTTCTACGCTTGTAGAAGCAGCAAATGCTCATAAAACCTTTGCCTCGCCGCCCGAATGGAGCGTGGGCATGTTCCACTCTCAGGTTTCTTCCACATTTTTCACCTCATCTCCCTCCAGGGGTGGTGGTAGCATGTGTACTATTTCTTAAACCAACTACAGCTTTAATCCATTGAAAGTGCACGCTTGTTTTTAATTGAAAAGAAATCAGAAAGCCAGTTTTAATTCGGAGGCGGACCATTTTTCGATCTCCCTGGCTTGCTTTTCAAATGACTTTCGCGGACTTGCCCCGCGAGCATTCCTCCCTCTCCCCCAATGCTCTCGAATTGCAAGACCAATTGTTAGCCAATTTGACGAAATAAGGTGTGAGGACCCATTGGGGAGAACAACTGTTTCGGCCCGAATCTGGAAGGGTTTACATGGATTGCCCAACGGAGACCAAAGTCTTTGCATGCATCGTTAAGATAATTTATTTGAGATTAAGTTCTTTTGATCCAGACTAAGTTTTGTTCCAAGTGAGCATGCCTAAATGAACTCTATGAACGTATTTGTCTCTCAAGTATTAACAGAGAGTGTGTGGAAACTCCACAACTGTAGCTGTAAATCTCTCGGCCCCAATCCACCAAAGATTGCTGCCCAGGTTTCTCCATCTTTACTTACACCATCTTTACTTACTTTATGACACCAAGAAGGTGTCAATCCTACAACTCAGTTGGAAAGAAACCTTGCTGTATGCTATGAGAAGACTGTTGGATTGCGGCTCTTAGTGGGCATAGGTTAACGCATAAAACATAACGCATAGGTTAACGCATAAAACTTTTTGCTTGAGAGAAACTTTTTTAAGTAGGCACAAATGCTTGTGACAATTCACTTCGCTTCCTTCAAGAGGGCAGCCCAGTATTATACAGTATTAGAATCAGAGATTAGGCTCCCATTGAATTCAGTAGGAAATACACTGCCCAGTTAAGTAATGTAGAATTTCAAACGAAATGTATCCTTCTGGTAGGCTCTTGTTCCTTTCTCAAAAGTTGAGAGTGCTTTTAAATTCAATCCGCAGCTACTGCAAAATCGAGATCCTGTCATTTGGACAGAGGTGTTGCTCCCCTTGAAACAGGCATTGTGTGATGTTGAATACAAGCCAGGAAAAGTCAGGGATGTTTCAGACGGACATTTCCCTAAGCCTTGAGATGCAGAAGGCTTGTGCTTTGCTGTCTTTTGGAACCCACAACTCCCCAAAACATCTGCTCCTTTCTTCATACAACCCATTTAAGCCAACCAAATCGAGCTAATTCTCATCTGGGTCATAGGACTCAATACAGTCCCACTTGAACTGTGGGGTTAGGTCCACTGCTTGAGAGAGACACACCTTCTGATCCAAAACAGCACTGCTGGAAATGAAAGTTCAACTCATTTGAAAGGGCCTTTTCCAAAACGAGGCTGGTGGGACAGAATCAAAATCAGAGCAGTGTTTGGCTTCAGGCAAGTCCAGATCAGGTGACATTCTTTGTATTTGTTTGTGTCAAGGAACAAGGAGACTGATTGATCCCAAAAGCCTTTCCTTGAGTTTTGTTTCGACTAATTTCAGAAGGCCTTCCAAGGCAATTCTGAACGCATTTACTAGGCAGTCAGACTGGTGAGGTATCAGGCAAGTGACTTCTGAGTATAACACTTTTAAATCCTAGCCTGAAGGCTGTTCTATATCTCCGAAGCCAAAATTTAAGGCCAGTTCTAGATTTCAGCGTCTTTGTGCTCAAAATCAATTCTCAGCAAAATGCAAACTTGGAGGCACAGCTATAGGATGCTACCTCATCCTAACAGCCAGATCTCTGGCAAAAGACCTGGAGGCAAAAGGAGGAAAAGCCAAAGGTCCCATTTGGGGTGTGCAAATTCAGCTCAGGGGATTCCCACACCTCATAAGCAATTGCCTTCTTCCTGCTCTTCAAAATATTAGTTATTCAGAGGTAGTTTATGAGGAGTTCACACTGAGTGCAAACCTGCTCTTTATGTGGATTTCAAATTCACTAGGAACTTTGTTTAAGTTATGTATATTTTGTGGACTAAGAATCTTTTAATGTTCTTTTTCAGTTTTACTGTAAAGTTGGATATTAGCAGTTCATGATCAGAGAAATTATTAGGGAAGAATGCAACATAAAGTTCCTGCAGTAAAAAGAAGAGATAAACCTAACATGGATGACAAAAGAAACACTTGAAATTGTAAAGGACAATTGAGATGCGAAAGTAAAAGATGACAGAAGTAGGGTCAGAATCCTGAATGCAGTTTTTCAGTCACTCTTCCAGCTGATCCAATAAATCAAAGGGAAATTCAAGCCTAATTAGAAATGCTGAATGATCAACAGGGAAGTACACTATCAGTCCAGGAGAAAATAAAGATAGTGGATACAGTATATTGATGACCAATAGAGAAGAGATAAAAGGATCACAGATGACTTCGAAGAGGAATCCTATGATGAAGAGCCTGCAATTCTAGAAAATGAAGAGAAAGTTTTTCCTGAAAGCACTGTGAAGAAATAAATCACCAGATGGAACACTGATAGAACTATTTCAAGTCATAGAAACTGGGGAATCTTTCAAAATCCTAAAAAGAATATGCCAGCAAATATGGAAAACAAAACAATGACCTACAGACTAGCAACATTAAATATACATTTCAGTCCCCAAAAAGGAGATGCCAAGGGTTCAATAACGATTGTTGCTTTAATTAACCATGGAAGCAAAGTGATGCTTAAGGTGTTGCAACAAAGCCTTTTAGCTTTTATGGAGTGAGAAATACGAAATACTCAAAGTGAATTAGGAAAAGGGAAAGGCACTCAAGATAATTTTACGAATATTGGCCAGCAAATATTGGCAGTTAAGGAATGAGAAAAGATCATAAAGTGTAAGGATGTATATCATTGGAGAGCAAGACCAAGATCATGACCATTCAGATTTGTATTCCTTATCACAGGGGTGCCCAAACTTTTTGGGCTGCAGGCCAGTCACGTGGTTTGTGGTTCAGGGGTGCCCAAACTGTGGCCTGGGGGCCAGATCTGGTCCGGATGACAATTCATCCAGTCCATGAAGCCCTCATCACTCCTGGAAGCGGAAGTAAAATGAGGCCATATGGGCGTGTTTTACTTCAGCTTCCAGGAGCAACGAGGGCTTAATGGGCTGGCTGGATGAATTGGTGTCGGGGGCTGGATCTGGCCCCCAGGCTGCAGTTTGGGCACCCTTGCCTTATCATGATGTATGGGTGTGAAAGCTGGACAGGAAAAGAAAGCTGACAGGAGAAATATTGATTCCTTTGGACTATGGCGTTTGATGAAACCCTGGGCTGCCAAAGAGATGAACAAATGGATCTTAGAGCTAATCAAGTCTAAACCATCTCTGGAGGCAAAAATGATGAAATTAAGGCTGTTCTACTGTTTGCACATCGTGAGAAGGCAAGACCCTCTGGCCAAAACAACAATGCTGGGAAAGTTTGAAGGCAGCAGGAAAAGAGGAAGATGAGATGGACTGACTCTGTAAAGTAACCCACAGCCTTGAGTTTACAAGAGCAGAGCAGGGCTCTTGAGGGCAAGGCATTTTGAGGATCGCTTATTCATAGGGTCGTCGTAAGTCGGAGGCAACTTGATGGCACAGGACGAGACCATCCCAAGGGCTTTCTTAGTTTAAACGTAAAGGGATTTTCATTACAGCAATCTCCACCTATTTCAGCGGGATTTACTTCTTTGTAGGCACTGCTTTATAAAAATCGTAGCCTCCCACCACCCCCTTTCCTGGCTTCTGTTTCTCAGATTTCTTTGCCCCCGGGGTGGAGGTGGTTATCAAACTTGAGGGGGTGGGGGGAGGAAAAAAATTAACATTAATTCATTGTCCTCGGAAATGGGGCACTCAATACATGGGGCCTTTTCTGTTGCAAAAAAAGAAAGAAGGTGGGGGGAGAGAATATAGCAACATTTACATTTAACGAAATCTGGCAGATCCTTGCATCCCAACCGGCTCAATTGACGCCTCTCGCTTGCCGATGGCAGGCGGAAACCACCCGCTCTTCAAAAGATGCACAGGTGATCCCAGGAACTCCTCCCGGGGCGGATCCTCTCCGCCCCCCATCCAAGACTCCTCCTCTCCGACTATCGTACAGGTGCCTGCACCGATGGAGCAGCAAAACCTGCTTCCAAAGGGCATCTCTTGTGAGATCGGACTCTTTTTTATTTATTATTATTTTATTTATTTCCAGATTTGTATGGCCGCCTTTTTCGCCTCGGCGACCCAAGGCGGCTCACAGCATTGGTTAAAACCCATCCCTATGCAATAAAAACCAAATACTAAAACTATCTAAAACATCTGTTGTCCATAAAAACGTCCCCGATCCCTTTAAAAGAGGGGCACATGGGCAGGGAAAAAGGAACCCGGACAGGGCTAGATAAGCCAGCACAGCTGGGTTGTGGTACCAGTTGTGCCCCACACCTGCTGGCAAAGCCATGTTTTTAAAGCCTTCCTGAAGGGGGGCAACTCCACCTGGAGGCAGTTCTAGTGGCAGGAGGTTCCATAGAGCCGGAGAAGGCTCTCCTCCTGGTCCCAGTGAGATGTGCCTCCCTAGCTGATGGGACCACTAGGGAGCCCTTACGGTCTGCTCTTGTAGGACGGGTCGTAAACCTTTTTGAGTGTTGTGAGTGGGGGGAAGCGGTGGTAATAAACCTTGATTTTCACGGCAGGTTTTGAAAGTCACAAAGTAAAGCCCGTCGGAACAAAAACACCAAACAGGCTCCTTTTCCTATATCGCCAATCCAATCGAAAGGAGAGCGAGCCAGCTCCGAATGGAGATTTTTTTAATGGGTTTCGCCTTCCTCTTCCTTACTCTCACCCCCTCCCCGTCCCCCCCATGTTAAGTCTATTTTTTCAAGAGCCTAGAAAGATGAGAGAGGAAGTGGATGCTATCCGGTTCTTGGAGCCCTCCGGATGTCTTGGACTACAGTACCCAGGATCCTCAACCCTGAGCGGTTCAGTGCCATGGGTACAGTAGTCTAGACCCATGATGGCGAACCTTGGCCCTCCCGATGTTCTTGGACTTCAGTTTCCAGAAGCCCAAACACCCTGCGAATCCACACGGATGGGTTTACTGCAATTAATCCTGTCCTCATCACTCCAGGAAGTACGGGCGCATTTTACTTCCGTTTCTGGGAGCAATGAGGGCAGTGCGGGCCTGCCCGGATGAATCGCAGTAAACCCATTCGTGTGGATTCACAGAGTGCTTGGGCTTCTGGGAATTGAAGTCCAATAACATCTGGAGTGCCAAGGTTCGCCACCACGGGTCTAGACCACGATGGCGAACCTTGGCACTCCAGGTGTTCTTGGACTTCAATCCCCAGAAGCCCAAGTCATCACTCCTGCTGATCAGGGCTTCTGGGAATTGAAGTTCAAGAACAGCTGGAGTGCCAAGGTTCGCCACCACTCTAAGACATCTGGAAAGCACCAGGGCAGAAGGAGGCAAAAAAAAAAAAACCGACCCGAGACTCTAGCGCTTGATGGTATTTGCTTACTTAAACCTGTTTTGTTTAGACTAGAAGATAGAAGGGACATCTGGTGAGCCCAAGTGAACAGCCGGCCATGGCGGGGGAGAAGCGGGGGAGAAATCTAGCCACGATTTCTAGCCAGCCAGTCCTATAGATTTCCAAGGGTTTTCTTTTGCATGAGCCGCCTTTAAGATCGGGCACCGGTGAAGATGCGCCTCCTCCTCCCTTCTGGAAGCCCGGATAGCAAATGTTAGCCACGGGCAAAGAATTGGAGCCGGGCAGTCTCAGACCTCGCTGGATCCGGAGGCTGTGGGGAGGCCTGGCTCCGGCCACTGAGCCTTAGGGCCTGGCCACAGGTCAAGAGGGGCGCCGGGATACGAACGCGTGAACCCCTGCGCCTGAGCGCTGACGACCTTCGGGTGCTCGACCTGCGGCCGTCAGAACCCAGTTCTCATCTGCCCTGGCTAGAGTCTACTCCAGGGAGGGGGAGGGACTCGATCCGCAGTATCTGGAAACTTGACTCGATCCTCAACATCTGGAAGCTTTCCTCCGCTTTGACCTCAGCCTGCAGAAAAGTGGGGCGACCTCCACCGCCCACACTTTTCCTCGACCAGAAAACCAGGCAGAGAAACCGGCTTATTCCCCTCCAGATCTGGGGCAAAATTTATTTATTTATTTGACTTGTTTAGCCACCCAAGCGACTCCGGGCGGCTTACAATACAAGAAACACCCTCAACATAACACCTTCATAAATATCATAAAAACTAAAATCTCTGAAATCTCAAAATCTTAAAATCACAAAATCACGAATCTAAAAATCCCCATTACAAAAATTGTTAGGTAAAGGTAAAGGTTTCCCTTGCTCGAAAGCCAGTCGTATCCGACTCTAGGGTGCAGTGCTCATCTCTGTTTCTAAGTCGAAGAGCCAGCGCTGTCTGCTTCTGCAGACGTTTCCGTGGTCATGTGGCAGGCATGACTAGACACCGGAGCGCTGTTACATTCCCACTAAAGTGGTCCCTATTTATCTACTTTCGTCTTCCCTCTGAAAAAGGGTCTCGTGGGTTTGACGGATCGGCTGGAGCCAGGCCGAGTGTCTTGGGAAAATATCTCAGGATCTGTGCCTCCGTTTGGAGGGAAAAAATCTTAAAAAAAATTATACATATTCCCTCTCAAAGCGATTTGAAACTGGACGCTCCGCTTCTCTCCTTCTTGTGTAGTTCTCTCCGAAACACCACCGTGTTTCTTTCGTGTGCTTGGAGCGCCTCCTAACGGTACAGATGAGCAATCGCGGGCCTTTTGGAGCTGAAATACGAGCTACCACGAGCTATGGATTTTTTTTGGCCACAAAGTGGCTTTCAATTTAATTTTAAAAAGGGACCCTTTCAGCCCTGTTGGTTCTTTCCTGCTCATTGCCTCTGGTTTTGCTTGATCAGCTAGCAGAGATCTGATCAGATTTTAATTTAATTTTTAAATTTTTATGCTGCCCACTCAGGCGAACCCGACTCAGGGCGGCGTACAGCAATTAAAAACATATAAAAACAGATTTTAAAAAATCCCAAATCACCCACCCATCTACCCACCCTACTACCCCCACCCCATTTAAAAAGAATAAAAGGAAATTGGAGGGATACAACAACACAGAGGGAGGGACGCTAACTGGAGATAAGCCAACAGGCTGGGGCCATATTCCCATTAGGGCCCCACACCTGCCCCACCAGCCAGGTTTTCAGACCTTTCCTGAAGGGCAGCAATTCTGTCTGTAACCTCAATTCTGTTGGCATATCAGAGTTGAAGATGGGGAATAACTGTTGCATCCAGGGAGAGCTACATTGAACCTGCCATGAGGAAGAAGGAAAAAAAATTTGACAGGGAACTGGATTGACTCATCATAGGCAGTGGTGGCATTCAGCAGGTTCGCACCAGTTCGCCAGAACCGGTAGCAGAAATTCTGGCTTGCCCCATCCATCCAAGTTTTGAAATAAAGTAGTCCTAATTTGGATGCAACACAGGGCTTTCCCCCTGGCTATGCCCACCATACCACACCCACAGAGTAGGTAGTAATTTTTTTTGAATCCCACCACTGATCATAGAGCTTTCAAAGTGTAACTATTCCTGAAGTGTTTTACCATTGCTTTCTTCTGTGCAGCACTAACAAGAGTTAGTTGAATGATTTTGCTGCCGTCTGTGAAAGATCCTCTTAACTACTGCTGCTGCTCTTCAGGATGATTTCTTTGTGCCCCATCACCACTGTAACTGTCCATTCCCTTCTGCTCATGTGATTGTTAATCCTGGAGATGGAAGATGCATCTTACTTTGGCAACTCCACTTTGAGTATAGACTGGTATTGGAGTCCAGCTTTCTAAAGCCATTACCTCTCAGGCTCCCTGACACACTCAAATGTCCCCACCTGATTAAGGTGGGGAGGGGAAAAAAGACTCATAGGAGGAAATAAGTCATTAAAAATGCAAAGGATGCAAGAGGAAGGTGATACTGTACCTTTATTTTGGACCACTATGGAGGAAACAAGACTCATTGGAACAATCAATAGGGCTAAGAAAATTTTAAGGCAACAGGAGAAGAGGAAGAAGTGGGATTGCACTGAAAAGCTGATTCTAAGAGATTCAATTCTGCTGCATTTTATTTTGCAGCTTTAATTCCTTGATTCTTCAGTTGACCAGACTATCCGAGTCGCAACTCTCTTTCCACTCCTTTTTGCTGCCGTGCTCTTCTTCTCCTGGTTTGACCAAAACTTTTCATGGTTGGGTCTTCCTATTTTTTTTTGAGAGGGGGGATGCCAAGGGGTCATTTTACTCCTCTAGGATACCATTTGGTGACTGCTGCTGTCCAACATCCATCTATCATTTGAGAAATGTGTCCAGCCCAGTGCCATATCCGTTTATGATATTTGGCAATAGCTTCATTGATTCCGCTTTGTTCTCTTATCTGGGCATTGGGGATGTGGGGATACCTTTAGCATTGATCTTTCCATGGCTCCTATGGCTCTTGATAGTTCTTCTTCCTCGGCTTTCATTAGTGATCATGTTTCACTCCCATAGAAGACTACTATACTCCCATAGAAGTACAGCAGGGTGCATGACCAGGCAGGTTCAACCAAGCTGTGAAGGTGTCAGACTACTGACTAGTGGGATAGTGGAATGACTGTGCCCCTACCCATGAAGTCAAGTCTAGCTAAGTTGGGGAGGCAAACATGTCACTGACAGCCCAGCCCGTGGTGACTAAAAGTAATGGCTAAAGCAACTCATACCTTTAATAATAGTTTAAATTGATTGGAATCATAATGAATGCTCACATTGGGTTTGCAGGTTTCATCAGCCAGGTTTGCTCATGCATGGAGCTGTGTTTCCCCCCTCCATAGTTATTTATTTGCTATTCACAGTTTTGTTCTCCATTGAGTTGTCTAATCCCCCATTGAAGCGTCCAAACTTGGTGATCATTCACATAATTATAAAGTTGGACCGATGCGCATCCAACCTCTGTCAAAAAACCTCCTGCAAAGAAGATTCCATCACCTTATCACCATCTGTTCTATTATCAATCAGTTCTTACCAACAGTAAGTTCGTCCATGTAATCTGAATCCTTTGGTTCATATCCTGCACATCAGAACAATAAAATACAAGTTTGATACATCTTTGACATTATGGCCTTCAGATTTTTGAAGATAACGTAAAACACACTTAACCATCTCAACTGTTCCTCACAGGATTTTATACCCTCCATTTATGATAGCAAATGCCATGGGTTCAATAATTATTTACTATTTGAAGATGTATTTTTTTTTGCTCTTAGTAATACTGTAATATACTTTTGTGCCATCAAGTCAAGTCTGACCTAGGTAGAGAATACATAGAAATGGTTTACGATTCTTGTCTTCTGGGGGCACTTCTGGGCCAGTGCAGCTTGCTCATGGCTACATGGGCTGGGTCTTCTCCCAGGAGGCACATTGGGGAATTGAATTCCCAACCGATACCTAAACCACTGAGATATCCAGTCAGCTGTGCCCATAGTAGGTTTAAACAAATGTCTACTGGGATATGGTTATTATTTCACATGAGATGCAGTAGTGTGGAAGGAAAGGTAGACCATCTGAATGACTTCCTGTCTCACTTGCCTAGAGCACAGGAGCTCTGCTGGTGAAAAATAATACTAGCACTACGTGTATGGGCACAATTTCTAGGCATTGCACATTAATGGGAGTTGTGTAAGTGATTTGAATGGGTTACAGATTACTTGTTGTATCTCAGATGTACTTTGCCAAGGCGAGCCGAGCCAACACCCACAGCACAGACAGTGAGGCCACCTCCTTGTTTTTTGTCCAGTTAATAATTAGACAAGAAATCAGGCAGAATGCAATCCTCATTAAAGCAGGTAGATGTCTGCTCTGAGCTGGAAAGATACATCTACAGACACACATAGCAAGGCTGCAGTCTTGCATTTGCCTATCTGAAAATAAGTTCCACTGATATCCAAAGGACTTTCTTCTGAGCATATGATCACATTATCTTAGAGGTTCTGTATGCCATCTGTGCCATGAATTATGTCTTAGGTGGGATAAAGTTTTCACGAGCTGTCATCAAGATGCACAAAAGTGTCGTATCCTCCAAAACATCAATAGTGAGTGACAGAGCCCTGGAATGCAAAATGGTACAGTCAGGGGGCAATTCTGTGTGAAGCTTAAGATAAGCCACAAGACCCTTCACAGCTTTGGTAATTGCTGACAATTACTGAGGTTGTGAATGGGCACATTGCTTATCTTAAGCTTCACACAGAATTGTCCCCTTGACTGTCCTTTCATTTCACAGCCATTTGGCTTTACTGTTTACCTTCTGGCCTCCTCACAGCTCCCTCTCTGGAAGCTGATAATGTGAAGTGCCTTCAGGAAGGAGATAAAGTGTTGACTGCTGCAATTAGGAGAAAGATTCATTGCTGAGAGCAAGCAAGACAGTTGCCAATCAGGACCACTATTTCTAGCTAACATACAGCAGTTTGATTGCAATGTATAGTTAGCAAAACTTGGGTAAGGTACATTTTTGGTACATAATTCTCAGAATTCTCCAGCCAGTGTGGCTCTTAACCTGCTGTTTTTCCTTTTGTTGAATATCTGGGAGCAATAAACACAGCTTAGCATTTCACCAGATATCTGTTTCATGTCACATCTGTTCATTTTAGCAATTCAAGGCAGAGGGGCCACATTCTCGTTTTCGTGTTGGCCACCCTAACACCTCAATTTTTGTGTCATGACCCCCAGCAATTCAGTACTCTTGGCATCTGCCCTCCCCCCAGCTGGGGAGGGCAATAAAGAAGGAGCTTTTATTGAGGAAGGAAATCTGTGATGGGGTGTGTGTGTGTGATAATCTTCCAGACTCATATGTGGGACTCATATGTGAGACAGTTCCTGTGCAGAAAAATAACACCATGCACAAAGAAAATTAGATTTCCATGAGAAGCATTCTTGTCTATATCTCTTCCTTATACTCACCTTTTACATGCAAATATGCTAATTGTCTATCTTTATTGGATGGAGGAGAGTACAATCCCATAAGCAACATCTGAAGGGGGCTGAAGAGGAGCCACATTCCTCACTTCAGCTTGAAGCAAGCCCAAGAAGATTTGACAATGACAACCTTGTTGTGCTGGCTAATCTTTCTCACACTAGGTCAAACGAAAGGAACTACGGAATGAATTTATCAAAAGGTGGCTTCATTCTGACAGTTTAACATCTGGCCTAAACACAGAATAGTAATAAGAAGTCCACAGCTGTTTCTCTTTAGTGCAGTGCAAGCCCACTAAGTAAGCCCTACAGATCTGGAAATTTACTCCCAAGCCAGTAAAGTGTAGGTTTCAGTCTAAGCCAACCAGTAAAGCTGCTGATTGCTGAATGAATATTCTTGACCTGTCTGATGCTAGAAATACTAGGAAAAGATCATAGCTTAGGAGGAGAAAACAAGCATTGCATGTTTCTCTGGGTAGGGTTACAAAAACTACCTCAAGCTTTGAAGAGCCATCCATTAAGTCAAGTTTGACAGTACTGTACTGAACTGGAGATCCCAAGGGTTTGACTTGCAGTTCTAAGTGCCTGAGTCTACAATACCATTTGCTTGAGGGTAAGCCCATTGAAAGGGACTGTGGTGGCTTAGTGGTTAAGATGCTGAACTTGATGACTGGAAGGTCAGCAGGTCAGCAGTTCGAGACCTGAATGCTGCACGTTGGCATGAGCTCCCATCTCTGTCTCAGCTCCTGCCAACCTAGCAGTTTGAAAGCAAGACATTGCAAGTAGGTAAATAGGTACCATTTTGGTGGGAAGGTAAATAGTGTTCCGTGCACTCTGGTGTCTAGCAATGGCTGCCACATGTCCACAGAAACATCTGCAGATGCAGACAGCGCTGGCTCATTGGCTATAAACAGAGATGAGCACCGAACCCTAGAGTTGGATACAACTGTCTTTCAAGCAAGAGAGACCTTTACCTTTATCTAAGCTCATTGAACTCTACAGGATCTATGTCTATGCACATGTGTTTTCAGCTGCAACTCAAGAGAAAGCATTCCAGGGTTCTATAACCTGAGAGCTGTTGTACCTACATGCAGCTTACTGAAACAGATGAGACTATAAGAAGGTAATTTGGTTTAATACAAAGACATTATTTTTTTTAAAAAAAATCAGCTAGGTGTCTCCTGCTGTATTATCTCTCTATGGACCATGCAGATTATTTTTCTGGTTGAAATGTCCATGGTGTTTGTATACATGTATATGTATAATATTTATTTGAATTCCTGCCATGAAATGATTAGCAGGCACAAGCTGGGATCCACCTTAAACAAATTCATGCCAGTGGCATTTTTCCTGCTTCAGGAAAAAATGCATTCTCGGATACAAGTTGCAGCCGCTGCTACCGATTTGAATTCCTGTTAGATTTTTACTGCTTTTAACATTACCAAAAGAGACTAACCTCAGAAACAAAGACATATGAATATCATAATAGACAAAGTAAAGACAATTCAACCAAATCCCATCCAAATATAAGGTTGCTTTCAAATTGGCTCCACTTATGAGCAGGTTGACTATTTCCCTCATTCGACACATTACCTATGGAGCTTTTTAGGTGGGGCGACTTAATCAGTAGCAGAATGTTCTTCTCTTAACAGTGCAGTTCTATACCAACTGATGTTTTAATTGATGTTTTAATTGACCATGTTGGAAGCTGCCTTGGGTCATCTTGGGATGAGGAAGGTGGGGTATAAATACTGAAAATAAATAAATAAATACCAGTCTATTTAGAAGTAAATTCAACTAAGTCCAATAAGACTTATCTTCATTTAAATATGCATGGCATTGCACCTTAAATGTGTGTGCCAAAAGATGTAAAGACATAGGGACAAGACCAGTGATGGTGAACCTTGGCACTCCAGGTGTTCTTAGACTTCAATTCCCAGAAGCCCAAGTGCTGATCAGGGCTTATGGGGACTGAGGTTCAAGAACATCTGGAGTGCCAAGGTTTGCCATCACTGGACAAGACTATTAGAAAGCAAGCAACTCTGTTCCACTGCTGGTTAAGATAGCCAACTTTAAGTGATCTGTACTATTACGCCTTTAACAACTGACTTTCAAAGATGAGCCTTCTTCTTCATCTTCTTTCGTGTCTAGGTCAGACGTGAAACAGCCAAAACGAAGCCACCTTTGGGGAGTTCATTCTATAGTTCCTTTCTCTTGACCTAGTGTGAGAAAGATTAACAGGTATAAGGTAGCCGTTGCCAGGGGCATGCCCAATTGTGGTTCAAAAATACCACAATCTTCAAGGAGGCTCTTCCTGTGTAGCCTGCTCATTAGTCACTGTGGGGAAAAATGCTCCTGATTTCAGTACATGGGCACACAAGACCAGGCTACATCTTTTGAGTCAATGAGCAGCCTTAACTCAGGGCTACAGTTTGCAAATGTAGCACCAGTCTCCCTGTGACAGGTTAGCAGAGGTAGGAGAAGCAAAACAACTTGGTGTACTCTGGGGTGAGGTAACTGAAGTACAGTTCAGCCTGTGGCACAATTCAGAAGTGATTAAAATAAAGGGCCAACAGACAAACCTGAAGTGCTCTTAAGAGCCACTAAATCACCTGGAGGTATCTCAATTAAGCAGATTGCAATCTTCATCGTGATGCAGCTTTTGCTATTAAGGATTGGGGTGCTTTGACTGAGATATTCTAATTAGACAGATTTCCAGATAAAGATAAATGAAGTGTGTGCTGAGTCTGTTTCTTGCAGGGCCTCCCTTTGCTGCTAGGCGTTGTCTGGCTAAGTTATTTCCCCTTTTTCTTGTTGGGTTCCCCCCTCCCTTTCTTTTGTGATTTGTGTTTTATCTTTCTGGTTTGCTGTATCTTTGGTGGGGTCTTTGTTTGGAAAGACTAATGCCATAGAGCAGGCGTGCCCAAACTATGCCCCGGGGGCTGCATCTGCCCCCCCCACCCCGACGCCAATTCATCCAGCCCACGAAGCCCTCGTCACTCCTGGAAACAGAAGTAAAATGTATGGGCACATTTTACTTCTGCTTCCAGGAGCGACGAGGGCTTTGTGAGCCAGATGAATTGGCGTTGGGGGCCGGATCCAGCCCCTGGGCCATAGTGACCAGCCCGTGGCCTGAAAAGTTTGGACACCTCTGCCATAGAGCCTTAATTATCCCTAGGCAAGGACTTCTGCCAGAGTAGCAGATATAGCAGCAAATTATGATTCAAACCTCTGTTCTGCCCTTTGAATCATCTCATAGGTGAAGCGGGATCAAGTTTATTTCTTATTTTAAGGCTTTTGAGAGTCCCCTGAACTGTAAGGAAATCAAAACAGGCAATTCTAAAGGAAATCAACCTTGGATGGACTAAAGTTGAAGCTGAAGCTCAAATACTTTGGTCACCAAATGAGAAGAGAGGACTCGCCAGAGAAGACCCTGATGCTGGGAAAGATTGAAGGCAAAAGAAGAAGGCGGAGGCAGAGGATGAGACGGTTAGACAGCATAGTTGACGGAGTGGACATAGATCTGGGTGGACTCCAGAGGGTGGCAGATGACAGAGGAGCCTGGCATGCTGTGGTCAATGGGGTTGCAAAGGGTTGGACTCAACTGTGCAACTCAACACCAACATTAGAAGGCTCTCTATTTGGCCGCTTTGCCTAATTTTATAGTGATTACCTATTCCTTCTTAATCTGGCATTCTCTGTCTAAAGCAACATGAAAGTATTCCCACCTCCCCAGAAAGAAAACATGAAAGTTGAAGGAGGGCGTTGGAGAACTTATTCCATTAATTTGCAAAGGGTTCATAGATTTACCAGGGGGCTAGCCAATTGACAAACAGGGCTTTACCAAATTACTTGACTGTTATCTAGACATTTGTGCTGCGTTATTTACTTTCCCCAGTGGTTTGGTTGAGCACAAAAGAACCTGTTGCTGGACTGTAACTCTCATCATCCTGACCACAGCCATGATGTCTAGGACTATTAGGATTGGGAGTCCAAGAATAGCTGGAGTGTTACCCACTCTTGGCATAGAATGGAATCGGATAGAGCTTTATCTTGCATTTTGGGCTGCTTTGGGAGTGGACTGGTTTGCATTCTGATTTCTTTTGCAATTGCAAACCAGTCCAATTCTTATGCATGCCTACCTGCACATTTTTTTGTGTTGCTGTCAGGGACTCCTTTTTTTAAAAAAAACAAGCTCTGTTTAAGATCAGTTCTTAGAATGTCTCAGTGCCAGTGTTGAACCGAAATGGCCATGGTAGGGTTTCCCCATAACAATTCAATGCTGTGACAGATTGGTAGCAAGCCAATGAAAGGATATGTTACTTATAAATGGATGGAAAACTGAATCCAGCTTTTTCCTGCTCCCCAGGAATGGATAGACAGGAGAGGATGTAGAGGTAAGGAAGATGAAAAGGAGGGATGGGCTAAATAGGACCATTTGAAGGTGTGATGTTGCTTCCTGTTCCAATGATCACATGCAAGAATTGTTCTAAATCTCAGACTGCATTTTCAAGCAAACCTGTTGTTGTGTTCTAATGGTTTTACCTTCCACATGAATTACAATGTATCTGAGCCAATGTAACCTTGCCTATAGCAACAATGTAACCTTCAGCTGTATCATATAAACCCTGTAATAGGACGCGAGCTAATGACCACCAGCTGGCAGCAGCGAGCGTCCAAGCTCTCTTGGTCCGAACTCATCAAAGGCAACAGCGCGGGAAGCTTTCCCGCCACCACCTACACCTGGACAAGAAGGGCGTGACCCACAATGACGTCACGCAGACAGTAGCCAATGGGCTACCATGGCACCACGTTCAAATGTATCCCTACTGTATATAAAGAGCTATCGATCCGCCATTACCTCATGTTCCCTCTGTCCACGATGCAATAAACCTGAGTTAACCCAGCCCGAGGCTGTGTCCTGTGTCTTAGTTTCATACACTAAATTGGCGACGAAGGTGGGATTATGGATCCCCAAGGAGCAGCCAGGGCACAGAGCGGGTTCAACATCACCAAACCGCAAGACTGGGAGTTGTTTGAGATGGACTTCCATGCGGCGCTGGTGGAACTCAAAGTCAAGGAAGACGATGAGGAGAGGAAGAGGGCCATCCTCACCCGCATGCTTGGGATGGAGACCAAGCGGACGCTGGTGGGCATCATCGCTCCGAAGAAGGTGAGCGAATTTAAAGCGGACGACAACATGAAGCTGCTTCGGGAGCGCTTCCAAACCTCGAGGGCGATGTTTCCCGCTCGGAGCGCGTTTTGGAGGCGAGTCCAAGCGCCGGACGAGTCGGTCGAGACATTCGTGGCCGCCATGAGGGTAGCCGCCGCCCCCTGCAAATGGGGCAACATCCTAGAAATGGCCCTCAGGGACGGCGTGCTGTGTGGCCTGAAAGACAAGGAGGTGCAGCGCAGCTTGATGAATAAGGAGCCGCCACCAACGCTGGCAGAGGTCGTCGAGGCCGCGGAGGCCGCAGAGTCCACGAATGCTGGAGTGGACGAGATGCACCAGTGGCGTGAGTGGCGTCCCAGAGCCGGTAAGGCGGAAAAATCGGTGCACGCAACTCAACGGGCCTCAAAGTCGTCTTCGGAAGGCAGCGACGGCGAGGAGATCCAGAAGGTCCGAAAGGGGGGGCGCCGCTGTGATGGTTGCGGAGCGGCCCATGAGCGTGCGAGGTGCCCATTTAGAAAGGCCGAATGCTACACCTGCGGCCGTCGGGGGCACATCGCCAAGGCATGCAGAAAACGGAAGGAGGGCCGGAGGCAGTCACCGGACCGTTCGACCAGACCGGACCGTTCAGCGAGGCCCAAAGATGGCGTCCAGACCACGAGGAAGCAGGACGGCGTGGGCCGCGTCTCGGACAGCAGCGAGGACGACGTCCCAGTGCTCAGTGTGTCCGCGGAACAGTCCCATTATTTCGTTGAGGTACTAGTACAAGGGGCCCCTATCAGGATGGAGATTGACTCGGGGTCCTCCTATTCCATAATTCCCCAGAAAGAGTTCTTGAAAATCGACCCCCACGTGCGGCCCAAACTTAAAACATTGAGGTCCACGCTACGAGATGTGCAGGGGAACAGCATTCCGGTGTTGGGGGTCGGGAAATTTCGGGTTGAGTTTAAGAGACACTCTGCGGAGCTGCCCCTAGTTGTCCTCAAGGGGGGGAGTTGTAGCCTCCTAGGGACACAGTGGTTCCAGCCCTTAGGCCTGTTTATAGGGGGAGTACATGCAGTGGGGGTGGACCCAATACAAGCGGTGTGCGATGCGCATCCCGCCGTTTTTGAAAAAGGACTCGGAAAATTCAAGGGACCCCCTGTAGCTTTCGACCTAGACCCGGAGGTCCGCCCGATAAGACTCAAACCGCGCAGGGTGCCCTTCGCACTAAAGGACAAAATAGAGGCGGAACTGGACAAATTGGTGGGCCAGGGGATTCTTATTCCTGTTGATTCCGCGGAGTGGGAAACTCCAATTGTAACAGCTCTGAAGGCTAACGGGGAGGTGCGCATTTGCGCTGATTATAAGTGTACAATTAACAAGGCGATCCGCCCTAACGCATACCCGGTGCCGGTGGTCAGCCACCTTTTGGCCAGGCTAAATGGGGGAAAGTGTTTCGCTAAGCTCGACCTGGCGCAAGCCTATCAGCAGCTTCCCGTAACACCCGCCACGGCCGCGGCACAAACGATAGTCACTCATAAAGGAGCGTTCCAGGTGTCGCGTTTACAGTTCGGCGTGAACTCGGCACCCGGCCTTTTCCAGGCGCTTGTGGAACGCCTCCTGAAGGGGCTGGAGGGGGTGTTGCCTTATTTTGATGACGTATTAATAACTGGGGGGAGTGAGGCCGAACTGGCAAAGAGATTGGACAAAGTACTAACGGTGTTCGAGAAAGCGGGGCTGAGACTGAGGAAGGACAAATGTGTTTTTTTCGAAACCGAGGTCGAGTTCTTAGGGTTCAGGATTACACCCGAGGGTATCAAGCCATCCAAATCCAAAGTAGTAGCCATCAAAAAGGCCCCTCGCCCCACATCCAAAACCGAGCTACAGTCATTCCTGGGGCTCCTCAATTTTTACCATACATTCCTTCCGCGGAAGGCGTCCGTGGCCGAACCGCTCCATCGGTTGCTTAAGAAAGAGGAGACTTGGATGTGGGGTGACGAGCACGAGAGGGCCTTCAAAGAATTAAAGCAACTCTTGACCTCTGACGCAATTCTAACGCATTTCGACCCCAAACGGCCGGTGGTCCTAGTCTGTGATGCATCACCGGTGGGGGTGGGGGCAGTACTTTGCCACGTGTTGGATGACGGAAGAGAGGCCCCGGTTGCATTTTATTCAAGGTCCCTGTCCCAGGCAGAGCGAAATTACGCACAAACCGACAGGGAGGCATTGGCAATTGTAGCGGGGACCAAAAAGTTTCACGATTTTTTGTATGGCCGCCCGTTCAAAATCGTGACGGATCACAAGCCCCTGTTAGGGATTTTCACGGCAAGCAAGCCCACCCCGCAGATCCTATCACCGAGAATGCTGCGATGGGCCATTTTTCTCAACGCTTACCAACACGAGTTGGTGTACCGGCCCGGAAAAGAGATCAGCCATGCTGATGCACTTTCGAGATCCCCTTTGCCCTTGTCGGACGACCAGAAGGCTAGAGTAGGCAGAGACCGCCAGGTGTTACTAATTGAGGTTTTAGATGCACCCCCAATTGTACCAGCCGATATTGCGAGGGCGACAGGCAAGGACAGGACACTCGAAAAAGTCAGCTCATGGGTACAAAAGGGGTGGCCGGCATCGTCCCCAAGCACGGAATTCGACCCATTCTTTCGGAAAAAGCTAGAGTTGTCCCTAGAAAGGGGGTGCCTATTGTGGGGCCAACGGGTGGTGGGTCCTGCAGCCATGCGGCCGAGGGTGCTCAAACTGCTGCACGTCAGCCACCCGGGCATCGTTCGTTCGAAAGCGCTGGCCCGCAGTTACTTCTGGTGGCCACAGCTGGACGCGGACATCGAGCACATGGTCGGCACTTGTGAGGCATGCCAGGGATCCCGACCAGAGGCGGCCCGCCTCCCGCATAGGGAATGGGACACAGCGAGGGGGCCGTGGTCCAGAGTACATGTAGATTTCGCTGGCCCATTCCGAGGAACCATGTTTCTCCTGGTGGTGGATGCGTTCTCCAAGTGGCTGGAGGTTATCCCAGTAAAGAGCACGTCCTCCGCCACAACAATTAGCCAGCTACGGAGGGTCTTTTCCACGTTCGGTTTACCCGACACTTTAGTCAGTGATAACGCGAGTTGCTTCACCTCCTCGGAGTTCGAGGCATTCATGGGAGCAAACGCCATTCGGCATGTCACATCCGCGCCGTTTCACCCGGCCACGAACGGCCAAGTGGAACGGTTGGTGCGTACAACAAAGGATGCGTTGCGGCGCATGGGCCCGGGGGACCTAAATCACCAAGTATGTCAGTTCTTGTTAGCGTATAGGGTGACCCCCTTAGCGTCGGGTTACTCGCCGGCAGAACTCTTGATGCGGCGAAAACTGACCACACTTCTGACCAGGCTGGACCCGACGAGAGTCGAGGATAAAGGAAAAAACATAGGATTGGCAGTCTCGAAAGGGTTCGCCGCCGGCGACCTTGTTTACTGCAGGAACTATGCAGGCGCAGGGCCAGCCTGGGTGCCAGGAACGATAGTAGAACAAACAGGGCCAGTGTCATATCGGGTGGAAACGAGCACCGGTCTCCTCTGGAGGAGACACGCCGACCAACTGAGGCGCCGAGTGAGTGAAGGGCCGGTCAGTGGGGCACAGCAACAGGATTCAGCCATAGGGTTCTCCCCCACCCGTTTAGCCCAAGGGGGAGAAAATGAGGGACATCAGTCCGAATCCGGGGGGGAAGGCAGTGATCCCGACTCATATCCTTTTGATACCCCAGTTCTATCAGAGCCCGGGGGGAGGGAAAAGGAATGTGCGGCCGCCGCCGCGTCCCCCGAATGTAATTTTGATTTTGATTCTGGTCTTGCGAGCCGGGGGGGTTTTCAGGAGTGTTCCCCCACCCTTCCAAGCGAGAAGAGGGGTTTTTCGTTAGCCCCCAGTGCCCCCGGTTCTTCCCCGAGAAAGAGCATACCCCCCAACAACGCCGTGGAGCCGCGGCAAGTCACTAACAAGTCTCCCTCTCAAATTACAGGGCAGGAAACCAGGGGACAAAGAGGAGGTAGCAAACCCGGGGAAAGGCAGCCCGCATCGAGACCCCAGCGTGTTCGAAATAAACCATCTTGGCTGAGAGACTTTGTCTCCTAAGGGGGGGAGTGTGTTGAAGTGTGGGCTCGAGACATTGTCTCGTCCTAGGGGGGAGGGGTGTTGTGTTCTAATGGTTTTACCTTCCACATGAATTACAATGTATCTGAGCCAATGTAACCTTGCCTATAGCAACAATGTAACCTTCAGCTGTATCATATAAACCCTGTAATAGGACGCGAGCTAATGACCACCAGCTGGCAGCAGCGAGCGTCCAAGCTCTCTTGGTCCGAACTCATCAAAGGCAACAGCGCGGGAAGCTTTCCCGCCACCACCTACACCTGGACAAGAAGGGCGTGACCCACAATGACGTCACGCAGACAGTAGCCAATGGGCTACCATGGCACCACGTTCAAATGTATCCCTACTGTATATAAAGAGCTATCGATCCGCCATTACCTCATGTTCCCTCTGTCCACGATGCAATAAACCTGAGTTAACCCAGCCCGAGGCTGTGTCCTGTGTCTTAGTTTCATACACTAAACCTGTTTAGCCCAATCCAGCCCAGGATAACTTCACAATCTATTTGCACCTTCAGCTGATGCTATTTCTGTTACTTGTCTTGGTCTGATTTTCTTCCATCCTCCTTCTCCTCCACTGACCTTTACCTTGTTTGTTGTACTTTATCATATCCAAGAGTGCATTTTTTTCCTTGACGCAGGAAAAAATGCCTTTGGCATGAATTTGTTTAAGGTGGATCCCAGCTTGCCATGAAGTGACCCATACACTATGATCACAGAGCCATCTCCTGTGGCAAATGTCTGGCTGGACATCCCACTATGGTAATGGAGTAGATCGTACAGCCAGCATCTCAATGCAGAGTGATGGGTGGCGGTAAATAACCTGACTCCCTAAAGGAGCCAATGGCTATGGGCGGATGAGTCCCTATAGGTGGGGTGATGGTCCCTTCAGTGGCGGAAATGCCACTGGAAACCATCATATTGGGCACATTGGCAAAATGAGCAGAGGAGGAACTCTGATTCCCAATGGTCATGGAGGCGGAAGAGGCCATGCCAGATGGACTGGCTGTGAAGGAGCACCTTGCTAATATTCTCACGGCTACAGCAGTCCATTGCAGTCCTGGTGTTAAATTCTGTATGTGTATATGAGTACCACATACTCATACTCCATATGTTGATCTCTATATGAGGAAGCCTCTATGTTCCCATGGAGACCGAGGGGATGACTTTCCACAGAGATAAACATATTTGAGTCTGTTCATTTTTGCAAACTTAGATGCAAACTTACCTGGTATTGCACCATGGTGTAAGTCTGCTGAGGCTTGGCTCACCCAAATTATTGGGGAGTGTGTTGAAAGGGGGCAGCCAGCTGGGCCAGGAAGGTTAATTAATGCTTCCTTGTGAAAGGTGTGGTACTAGAGTACCTGAGGGAGACAGTGGTAAGGCCATCCCTAGTCTGGTGGCAAATGTTTCTTTCTTTGGAAGCATGAATGGAAGCAACTCTGGCCTTTCTTGGATCAAAACAAGTTTCTGAATCTGTTTCTCTCATGAATCAGAGCTGGTGTTGGCATAACTGGGTCACACTGGACTACGATCTGTACTGGGAACAGTGGTTTACTGGAGCAAGGGCTTGCAGGGCCAAAGCCCTGGGACTTTTTTCAATTGTAGGAATTATGCCTTCATCCACTGCCCCTCCAGCCTTTCCCTATTCTCTCTCAGTTTAGCAGTGATCCTTATGGTAGCTGGGAAAGAATTGGATTTTGCCAGGTACAGCATATTGCTTCATACTATCCATTTTGTATTGCAGAGTATTTGAATGTGCTTTGGTCCTGATTGGGCAACTAAGGTTTCCCTTGCTCGAAAGCTAGTTGTATCCGACTCTAGGGTGCAGTGCTCATCTCTGTTTCAAAACCGAAGAGCCAGCGCTGTCTGCTTCTGCAGATGTTTCCGTTGTCATGTGGCAGGCATGACTAGACACCGGAGTGCACAGAACACTGTTACCTTCCCACTGAAGTGGTCCCTATTTATCTACTTGTAATTTCTTGCTTTTGAACTGCTAGGTTGGCAGGAGCTGGGACAAAGATGGGAGCTCAATCCATCCTGCAGCACTCAGGAATCGAACTGCTGACCTTCCACCTCCCGGTCAGCGTCTTAGCCACCTGAGCCCCGAAGAGCCACTAAATGTTTCCCTTGCTCGAAAGCCAGTCATGTCTGACTCTAGGAGACGGTGTTCATTTCTGTTTACAGCCAAAGTGCCAGTGCTGTCTGTGTCAGCAGCCATTTTTGTGGTCATGTAGTAGGCATAAGTAGACATCGGAGCACACAGAACATTATTACCTTTCCTGAGAGCAGTAATATTTATCTACTTGCAATTTCTTGCTTTCGAATTGCCAGGTTGGCAAATCTTCCTGATGCTTATTTGTTGATATGGACTGATCCATTTGCACCCATGTTCGGATTGTTGTTATGTAGGGCAGCTGACAGTAAGGACCATAAGGACAAACACCTGATACTTCCAAATTTACCGCTACACCACTTGTTGCCAGAAATATATAGGGAGTGTGACTAGGCTGATTCCCCTTGATCTCTCAGTCTCCTTCAGTGCAGAACTGATCATGGTATATTTTTGGAACAACTATACAAGTTTGGATTGGGTAGGTACTGTAGGTATATATTGTTTTGTAATGGCTTTACTCAAATGTGCATGGTAGACTGCAGGAATTCGTGCCCAGGGGATATTATGCAGCCAGTGAATGCCTCAGACAGAGATTTTGTAGGGGTCAGCATTATTATCCCCCCCCCATTATAGAGATCTGGAGTTCATTTTAATCAGCCTGTTGATGGCATGCAGCTCTTATTTCCCACTCCTCTTCTTCAGCAGGTGAAGTGATAGAGGCATTGAGCTGTTCCTAGCGTTGTGCATGCCAATGTGATGGACTGCAACCCCCACCAACCCAATTGTTGTGGAAGCCAAAGGAACCAGCTGGAGTTCATTGTGGTACAGCTCACTACAAAAGCCTGCTAGGGAATTTAATGGAAGCCGGATCAAATCCATCAGGCATAACTACTTTCCTTTTTCAAATGTTATTTTTATCAGACTATTTAGAAGAGTCTTGTAAATGCTTCTGAGTTTGCCCAGGGAAAGCACGCAAGTATATAAATTGAAACATGATGCTGATAATCAAGTCTTGGGGAATGTGTTTAGTCTACTTTTGGGTGGATAAGGAGAATGTGTATCAGTGAATTCTTTTACAGGCAGTGGTTGGCAATATATTAAGGGAAAGGTTTCAGCCTTACGTGCTCCAGTATCTATAAAAATGTATTTGAATTATATTAAAACAATGAAGAGGGAAAAGAAGAGCTCCTAAAAACTGCTCACAGTGGTTGTTGTTTTTAGAAGTCATCAACAATTACAATGATCTGTTAAGCAAATGATTTTTAAAACATTTCATGGTATTATTTTACTCCATACCATAGAAGGTAAAATAATTGTGGGGATGTTTTCTGTTTAAAAAACTATTGTATATATAGACACATAGAAATGAAATATATGCATTCCTGCACAGAACATTGTTGTCAATGCTGGCTGGGAATGATGGAAATTGTAGTTCCACAAGGCTAGGGGCCATCATGCTGGGGAAAGGTGCAGCAGTGATTTAATAGATAGCATGTCCAGCCTATAAACAATGCTGTACTAATCCTGTAATGTATTTTATAACCATGCATTGCTGGAAGGCCAGTCTGGAATATCTGGCTTGATTTACAGCAATTCTATAATGTTTTCTTAAATCAAGAGTTACATAACTTTGATGTTGACAATGAAGAAACACCAAGAGTTGAAGATTTTCCATATCCTTGGCTCAAACATCAGTCTTAGCAGAGACTGTGCCCAAGAGATTAGGATAAGACTGAGACTTCAGCCTCACTCAGTGTATCAAGTCCCCTCAGGTTCAAAATGGCTTCTCACATGGCATCAACCAAAGGGATGTTGTGTTGAGGAACACAAGCTTGAATGCCTTTAGTTTTCTTGTAAAGATAAGGTGCATGGCACTCAGACTTCTTGTTGTTTGGAAATGGAAATTTGGGCTCAGTCGTGTTTATTAGGAAATGTATTAGCTCTCTGCCTTTTGTGGCACTTGTAACTTCTAATATAAATGGTAAATAGATCTGCTAATTGCAAGAGCTGGGAGGCTTTGTGCCTGTCAGATGCATTTTCCTATGAAGGATGCAATCTCAGGTGATTATGATGCAAAGGTATGATGACCAGATGCTGCTTATTATTTTTCTGAACACAGACACGTGGAGGGTGGCCAAAGAGCATGACAGCATTATATGAAGAGTGATTGTCCTGGGCCATGTGTTAATGGATCTGTAGGTGGTTGGCTCCAAGACAAAGGCTACCATCCATATTAAGTTCTAATGAGTTTGTCTGCAGGCTTCCCAGTGTCTCCTCCTATGCCTCGTCTCTCTTGTTTATGATCCACCTAGCTTTATATTTCTGGCTTCCTCTTGTTTGCTTTTTTTCTTGCCACAGCATGCCTTATTACCTAAGCAAAATTTCCTTGTGGATAATTTCTAATGGGGCTGTAGTCAGTCTCCTCCCCTACCTTATTTCCAATTGGGACATGGAAAATTGGTGATGTCCTTGTAATCAATAAACTTCTATAATTCTATCTCCAGAACCAAATATTTATATTCACTGAGTTTGCTGGTTTAGGTGATGGGAGCTGTCATTTCTCAACAACTGGATACGCTACTAATTCCTTGAGACCCTGTTTTTGCCCTCTCCTGTATAACTGCTATCTGCACTTTTAAAAACATTTTTGTTAGGACTAGTTTGGCCATAATGTATCTTCCCAATCATGTTATCCTCTCCTATCCTTGGATTGCTGTTAGATACTCCAAGAATCTAAAGAAGCTCCTGATTAGGTTGAAAGAAGAGAGTGCAAAAGCTGGCTTGAGACTCAGCAAGATAATGGCAACAGGCCCAATCAGTCCCTGTAAAATAGATTGGGAAGAAGTAGAAGCAGTGACAGATTTTACTTTCTTAGGATCCAAGATCACTGCAGATGGTGATTGCAGCTGTTATGTATTGAATGAATGTTGCAAGTTCCCTTTAACAGAATGTATCCGGTCAATGTATCCAATTGTATCTAGTCAGAGACACATTGTAGCAAGCTGTATAAGGATGCGAGCTAAGTGGCCACAGGTGGCAGTAGCGAGCATCCGGCTCACATGGTACAGATTTCCCGAATACCTGAAGAGCGGGAAACCTTCCCGCCACACCATACCTGGAGAAGATGGGTGTGACGATCTATGAGGTCACGCGGACAGTAGCCAATGAGCTACCACCCGGGATATTCAAATGTACAGTGTACTATAAATAGAGCTGTTTTGTCTGCCATTACCTCATGTTCACCCTGACCATCATGCAATAAAGTTGTGTTTAGCCCTACTGTGGCTCCTTCTATTGTCTTCCATGCAAGACACTAAATTGGCAACGAGGATGGGATGGCGTCCCGAAAAGTGAACATCGTGCCCTTCGACACCACGAAGCCAGAGAAATGGGAACTCTACAAACAGCAGTTCCTTTATGCAATGGACCTTGAGGGCATCGAGGAGGAAGCCCAGCGCCGGGCATTCCTGCTGGCCCAGTGCGGCCTGGAAACGCTAGAACTGGCAACGAACCTCCTGACGCCGAGACCGCTCAGGGAGGTACCCTTAGACGAGATCCTCACCGAACTGAGGAAGCACTTTCACCCGAAAGTGTCGGTGTTCCTGGCAAGGCTGGCCTTTCAGTAGCGGTGCCAGCGGGCCAGTGAGTCCGTGGCTGACTTCATGGCAGCCCTGAGGGTGGCTGCCATGCCTTGCTGGTGGGGAGCGTCCCTGAGTGAGGTGCTGTGAGACAGGCTCCTGTTGGGCCTGTGAGATGAGGGGGCCAGGAAAAAACTACTGGCCAAGGACAAGAGCATCTCCTTCGAGCATGTCCTGCGCATTGCCCAAGCCGCCGAGTTAGTACAACAAGGCAAACGGGTGTGCCGGGCCAGGACTGCCGCGGTTGGGGGCCCCCCGCCGGCGGTCCCAGTCCACAGCTGTTCCTCCCATGGAGAGCAGGGGCCCTCTGAGTCCACCATGTCCACCTCCGACTTCAGCAAGGACGATGACGTGCGGGTGCAGAGGACGCCTGAGGTTCGAGACCGCGCCAGAGAGGACCGCCGCTGCGACGGATGTGAGGTATCCCATGATCGGAGCCGGTGCCCATTCCGGAAGGTGGAATGCCACAACTGCGGGCGGCATGGGCACATCGCAAAGGTCTGCAGGCATCGTCGAGACGACGGCAAGGGCCAGGTGGAACAGCCCCAACGGAAAGCAGATGGGGTCGGCCGAATCTTCGATGACGATGAGCCCCAGGAGCACCGCGTGTCTCAACGAGTTTCTAACAAGGACGGCCAGGCGGTTCACAGTGTGCCCTTGAGGCACCCCCGTTTCTTTGTTGAGGTACTGATACAAGGGGTCCCAGTAAGAATGGAGATAGACTCCGGGTCGTCGTACTCCATCATCTCCCACCAGGAATTTTTGCGCATTCCCCCCAAGTCACGCCTCAAACTGAAGGCCCTAAAGACTAATTTGCGGGACGTTCAGGGCAAAAGTATCCCAGTGTTGGGGGTGGGGGAGTTCAAGGTAAAGTTCAAGAAGCGCTCCGCGCAGTTGCCCCTAGTAGTCTTAAGGGAAGGGTCCTGCTGCCTCCTGGAGACACAGTGGTTTGGCCCCCTGGGGGTTTTCATTGGAGGCATACACGCCGTGCAGGCTGACCTGATCACGGAGGTGTGTAACGCACACCCTGACGCCTTCAAGAAGGGGCTCAGGAAGTTCAAGGGGCCCCCAGTTTCATTCTACATGGATCCCGACACCCGACCCATCAGACTGAAGCCAAGGAGAGTGCCTTTCGCACTAAAGGACAAAATTGAGACTGAACTGGACAAATTGGTGGGTCAGGGAATTTTGGTACCGGTGGACTCCACCGAGTGGGAAACCCCCATTGTTACGGCGCTTAAGGCTAACGGGGAGGTCAGAATCTGCGCTGACTACAAGTGCATGATTAACAAGGCAATTTGCCCAAATGCATACCCGGTGCTGGTAGTAAGTCACCTGTTGGCAACTTTACATGGGGGGAGGTGTTTCGCCAAGCTAGATTTAGCACAGGCCTATCAGCAATTGATGGTGACCCCAGCTGCAGCCGCCGCTCAGACCATAGTTACCCATAAGGGAGCCTTTAAAGTAACGCGCCTCCAATTTGGCGTAATTTCAGCCCCAGGAATTGTTCAGTCCCTCATGGAGTGGTTGTTGAAGGGGCTCCCAGGTGTTCCCCCCTACTTTGACGATGTTTTGATAACGGCGGGGGGGGGGGACAGGAGTTGGCCAAACAGTTAGACTGGGTACTAACCGTGTTTGAAAAGGTGGGGCTCAGATTGAGAAAGGATAAGTGCGTGTTTTTCGCTGAGGAGATAGAGTTTCTGGGTTTCAGAATAACCCCTGAGGGCATCAAGCCAGCAGAGTCAAAGGTGTCGGCAGTGCAGAATGCCCCTCGCCCCACCACCAAGGTTGAACTACAGTCCTTCCTAGGACTCCTAAATTTTTACCATTCTTTTCTGCTGGGAAAGGCATCGGTGGCCGAACTGCTGCACAAACTACTCAAGAAAGACGTTGCTTGGCGGTGGGGGGACAGCCAGGAATGGGTGTTCTGAGGGCTCAAGCAGCTTCTATCCTCCGAGGCTGTTTTGACCCACTTCGATCCCAGGAAACCTGTTGTACTAGTCTGTGATGCCTCACCGGTGGGGGTGGGGGCAGTCCTATGTCACGTGCTAGAGGGGGGGGCAAGAAGCCCCGGTGGCATTCTATTCAAGATCCCTGTCCAAGGCAGAGTGCAATTACGTGCAAACAGATAGGGAAGCCCTGGTGATCGTTGCAGGAACCAAAAAGTTCCACGACTTCCTTTATGGCAGACCATTCACAGTTGTGACTGACCATAAGCCGCTGCTAGGGATCTTTACCACAGACAACCCAACCCCGCAGATCTTGTCCCCAAGGATGCTGCATTGGGCCATTTTCCTCAACGCATATCAGTATAACCTACCATCCTGGCAAGGAGATCAGCCATGGCGACGCCCTTTCCAGGTTACCCCTCCCACAGGCAGGGGACCCAGAGTGCAAGGTAGAGCAGGACCACCAGGTGCTCCTGATCGAGGCCCTAGAGTCGCCCCCGATACTACCAGTGGAGATCGCTAAGGCTACAGCGAAAGACAAGTCATTGGCCCTAGTCAGTTCATGGGTACAAAAAGGGTGGCCAACAACCTCCCCAATGGATGAATTTAAGGTTTATGGTAGGAGGAGAGACAAACTCTCCTTAGAAAGGGGCTGTTTGCTCTGTGGGCAGCGGGTAATAATCCGAAGTTCTGAGGTCTCGGGTGCTCAAGATGCTGCATATCAGCCACCCAGGGATCGTGCGCTCCAAAGCGCTAGCTAGAAGTTAGTCTGGTGGCCCAAACTGGACGCAGACATAGAACTCATGATTGGCACTTGTGAGAGCTGCCAGAGTACCCGGCTTGAGGAGTCCCGACTTCTGCACAGAGAATGGGACACAGCCCGGGGACCGTGGTCGCGTCTGCACGTGGATTTCGTGGGTCCCTTCAGGGGTACCCTCTTCCTCATAATAGTGGACTCTTACTCCAAATGGTTGGAGGTAATCCCGATGGCCAGTACATCGTCAGCTGCAACGATTAAAAAATTACGGAAGGTATTCAGCTGTTTTGATTTACCTGATGTGCTTGTGAGCGATAACGCCACAACTTTCACGTCAGCGGAGTTCCAAGGGTTCATAGAGATTAACAAAATTCGCCACATAACGACGGCCCCTTGTCACCTCGCTACAAATGGTCAAGCGGAATGCCTAGTGTGAACAACGAAGGATGCACTGCGTAGGATGGGCCCCAGGGAATTGAACTTGCAACTTTGCCAATTCCTACTAAGGTATCGGGTAACCCCCTTAGCATTGGGTCTGTCACCTGCCGAACTCCTTATGCGGAGGAAACCCGCCATGATCCTCTCGAGGTTAGACCCAACCAGGGTGGAGGACACAGGTAGAAACATAGAAACGGGGGGCACCAAGAGTTTCGAGATCGGCGAGGCAGTGCATTGCAGTAAATACATGGCCAGCGGGCTGAACTGGGTGCCTGGGATAGTGGTTGGGCAAATGGGGCCAGTCTCCTACAATGTTGAGACAAGCACAGGACTCCTCTGGAGGAGGCATGCTGACCAGCTCAGGGGCAGGATAGTAAGAAGGCAAGACTTGAGTGACCAAGCAGAGCATCCAGCGTTAGGGTTCTCCCCCACCCGCTTATCCCAAGGGGGAGACGCAGACCACAGGGGGGAGGGAAATGTCACAAATCTGCATCCTTTTGACTCCCCGGGTAACAGGAACAACTTGGAAGAGAGGGATTTCGAGGAGTTGTTAGACCTTGAGTTAGGAGACCGGGGGGATTTTTTGGAGTGGTCCCCCACCCGTCCAAGTGAAGAGCTGGGTTTTTCTTTAGTCCCTGGAGCCCCCGGTCTCACATCCCTGGAGTTTACTCCCACACCTAGACCTCCCCAATCCCCTGCTCGGAACTCACACCTAATCGCTAATGAGTGACACTCTCCCACTACAGGATGAGGGCAGAGTAACCTGGAGCATGCAGGGACTCCGGCCCAAAGTGCGGCCGCCACTCGCTCAAAGCGAACATGCGGAAAGCCTCAATGGCTAAAGGACTTCGTCCTCACCTGGGGGGGGGGGGTGTTATGTATTGAATGGTTGTTGCAAGTTCCCTTTAACAGAATGTATCCGGTCAATGTATCCAATTGTATCTAATCAGAGACACATTGTAGCAAGCTGTATAAGGATGCGAGCTAAGTGGCCACAGGTGGCAGTAGTGAGCATCCGGCTCACATGGTATAGATTCCCTGAATACCTGAAGAGCGGGAAACCTTCCCGCCACACCATACCTGGAGAAGATGGGTGTGACGATCTATGACGTCACGCGGACAGTAGCCAATGAGCTACCACCCGGGATATTCAAATGTACAGTGTACTATAAATAGAGCTGTTTTGTCCGCCATTACCTCATGTTCACCCTGACCATCATGCAATAAAGTTGTGTTTAGCCCTACTGTGGCTCCTTCTATTGTCTTCCATGCAAGACACTAAAGCAGCCATGAAATAAAAAGGCTGGGGAGACAAGCTATGAGAAACCTGGGGAACATAGTTAAAAGTAGAGACATCACCTTGTAAACAAAAATTTGCATAATCAAAGCAATGGTATTCCCGGTGGTAATGTATAGTTGTGAGAGCTGGACCATTAGGAAAGCAGAGCGCAGAAGAATAGATGCCTTTGAAATGTGGTGTTGGAGGAGCGTTTTGAGAGTCCCCTGGACAGCGAGGAGAACAAATAGGTCAATCTTAGAAGAAATAAACCCTGACTGCTCCTTAGAAGGTCAAATAGTAAATATGAAGCTAAAGTACTTTGGACATCAAATGAGAAGAGAGGATTCACTTGAGAAAGCCTTGATGCTGGGAAAGGTAGAGAGCAAAGGAAGAAGGGGGAAGCCAAAAATGTGATGGCTAGATGGTATTGTAGACGCAATGGGCACAGAGCTGGGCGGGTTGAGGAGGATGGTGGAGCACAGGTGTGCCAGGCGTGCGATAGTCCAAAGAGTTGGACGCAACTATGCGACTGAACAACAACAACTCCAAGCATTAAAAAAGAAAAATGAAAACTCTGTGATGTATGATACAGATGCACCTTTTAAAAACAAGCAATGCTTCAATGCTTATAAATTTAGAAGCAAATCACTTCTATTGAATCTGATGGGAAAAAAGAAATCTCCACAAATTACATACTGAAATATGAACATGGTAACGAAGTTAGATCACCAAGAATGTTTGAATAGTGTAGCCTTCTGCATCTAAGCCAGTAAAGTTTTGATGTTGACCAAAGTTTCTGCTCGGTTTATCTGGCTTTTTTGTGAACTGATGTGGCCCTGGGAATTGCCTTCAGAAATGAAGTAGAGAAATGGGGCATTGGTCCTTTGCTGTTGCCCTAGACCAGTGTTTCCCAAACTTCTGTTTTTGAACTTCAATTCCCAGAAGCCTAAGTCTATTCTCCAAAGCACTGGTCAGCCAGTGTACTGACTTAGGCTTCTGGGAACTGAAGTCCTTCATGGGGCATGTGCCCCACTTTGGGAACCACTGCCCTAGACTAACTAGCATTAGTAGGAGTTATTGATAGACAGCAATTCTAAAAATTTGTCTTGAGATTTCTTTCCCAGGTCTATGTGTGTTTCTATTCTACAATGGAGTCACGATGGTTAAAGTGGAATCAAACTGCTGTAATACTACAATGGTGGAATATATTTCTATATAAGTACATGAAAAACTCTTCATTGGATTCTAAATGCATAAGCATTCTCATCCCCATGGGAGAGCCATGGTGGCGCAATGGTTAAACGGGTGTACCGCAACCAAAACAATGTGAGTTCAATCCTGACCAGGGATCAAGGTTGACTCAGCCTTCCATCCTTCCGAGGTTGGTAAAATGAGTACCCAGTATGTTGGGGAAAAATGCTAATTAATTTGCAACCCGCCCAGAGAGTGCTCAAAGTGCTATAGGGCAATATATACTGTATTTTCTGGCGTATAAGACTACTTTTTAACCCCGAAAAATCTGTGCCAAAGTCAGGGGTCGTCTTATAGGACAGGTACTTAACTGCAGCTTGTTTCCCCTTGCTTCATATGTCCGGCGCATATGGTGGGGGGTGCCGCGGCCGAGTCCCTGCTCTGTGCGGGGAGTATGAAGCAAGGGGAAGCAAGCTGCACACATCTTCCTGAACCTCGAGGAGGAGAACGTGAGCATGGATTGGCTCTCCACCAGAACCTGCCCATTCGACTCGGAGGGTTGCGCGTCTTCGGGTTGAATGTGGGTTAATTTTTATTTGGTGTGCATTGGAAGAGAGGTAGTCTTATACGGCAAGTATATTCCAAACTCTATATTTTAACTGGAAAAGTTGGGGGTCGTCTTATACGCCCAGTCGTCTTATACGCTGGAAAATACGGTAGGTATAATTGCTATTGCTATCTTCATGTGTATGGGTCTCTCTCCACTAAATGGGAAATCAACGTCTCGAGGAAATATCTATACAATGGCTCTTATTGTACTTTACAAATTTAAACAATAGGTGGCACATAAACTAATGTAAGTGGACCATAGCATATCAGATAATATAAAAAATAAATTTAAAATTTACAGCCTTTTAATACCCTAAAACACAGTCCCCTATCGTGTCCCAATACCAGAATGAAATATGTCACTGCAGATATATACTTAATCTATGTAATATGGGTTTTTTAACAATCACTGGTAAAACAATAATACTTATTAAATGCTTTTAAAGTAAAGCCTGTGATTTTTTATATTTTCATATATTCGAAAATATAATTCAAACTTTGTCCCTAACTTTGTAAAACAGTCTCCTGGCTCATTTTTGAAATCCTGGCTCATTTTTGAAATCTATTAATGGTAATGAACTTTTTTTATGTCACATGGAACGCAACCAGTGTGAAGTTGTCGCAGATGCCAGAAAATGCGAGCCAATGCTATTTTGTTCATTATCACAACTGAGTTTATAGGTGAACCATGTGCCTAGACTCCCCAAGTAGGTGTATGGATGTTTTGAGAGTTTAAAACCGTTTACCTTATCTTTGATAGTCTTAACATTAACAGAACAAATTATACTGTTATTTTTATATGATGAAAAAACATTATATGATGAATAAACCTTGTAATGTCTTTAGTCTCTCTCAAATAATTGTTTTATTTCATAAAAACAGTCCCCAGCCTACGAAACCAGCCCCTTTTCATGATTTTTCCAGAACATTGCTCATAAATAGTTGAATACACAATAAATCTTCTGGCCTTCTTAGGAAATGTTCACAGCTGATTTTGTGACCCCTTTCTAGATAGTCATTTTATTAATTGAAGAAAAAAAGTATCAAGACAACCTATAAGAAAGTAATTTTCCATTTAGTGGAGAGAGACCCGTATATGTGATACCATACTTGTGGGAAGGCATCTGGTTTCCGTCTTCCTGTCTGCCTTCACATTGTGTAAACAAAAGTCCTCTTTGTCTGCATGAGAGATAACACTGGATTTTGGGCATGCGTAGAATATGAGAAGATTTCTCCTTTCTTCTCCTTATTTGGGCTCTGACACTTCTGATTGGCTGTATGCCCTAAGTTTTGTTTCTGTTAAGTTTCGTTTCTGGTATACTCTGCTTGCTTAAGTTTCGTTTCTGAGATACTCTGCTTGGAATAAAGAGAAGCGATTAGTATCCTTTGTTCAACAAAAGACTGGAGTCGTGTTTTCTGTCTCTCTCTGTTCGTTCCTTACTCTGAGCCTAATGAAGCTGGACTTCGTGGACTCTTAAGTTTCTATCTTAAAAGATCTGATGATATAAACTGCTGCTTCATGAGACTGATTGAGACATGAATCAGATTTCTACAAGTGGTGCCCCGTGTGAGGCTTTGAACTACAATGAGAGAGCCTTCTTTGAACTCTGCTTCAGCAATTAGCACCTAATTATCACCTCATCGACCGGGACAAGGTCTCATTCACCTCCGACCAGGCAAAAGGTCTGACCGGGAAGGTCATAAATCAAGCGCTTGAGAATTACAACTAGGTGAGTGGAAAAGTGGAAAACACAATTTAATTATGGGGTGCATATTGACTTCGCAAGGGAATGAACTTTGTAAAGATATCTCAGATCTTTTGCATATGAATGGATGAAAGGCTGATGAGAAGCAGATACAAAAGCTAGTCAAAGCTATAGGGAAAATCAGTCCTTGGGTTAAATTTGATGAATGCTTGGACTTACAACAGTGGAAACAGATTGGGAGAGAAATGCAGAAGCATAATGGAATTTTTGTATCAGTTCAATTTACGTGGGAGGAAGTTAGAGACTGCCTTCAAAGACTCACTCCAAAGAATATTCTGTTGTCTCAGGGGCTTTTGCCTCCAGCCAAGGGGGGGGGGGCTATGGCAACTGCCCTTCCATCATATGAGAAACAACAGCCCCCTGATGGGGGTGGAGGTGGAAATGGAGATGGGACATTATATCCTGCCTTGCAGCAATCAAGCACTTTTAGCCCTACAAAAGACCTGTTCTCTGCTGCAATACTGCCTGCCGAGTCTAGAAAACAACTAGTGCCAGCTGATGGGGAACAAATGGTGGGGACCTCATCACAGATTGAAGCTGTTAATGCATGCAGAGTGGCAGGAAGCAAGGGGTGTTATTCAAAGAGCAGCATAGGGGATCTCAGCCCCCCCCGTGAAGCAACCCTCATCACAAAAGCAGGAGAAGCTGAGTAGTAAATTTGATGCCTCACGTTTGGGCAGGAAGATCCTGCAGAAATGGAAGGATGGCCCAAAGGAGGAATGCACAAAACCCAAGACCAGAAAGGGGTGCAAGTACAAACTAACAGATGCAGTTTGTCATAACGTTGAGATTCAGAAGCTGCAGATGAAAGAAATGCAGAGGAAAAGGGGCGTGGATCCATCCTGTATGGACAGCAGGCTGTTGCAAAAATACAAGGAGGGAGAAGACATGCAGTTTTTGGCTGATTTTGAACTGCCCAACCTTCAAACAAAGAGATCCAGAGTGAGCTGTCCCAAGTTTCAGCATCAGGATTGCAGGGAAAGCAACTTGGAATTCCCTGTGATTTTCTTCTGTGTGAAAATTACTTGCAACTTCTGGAGAAGTCTTTGTGCCTTCACACCTCTTCGCCTGCCTTAATGCAGATGGGTGTGGCTGGAGCATGAAGGAATGTGTGTTTGCCTGAAAAGCTGAAAAGGGGGGTTGTGTGGGATTGTCTTGTGAATTCAGTGAGACTTAATTTATGGCTTAATTTCAACCTTTGCCATGCCAAGAACTGTGCTGGAGAGAAGAGAGTGTTTAAGGAAGCTTCAATCAAGATTTGGACTTTTAATTTGGACATTTTAATTGGACTAAAAAGAAAAAAAGTTTGTGTGGACTTTAAAGAAGAATTGGCTTTGTTTGCATTTTAAAACCTGAAAACCTTTTTTAAGCAACCTGCTCAGGCTATGAGTGTGAAATGCTTTAATGAGATTTGTACTGTATTTGAGTTACCATGCTATGCTGATTATAAGTTACTGAATGCTTCTTTCACTCACACCAGTGGGAGAAGAAGAAATTTAATGCCTTACTCATGTAATTGGGGAAGTGAGAAATGCTTTCTAAAATGCACCCAGACCTCCTTCATGTAAGGAAGAAAAGAAATGTTCATGTTTTGTTTATGCTTAAATGTTTGCTTATTCTCTTGCAGGAGAAAGACCTGTCTTTGCTTATGTTATGTATTGCCTTATGAAACTGCATATCTCAAGGTACCTTCAGAAGTACATGGCAGAGTTGTCAGTACCCTACACATGTAAATGGGTTTGTGATATTGCATTTGTGTTATATGTCACTCATGTTTCATATCTAGTTACATGGTACTAGTAATAACAGGGCATGCTCCTGTTTCTTAGGGGAGTGTCTTCCTAAGCCATTGGTCGTTTATTGGCAACAAGGGAATCCTGAGTGGAAGGATTCCTGCTTGAGCGATCCGCCCATGGAGAGAGAAGAAGGTTACTCAGCTTCAGGACGGTAGTTCACCAGTAAACTAAATGTGCTGCCATTTGTTCTTTTCTTTTTTACTGTGCTTCCAGCTGTAAGAACAATACCTCATGGGGGCAACCCCAACTTTTGGATTCGTCATGCTAACTATATGTTTGAGGTTCATGGTAAGAATGCAATGTTATACTATGAGCATCCACTGGCCGTGTCTCAAATGGCCTTTCTTCCGGCATTGTTCAACACGCCTGAGTTGGTTATTGGACATTTGCAACATGTGGATAGGTCTACACTCTTCTCTAATCCTCCAGAACAATTTAACAACACCCGCTGGCGAAGCATGACATTCAAGAAATACACTAAAGGACTTTGTTTCTGCTGTCATAGTTCTGGAGTCTGGAATAGTAAATGGAAGTACTGGACTCAAGCACAAAGGGTTTTGCAGAATATAGGCAATTATATGGGTTGTGATGATTATTTTTGGTTATGGGGTAGTTATAACAGTTCTTATAAGCTTAATTATACCTTGTTTAACACTACTATTGAAGATATATATGATGTGTTTCCTATGTTTACTCCTGATTATTCTGCTATAGATAGTGGTTCAATTTGCAATGGATGGCAAATCAAGGATCCTAACATGTGGTTCTTTTTTAATGGAGTTGCCACGAATTTCCATCCAGGACAATATCAATGTGCAGCATTGGGTTATTTTACCTTACCCATACAAGTGCAAATGCCGCTTCGGGCAGATGCACGGCGCCGGAGAGCTACTGCCGGCCCGATGGGTTCTGGTTGCAATGATGAAGTGATAATCGATGTTCAGCTTTCTGATGGTAGCTCCTGGGGGAGAGCTATAGGGAGTGCTATCACTGGAGCACACACATTGGGATCATACCCAGGTGTCATTTCCCAGGAGAATAGAAGGTCCATTTTGGGACTCACCTGTAGGCTGGAGAAATCAATCAACGCCACAGGGAGGGTCATACGGGATCTTCAAATGGAAATCACTGAGCTTCATCAAGACCAAATGCAGGACAGACTGGCCATAGATTTCCTGTTAGCAAAATCCGGAGGATTTTGTAAACTGGTCGGGAACCAGGGATGTCGGGTAAAATTCCAGGATCTGAATAATATTATTGAGAAAGAACTTCAGAATTTACAGGAGAGCATTACTAACAATGTACGCACTGATGTTAATCTCTTTGATTGGGTGACTTCTTGGTTGCCTGATTTGTCTGTCCTTAGACAAGTTTTCTTTTATGGGTTCATTATTATTATCTGCCTTATATCTTTGTGTTTTTGCATTAATAGTATTCCTAACCTTATTTCTATGTGTAACGCATGTCCACTGCGTAGAAGGGAGACATCGAGTTTTGCACGATGGCAATTGTACTCAATGAGGTATCATCCTCCGGAACAAGGTACCATGAGTCAGGAGGGGTACGATGTCCAGGAGGACAGTGATGATGTATATGGAGGAGTAGTTATGGAGTATGATGACATGCAGGGGTATGATTAGCCGTCCCTCTCTCAAATTTAAATGAAAAAGGAGGACATGTGGGAAGGCATCTGGTTTCCGTCTTCCTGTCTGCCTTCACATTGTGTAAACAAAAGTCCTCTTTGTCTGCATGAGAGATAACACTGGATTTTGGGCATGCGTAGAATATGAGAAGATTTCTCCTTTCTTCTCCTTATTTGGGCTCTGACACTTCTGATTGGCTGTATGCCCTAAGTTTTGTTTCTGTTAAGTTTCGTTTCTGAGACACTCTGCTTGAATAAAGAGAAGCGATTAGTATCCTTTGTTCAGCCAAAGACTGGAGTCGTGTTTTCTGTCTGTCTCTGTCTTTCCTTACTCTGAGCCTAATGAAGCTGGACTTCGTGGACTCTTAAGTTTCTATCTTAAAAGATCTGATGATATAAACTGCTGCTTCATGAGACTGATTGAGACATGAATCAGATTTCTACACATACTATGCTACACAGCTTCCCTCCCAATCTTTGTATTTGGTTGATCTTTCCTTCATTTAAAGTAATTATTTGTTCTTTTTCCAAGTTCTCAAATTCTGATCTGAAGTCTTCCCTCCCTCTTTTTCCATCTTCAATTTATCAAAAGAAAAAAATGCAAGTAAGTTCTTCATCTCACAGCTATCAATGCCATCTTCTTCCCCTGTCCTCACTCTCAGGATGGGACTCAGCACACCCAACAGTTGTCTGACAGGAAGAAATTCAACAGGTATGATTCCCCCAACATGGAAATACAATTATAGGAGAGTTGTGTCTGATAAACTACTTGAGTTGCTCAAGGAGAGCCAACACAGATATTGAAATAAAATTCTGCAAATGTCTTTAACTGGACATGAAAGCCACACCAGTGTGGTCTCTTTCACTTATTGTGAGAGGTCTACCTATTCTGGCATTTTTAATAAATTATTTCAAGTTTCTGATATGCCAAGCAAATTTTCTCATAGAATTCTTGGGCAATTTCCAATGGCTTCATAGGCCTTAAAAATATAGCTTGAAACATTATTATTTTTTTTTTTAAAAATGGGTTAGTAACAGAAATCCAAGCCCACTCAAAAGTAGTTAGCTACCAGAATAGCAAGAGCTTCTTCCCTCAAACTAGTACAGTATGTTGCTTTGTCATTATTTTAAAAAATAGCTAAACTTATTACATTTTAATTACTCACAAAAGATCATAATGCTGACCTGTGGTACAAAATAAACCTAAACAATTAGACCAGATATATCATCTTAACCTATAAATCCAAGTGTTCACCGTTGGAACTGGCTATAGGTTGCTATGCGTCGCCCTACTGACCCGTACCCACCCTTTGTGCGCACGGCCGAATTGCCTACGCAGGTCAACGAAGGATTTAAAAATCCGACACGGGGCCCTCAGCCCCACAAACGGCAAGAAAGGGAAAGAACTTCACTTCCCAACATTCCTTGCACCGCGCCGCGCCAGAGCCAATCACGCTGAGAGGCTCTCGCACGGCGCAGCGTTCCGACACGCGCCGCAGCCAATCAAAAGAAACGCATTTTAAAAAAAAACCAGCAAAAACACAAAGCACCAACCCATAACTACAAGCCCCAGCGTCCTGCGCGCCCACGCAGAACGCTGAGGAAAACGGCACCCGGAAAGTTAAAAAGAAAAACAGCTCACAGGCAAGCAAACAGCAGCCGGCTTTCTTTTACTCTCCCGCGGCGCCTGAAGCTCCCGAATGGAGTTTCCCCTTTAATATCAGTGGGAGGGGGTGGCTATCCCCCTCTCCGCTGCCAACCTACTGTTGGGAGGTTTGTCAGGATAAAAGGACTATATTGCCCCAACCCATCTGGAAACAAAACATGAGGCAGAGAGGATCGATCCCCCACCACCCCTCCTTAAAAAAACTCCGTCTTTTCTTCTCTTTAAAACCGGAGTTGTTTTAAGGAGGGGGGGAGGGGGAACGATCCTCTCTGCCAGTTCCTCTGTGTCCAGAAGTGTAGGGCCAAAATACACCTTTTATTCCAAAAAAACACCCAACACTAGGGAAGCCAGCGGGGAGGGGGATCGCAGCCCCCACCCACTGATATTAAAGGGGAAAAACGATCTACTTTAACAATTCCACAAAAACAAAGCACCATAACACACTACAGCTCCCCTGCCCACCACCTAGCCCACCCTTCCTAACCCCCAAAGACCATGCCCCCATCCCCACCACGGGCCGGCAGCGTACATAATGCAACGAGTCCGGCCTGCGGAAAAACCCCCAGCCTAACACCACATGGTATTTCAATGGGCCACCCAGCCACCGAGGCCGGCCCACAGAAATACCCACACCAAAAACACAAACAACAACATTCAAGAAAAAGCAAGAACAATACGAAACATAAAAAGTACAAGGAAAATCTTCCACAAACAATCCAAAAATAACAAGGACAAACACAACCCCCCACCCCCCACAAATCACAACAAAAACCACAACTTACCAAGAAACACGTGCAGCCTCTCCGAGAATCAGAATTGAAATGAGAAAAGAACAGGAAGAATACACAGGCCAGGACAAAGTCAACATTACACAACAGCACCACCAAGTGGCCACAGGAAATATTACACTCAATGAATTGAAATTGATCTCCAGCCATCTACAAAACACATAAACTTACACATTTAAAAAAAAATCTTATCCAAAGTACACCTATCACCAAAAACCACATAGGAACACATTAGTTTTAAAAATACAATTATTGGGAAAATATATATCAACCTTATCTCTTTTAAAAATCCAAATTTTTTAATAACAGTTTAAAACACTACCTACATATAAAAAAACAATATATTTAAAAAATAACATAAATGATTTAAATACACATACAACAAAAAACATCCAACACCATTTCTCATAGTTTTTAAAACACAAAACCCCCAAAAAAGCCCGGCAACGCCGGGCAACCCTTGCTAGTGTAACTATAAAAGTAACTTTAACGTTCCCTAAACTTACATCACAGAAAGAGTGATTTCCTGGTCATTTTACTATCACATTCAATTTAGTTATATGTTACTGCAAAAAAAGGGGGCAAATTAATTACAAATGGCTCATTATTTGTACTGAGTTGCTGCCAAACTCTGTCAAAAACCTGTAATTAGACATCAAGATTATGTTTCTAGGCTATACAAGACAGCATAAGGTGGCCATTTAATGAGATGGCATCTTCTCAGTTTCCATACAGCAAAGGGGGAAGGCCTGCTTTTTCATACAAATTCTCTGTGGTATTATTGTTGAAGGAAACAACTTTTGGCCACGTTACAGGGGTTTAACAGGACTGTGACTGTTGTGGGATTTTGCTGAGAGAGAAAAAGCCAAGGGAATGCAATGTGATTAAGGGTTATAAAATTAGGCATGGCTTGGAGAAAGTGGAGGGAGGAGGTTTTTCTCTCATATAATCCTAGATAGAACCTGGGTGGGCAGAGTGTGGCCTGCTAGAGGTTTTGCTGTACAGCAACTGCCAGCATTCTTCACCTTTGGCTGCGCTACGTAGGCCAACAACCTCCAGAGACCATGGCTGCCCTTTGCCAAGGCATTTCATCAAAATGACTGGAGACAGATGATGACAGTGATTTGACATGAGCCCCAAACTTCTAGTCTTGGATTTCAGTCTTATAGAGACTTAACATGGCAGTAAGAAATTCACATATGGGCACACACACAGGAATTCAATCATAATATCCCAAGTCTATGCATAAATTTCTTAAAGGTTTGTTCTACAGTCTTACAGGGAACTATATGTAAGAATGCACAGGGTTGTTATTTATGCACTCTCCTCCTACCCACCTCTAAATCAATTTTCTTCATTTATGTGGTATGAAAGGAGCCTCATTTGGGCGCTCCCTAAGCGGGGTTTCTTCCGCAAAAATTCTTTCAAGTCAGAATGATTTCTGACATGAAATTATTATTATTATTAAAAATAAAATAAATGAACATGTTAAAATATGCTCAAACGATACAGAACATGGAGGTACAGTGGTACCTTGGAGAAAGTCTGATTTGGATAAAGACTGATTCGGATAAAGTCACAGTTTTCATACACATGTGATGCATCGCATAACCAAAACCACTTAAAATGGACATTATCTAAGGTATTTGGTATGGGAACCTCAGATAAAGTCCATTTTTGGACGTTATCCAATGCATCATCCATTTGATTCGGATAAAGTCCAAAATCGGATAAAGTCCAAACTTGTGGAACCGAGTTTGGACTTTATCTGAGGTTCTATTGTATATATAATATATATATAAAAAGGAGGGAATTCTCAATATTAGTCTTCTCTTTCTTCCGAGTCTATTCCAGACATGGAACTGCCAAAACGAAGGCACCTTTTGGTGAATTAATTATGCAGTTTCTTTCACTTGACCTAGTGTGAGAAAGATTAGCAAGGCAACACAAGGTGGCCATTACCAGGGTAAGCCCGATTGTGGTTCAAAAATACCACAATCTTCAAGGAGGTTTTATCTGTGTACCCTAATCATTAGATTAGCGTAGTCTAATGATTTACATACTAATTATGACAGAATCAATCCATAAAGTGCCACTAACTGTAATCCTGTATCCGTTTGCCAGGATCCAGATTTGGTTGTATTTTTGAGTATCAAAATCAGTGGGAGTTCAATCATTCACAATGGATTTGCTTAAAGTATAGATCAAGAGTTCTCAACCTTTTAAAGCTGGAGGCCGGGTCACGCTCCCTCAGACAGCTTCAGGGCCGGATGGCCATTTGGCCCTTCCTCCTGGTGTGGTGGAGGTGGTGGGGGCCACATGAAATGCTACCGCGGATGGCAGGTTGAGAATCTGTGGTATAGATCCATCCAAGCTGTCAATTTCTTCTTTCTTCTACTACTAAGCTAGTGTTATGGTATACATTTGGTTTTAAAAGGACTTTTTGGTTTTAAAGGACTTTCTATACAGTAGACCCTCAACACAACGACGTTACTTGGTTCCCCAAGTAGTGTTGCTAAGCGAATTTTGTTGTTATGCGGGTTTCTATGGAGTTTCCCGCATAACAACATTTTTAGCATTGTTGTCCAGTTATTTTAGCGTTGTTGTCCGGACAATGACACTAAAAACGTTGTTATGTGGGGGAACACGTGGGGCATAATGATGTGTTGTTAAGCGAAAATGATGCTATATGAACGTGTTGTTATGTGAGGGTTGACTGTACCTCCATCTCTGGAGCCATAATATAGGTATAAAGCAATTGTTTGTGGCATTTAATTGGACTGCTTATACAGCTATTAGCAAGGACAGGCACTATTGGGAGACAAATGGGAGACAAATGTGTAAATACGAAATGACTTACGGTATATGACTTATTATTTTGTTTGTTGCATGATATTGTTGTTTGTTCATTTAATTATTTGTATACCACATAGAGTGGGAAACATCTCAGATGGGGAGTATAAAAATGTAATAATAAATAAACAAATAAATATTTGTGTATCTCCAGGATGATCACAGGCATGAGCAAAAAGTCTAAAACAGTGATGGTGAACCTTTTAGAGACTGTGTGCCCAAACTGCGAACCAAAACCCATTCAGTGCTGGGAAGAGGAAGGAAACGTTCCCATTGGGTTGCTGGACAGAGGGTCAGGGCAAACTGAAAGAAAAAAAAGGACAGGCTGATTTACATTGACATTTACTTCTTGTGATAATTGAAAAATACTTTGAAGTCATTGTGCCAATTCCAGAGACAATTGTGAAGTACAGTGGGACCTTGTACAATTATTTTAATTCATTCCACGGGGCTTGTTGTTGTACAAAAAAATGTCTATGCGATGCATGCATCGTATAGCGATTTGCCCTATGGGATGCATCGTACAACAATTTTTTTCACCATTGAAAAATCATTGTACGATTTTTTCCATAGGGAAAATTGATATGCGGGACGGCATTCCCCCCTCCCCCAAACCTAATTGTTATGCGATTTCGTTGCTATGCGGGGCGATCGTTGTATGAGGTTCCACTCTACTTTCTAATGTAGTCGCATGCTAGCCATTTTGTGTGTGTGTGTTTTATTCAGAAGTGTGAAGTACCTACAGTCTTTAGTCTGGTAAAATCTCACTACTATCCTTTGGATTTATACAGTTTCAACTATTTTATTTCCTACAATAACACAATACCCAAATGCAAATATAACATAAGTAGATTTCAGATACAGAGAAAAGCCCAGCCGAATTTCCCTAATGATATATAATGTTGTTTTTGAATTACATCTCATGATTTGTCTTCCCTCCCCTGATCTGTGCAATCACAAATCTTTTCTGACAATTGGGCAAATCTAGATATATTATAAGCTGAAAACACTTCTCATGGGCCAGTTACTAGTTTTGACAGAGCTACTCCAAGAAATGTTGCTGCCAGAGAGAGAATAGTAGCCTCCTTATCAACAAGGTACATAGTATCCTAGGCTTCTCAAATTATTTTGATATCTAAGGTTGAAAATCCTACAAGGATTTGTTGTTAGGGGTAAATTTGCAATAAGAATTTGTTGAATTTTGATAACACCCTGAGGTTTTAAGAAACGGCCAAGTTCTGAATCTACTATGTAATTCTCAGGATCATACATAGTAAGCCAGAAAATCTTAATATTATAGATTGCATGGCTTAAAATGAGGAGAAAGCTCTCTGTCTTGCTCTTAAAACTCAGGCATCTAAAACACAGTTTTATATATATCTTATTTATTTCTGGGCATATTTTGTCTGGCAGACTCTTCAAAATAAAAAGGTATCAGTTTTCATATGGGGAGAAGTAACTTGGTTGTTAAAAGCTGGACCATAAGGAAGGCTGAGTGCTGAAGAATAGATGTCTTTGAAATGTGGTGCTAGAGGAGACTTTTGAGAGTACCATGAACAGCAAAGAGATCAAATCAGTTGATCCTGAAGGAAATCAACCCTGACTGCTCCTTGGAACAACAAATATTGAAGCTGAAGCTCAAGTTCTTTGGCCACCAAATGAGAAGAGAAGACTCACTTGAGAAGGTCTTGATGCTGGGAAAGATCGAGGGCAAAAGGAGAAGGTGGTGGCAGAGAATGAGGTGGCTAGATGGCATTGTTGACACAATGGGCTTAGAGCTGAGTGGGCTGCGGAGGATGGCGGAGGATAAAGGAGCCTGGTGTGTGGTGGTCCATGACGTCACAAGGGTTTGACTCGACTGTGCGACTTAACAACAACAAGAGGTGCTGCTTTATTTGCAACATGTTTTGAACATCCATAAGCCAGCAGACAAAATGAAGCCAGTACTGTAGTATGTTACACAGTCAATGACATTTTAAAAACGATGTGCTTTGCATTTTCCTTCTGTAGTATGGAAAGGAAGATTTGCTGACATAACAACTATCCAGAGAGGAGCTCCCTCTGAGATTGCTTTCAGTCTGTTTTTTATTTAACATATATATATACATTCAATTACATTTTTATTGCTGCTGTTTTTAATTCGCTTCAGTAAGATAGAGCCTCCCAGGCATGCATCTGACCTGCCTGGTAAGAAAATGTAGATGATTACATTTAGAAAAAGAGAAGCATGCTTAAAACCTAATTAAAATAAAATAAGTGCAATTCTCACACCTATGTAATCAGGCTTCATTTTGTCAGGATGGTGCTTTTAAAAGTGTTCAATCTTAACTCCATTCAAATCCATATATTTGACTCTATAATTGGAAAGCTGCTTGCCAAATTGTGGGTGCAGCTACATTATTGCTCAGGAGCGATCTAGCTTGGGTCACTTTGGAAAGGTGGGGCTTGACTAGAATAAGCTAAATAAGCTCCACCATTCCAAAGCCAATATCAGGAAGTTGCTTAATAAGTGAGCACTTCCAAATATTGACAAATTAATGATTTCCCTGCTCAGCAGAGGGCATGGGAAATGTTTTTTTCCTCTTTAAGACTACCACTGATGCTATATATCAGTTATTTCAAAAATATTTTCTTTGTCTTGTTGGTGAGAAATCTGGAAAGGCAAAGAATTTTTTTTATAACTGACATATCACATCAGCTACAGAATATTTATCCACTACCTCTGCCCTCTGCCAAGCAGAAGAAGTGATTAATTTACCAATATCCAGAAGTATTTCATTTAAGCCACCCTCTGAGGGTAGCAGCTGCTGACAGGCTCTTCTACGGGGTTCCTCAAGAAGGACAAAGTTTGCAAGGCCACTAAGATGGCAGTCTACAAATTGGCCTTTGTTTCTATGCTCATATATAGCAATGATGAGGTCCACCATCAGAAAATTCTGGGCCCCATACCGAGCAATCCTATTGCCCCCCCCCAAGACACAGTAATATCTCACAGTAATGTCACAGTTATGGCCTTATGGACGGCGGCAGCAGGGCCCCTGTCAGCTCTGGGCTTCCAATCTTAGACCTATCTCATCTATGTAAATGCACCTGTGGCTGTTGTAAACATGTTTATGACAGCACGGATGCATTTTACTGCAGCATTTACAGCAGGGGGAACCATGTGTCCAGCCTGCTCAGCTGTCTGAGGGGGGCAGGGTCCGACCCACAGCTGGAAAAGGTTGAAAACCCCTGTTCTGACAAAAACATTATGTAGTCAACATTTTTAAGAGAGCTCCCAGCCATCCTAAGAGGCGGCGGCATATCAGTTTGAACTCCCTTGTAGCTGATCTCTGTGTAATCCTGTCATTTGTTCTCTGGAGGTTTTCCACAAGTCAACACAAGATAGCAATTATTCATTGTATCAAGAATATGTACTTTTTTTCTACCTGTGGGTTGGATGAAGGTATTTTGAGCTGCTTCAAGATTATAACTCACAGGAGATGGTAGCCTGCTGACCTCTGATATTTAGATATGTAGCCAATGGTAAAAGATTGTGAGAGTTGTTATCCAAAAAAAATTCAGAAGGCACCTTGTTGTATATGCATGTGTTTTCATTTGTGTGTGTGTTTCTTTTAGACACCAGAGCCCATAATTCTCCATTCTAGGAGTTCCACCTGCCAGACACCTAAATTGCACTTGGCTGGAGAAAGACTGGGCTGGAAGGTTTCACAGGCTGGTACAAGTCAAACGCCAGACTAGCTGCCTGTTTGAAAAAAGAAGTTGCCCTGGAGCTTGTTGGGGATTCCTAGCAAGTGCCAGAGGTAGTATCCTTTTTCAACAGGAAATGAGGTCTGAGATTGGGCCATCCTGGTTCATGAGACCTTCTAGATCAGCTTTTCTCAGACGAGCACAATCTAGGTGTCTGTCTGGTGCGTTGATGTCTATCTGGTGTGGGCATGTTCCTATACAGACCTGGGATTCAACCTCTCTCTCCCACCACACATACAACCACCATCAAAATGAATGCATCTGCCTAGTTTTGCTTGGTGTACTAGAGTCCAGGTCATGAAAATAAGCTACAATTTTAGCTCAAAATGAAGGATGTCTATCTTCTGTGCTTGGGGGCATTATTATATGGCAGGGGTCAGTAAACCTGGCTCTCCAGGTGTTCTTGGACTTCAATTACCAGAAGCCCATGTCACCTGCAGATCAGGGTTTTTTGGAACAACAACAACAACAACAACAACAACAACAACAACAACAACAACAACAACAACAACAACAGCAACAGCAACAGCAACAACAGCAACAACAACAGCAACAACAACAACAACAACAACAACAACAACAACAACAATTATTTAGTGTCAGAAATTATTTTGGGTTGAAAGGATTTTTGCTGGAGAAACTCTGCTTAAGGGATGCCCAAAAGAGGTTATTTTCATGTCCCCAAGAGTTGGGTCAGAGATGGGCGCTCAATCCATCATTCAGTACCCGGGTCTTGAAATGCCAAGTTGCCAGCCTTGCAGCTAACAAGGCGAGCTTCTTAACCACTGAGCCACCAAGAACACCTGGAGATCCATGTTTGCTGACCCCTGTTATGTGACATAATTCTCTCTCTCTCTCTCTCTCTCTCTCTCTCTGGTGTTCATGGATCTTGAATTAAGATGTTCCTAGATTAACTTCCCCAACATTTCCAGACAACAAACTTCCCAGCTCCTTAGGTGTTCAGCTTGTATTTTCATGTTTATACTCTTCCTTGACAAATGTCCGATGTGGGACATTGGCCTAGCTCAAGTCTGGCAACTATATGACTTGTGGTCATCTTGCACTTCACAAAAGGCCCCATTCCTGCTCCCAGAGCTCCTAAAACACAAAAGTTTTCAACACCAAGATGGAACTTGTCTTAATAAATATCAGTTTTATACAAAAGTACTGGTTTCAACTGTGGAAAAGCACTCCTGGCCATGGCTGAGACCTGGGCATTCCAGCTCAAATTTGAGTCAATGAATACTGAGATGTCAAGGGAAATATAACCCCATCCAGCTCAGGTTGAATCCTTATTTTGTGATCTGTCTTTCAGTCAATAAGGAGCATCTCCGTCTTGTTTGGATTAAGTTTTGTTTAAAGCGTCAATTCAAATATCAGTTCCAGCTGATCCTATTGTGTCAATGAAATATCTAACTCTCTCTTTTGATCATTAAGCTAAAATCCTTTCCACTTAAAACCAGGGAATGTTAACACATCCCACCTGTGTGCAATAGGGATAGTATGAAACAATCAGCCGCTCATATCTTCATCCATCTCCAAAATAAATAGACTAGGCATAGGCAATCATACAGTAAACTAATATGGCACCATGTAAAGCAGAGAGAACAAAGCAGACATATCCTCTGATTGCACACAGTAAGGACCCAAGGCACATGATCACAATATGAATAGCTCCTCAGAGACCATTTTGCAATTCTTTGCATATAAATTGCACATTTTCTGAAAACCTTCCAGCATGTTATGTACTTACATATCTATGAGAAAATCACAGATTCAGATATCTATGGAAGGAATAGGAGTAACTGGTTCTCCAGGTATAGTTGGACTGCAATTCCAATGCCCTAAGCCCATGATAGTGAACCTTGGCACTCCAGATGTTCTTGGACTTCAATTCCCAGAAGCCCAAGCACTCTGTGAATCCATACGGATGGGTTTACTGCAATCCATCTAGCCTGCGCTGCCCTTGTCGCTCCCGGAAGTGGAAGTAAAATGTAGTACTGGACAGTTTTGACAGAAAATTAGACACATTCATGGAGGACAAGGCTGTTGTAGGCTTCTGGCAATGCATACAACTGATCAAATTAGAGGCAGCTGTGAAAAAACACGATGAAGAGATTTTTCATGCTGTTTCAGTGCCTTTGAGATTCCTACATATGTCTGGTTGACCAATGTGGAGCCAAACTGCTGGACTAGATAGGTGTATGGTGCAGCATGATTTTAATTATGTTTCCATGACACAACAGTGCTTATTGCATTCATCATCCAGACTCCATTAAACTTCATTATAGTTATGTCTGCTGTTATGATAATTCTGCAAATGAATTATACCTATACAGGTACAGTATATAAAACGCTATGTTGTTTGAGCTATACTGGGACTTCTGTATCACAGAATGAATTTGGTAACAACTCTAGAGATACAGTTGTAGAGTACCTAGTTATGCATAATAGACTGCTCCCATTGGGAAGGATGTTGTCCAATTTTCCTACAAGGGGCTGCATTTTCAGTGGATAGGAAGCCGCAAGTTACTTGATCCTGCATAGCAATATTGGAAAAGTCCCCACATTTGTTGGAGTTGTATGAAAATAGTTGTATGCAACTCCCTCAGCGAGAATGTTAAGTCCCACCACAAATGTAACTATATGTTTATTTTCATATCTATGCATCTGGATTTATATTCCAGCTACCACACTGACCTCAAAGTTAGAAGTTACATTCCAGCAGCTCTATTTTGTACTATTATAACTGGATATCCAAAACTTTTTCATGTGTATGCATATCCTATATAGCTTACTCCTTATGCTCAACATAACTGTTCATTATGATGCACTAAAACCACACCACTGATTTAAGCTTTTGTTTAGTTCAACTGGAATTTCCCACTGACCTTTGAACTTAAATCTGAGTATCTTCCCAACAACCCAAAAATAGCCAATTTGGTCCTTCTATAAAATGTGAAATGCTAAAATCAACGAGAACCAGAGACTGGTTGCATAGTCTGTCTGGATGTAGGCTTTGCATGACTGTTTTCACATTGATTCCCCTCCAAGGTGTCATTTTGCATAGGATAGCATTTACTGATTTATACACAAAATTAGAAATGTTTTTAAACAGAAGGATGATCCATATCTTGAGTAGGGGAACGTTGTGCTCAGGTGAGCTATGTCTCTACCATCCAGATGCTGCCACTGTAGATAGGCAGCGTCTCTCATCTCCCTTGTAGTTCTTTACCTGTAAATCACTTTCCAACAGAAGACAGTCCTCTGCAAAAGAAGGTATCTGACAACCCTAAGTGGATCTCAGGGCTGCCAGACAAGCCGGATCAGCCAGAAACTGATTAGTAATGGGGACTAGTAGTAATCAGGCTTGATGCTGGCTCCCAGGCCAGCATTTATTTATTTACATTTATACTTTTGATGTGAGCCTCACTCAGGATGGCTTACTACACGCATGCAGGCATGCAGGCATGCAATACCATAATAAGGTCAGATTAAAATCATACTGTGCTATACCTATAAGGAAGAGATGTGGTCGAACGTATGCGGAATGCTTTTCCACACCCCTGGAGCATATCCCATAATACCTGGCACACACATACCTCTCAAAACCTGAGTCAGCATTGCGAGGATCCAGAGGCTGAGGGTGGGGCCTGCGCCCCACAAATTGGAAAAAACAGGACAACTACAAGTCCCAGTGCCTCCTGCGGCACGCCCCAGCCAATCCGAGAGGCCAGAGAGTGCAAGAAATAGGCAGGCCAATGCCTGTGCAGCGGAGAAACAAACGGCCACTGTAAACCTCCAGTGCCACTGGCTGGAGAGAAACAGGGCTCCGGCGGACAGGGCAGTGGGACCCCCATGAACACGCCCACCAGGCCTGCCCCTGCACTGCAACCCATGGAGGGACCACTGAACGAGGAGGCAGCTGGCAGGAATGGCATGGACGAGGCAACATGCCGGCCTGAGGAGGCCCTGGGAACAGCCACAGGGCCTGGCTGGTAGCCATAGAAATGGGTCTCCGGAAACAACAATGGGGCTTGCTACAACGGGCCTTGCCGCAACGGGCAAGGCTTAGCAACAGCGGCAACCAGGCCGCACCTGAAAGCTGTGAGGCCCAGCAGACAAGTCACAGCTGCGGCAACAAGGAAGGTGCCCCAGCCAATGCCAGACAACATACTACACCAGGTAAGTGGAGGAAGCCGTGGAAATGGTGCAGAGGGCCCTGCGCTGCCCACAGAAAGCCCATTCCCCCCACCTCAGTCCCTGGCCTGGCCCCACCTTACCTACATGGGGAGGGTCTCCCCATCTGCCAAATACGCAAATAGAAAATGCGCTGAGGCCTCCGGACACCAGCTTAGGCTCTGAGCCACTGCTCCCACCAGGCGGAGAATTGACTCCTCCTCCGCAGGCCACTGGCAGCACTGAACCGGGTTGAGACAGCCTGCCTTCACAGCCAAGGGAGCGGAAGTGCAGGCCGTGGGGCGGAAAGGGCCAGGAGGGGGATCGCGCTTGGGTGGAGACTGCACCCCTCCTTGCCTGGCAGGGCCCTGCAACACTCAGAGGAGCAATGTGGGGAGGCAGACCAGCACTAGGACCAGCGTAACAGCGTCACCCAAATCCAGGCCTCCATTCGCCCTTCACCTGCCCTCCAGCGCGAGAAAGAGGTCCTGTTGGGAGTTACAGTTGCCTAGCGACCAAGTGAAAAAACAGCAAACCCCTCCCCCCATGACCTGAGCAAAGCCGAGCTCAACGCTAATAACTAATAAAAACACACAAGAAACAGAGCAAATGGCATCATACATCTTAAAACCGTAACAATATTTGTAGTAAACACTATCAGATAACAACAACAACAACAACAACAACAACAACAACAACAACAACAACAACAACAACAACAACAACAACAACAACAACAACAACAACAACAACAACAACAACAACAACAACAACAACATAGGGCAAACACTATGCAGTTCTCCTGCTCTTATAAGCCTTGAAAAGCTTGTTTGGCACAGGTAAGCCTTTAGTGACTTACGGAATGTTAAAAAAGTAGGACATAGGAATAATAGGTGCCAACAGGGTTCCAGCCGAACCTATTCTGTCAATGAAATTCTGTCTAATCCTCTCTTTTGATCATTAAGTTAAAACCCATTTCCACTTAAAACCAGTGAATGTTGACACATCCTACCTCAATGCAATAGGTATAGTATGAAACAATCAGCTGCTCATATATTCATCCATCTCCAAAATACATAATGAAGACTAGGCACAGGCAATCATGCAGTGAACTAATATGACATCATGTCACTTATATTTTATACTTCTTATTTTTTAAAATATTATAATCAGAGCAGTCAGTTAGGCACGCTCAATAAATAAATATAAATATTATCCTTCTCCATGACAAAATGAAAGTTAGTATGTTTAGCATTAGGGCATCAGTAGGAAATTCCATTATTCTTGTAGCCATGATGTGATTGTAACTTCACTGAGTTTAAAATGTGAAACCACATGTGTTTCTGAATACAAATATTTGTTTTAGTTTTTTAGACCAGGGTTGGTAGAATGTTTCCCTCCTTTTTTCTTTTTTGTATGTTTGCTCAAAGGGACTTCAGTGGCTTAGTTGTTAAAGATGCTGAACTTGACGACTGGAAGGTTGGCAGGTCAGCAGTTTGAGACCCGAATGCTGCCTCTGTCCCAGCTCCTGCCAACCTAGCAGTTTGAAAGTAAGAAATTGCAAGAAGATAAATAGGTACCACTTCAGTGGGAAGGCAACAGCATTCCGTGCACTCTGATGTCCAGCCTGCCGCATCTCCACAGAAACATGTGCAGATGCAGACCTCACTGGCTCTTTGACTATAAACAGAGATGAGCACTGAACCCTAGAGTTAGATACAACTGGCTTTTGAGCAAGGGTGACCTTTACCTATGTTTGCTCAAACATATTAGAAATATAGAAGCTCCCATCCTAAACCCATTACGTCCAAGGTCTCAAATTATCTAGTAACACCACTGCCAACCGAGTAGATCTACTAATTGTTAGGCAACATCTGCCCATCCCCCCAAATCATGCTTATTTATATCTGGTGTTTTTTTTGGCTGTATTATATAACCATCTAGAGATTAGCTTGACAAAATCCGTATAGTTGATCTCACCTTTCTGGATGTTGTTGTGCAGGCCATCTAACAAATGAGCTGACTTTGAGAAGGGATAATTCAACAAACGAACATTGCCCCAGTACCCCCTGTGTAAGCTATTGTGAGAACAAACTTCATTTGACTTCAGCTTCAGTGGAGGTCTTAATCCTTGTAACTTGATAGTACATTTTCAGGTTTGACAATACAATTGTGTGTGATCAGAAAGAAATGGAATCTTCCTTCTAGCTCAATTAAATCCTCCCCCCAATTAAACACAACCAATTCACCTTTGGCTTTTAAGCCGTTTATCTTTTCTTCCTTCTTTTCCTACCTCCCAGCTTGGCTCTGTGATAGTTCTTCAGCCAAACCCAACAACAATGGCCATCTCTGTAGGGAGAGCATAGCTATTTCCTTCAAATGAATGCCTTGGCCTGTCCCTGTTCTCTTAAACATTGGTACTGTGAACCTTAGGTCCCCCCCCCCTTTTTGCTTGATTAAGAAAGTTCCTGTTCAGGAGCACTTATGTATCTGTCAGGCCGGGAAGGTGGAAACATCTGAACATGTACTTCTAGAATGCCAGTTTTATGATAACCTTAGACCATACCTGTCAACCCGCGGCTCCGAAAAAACGGGACCTGCGCAGATTGCTTGTGCGCAGGTCGCTTTCCACGCATGCGTGGAAGCGCTACGTCACTTGCACAGCCCCTACGCAAGTGGCGTAGCGCTTCCGCACATGCATGGAAGGGTTTTACCCCTTCCACGCATGCACGGAAGCGCTACGCCGCTTGCATAGGGGCTGCACAAGCGGTGTAGTGCTTCCACGCATGTGTGGAAAGCATTTCCCCCACTGCCAAGTCATGGGGTTTTGGCAGCGCGGGGCGGGTTATGACGTCAATCGACGTCAAATTACGGGGTAATCCCGGCCAAATCGGGATGGTTGACAGGTATGCCTTAGACGTGACCTTATTGCTGCCTTCCCTCAAATCGAGTTGAATAATCATATGTTTAGAACCATGCTCTCAGATAAAATCACTGATCTGACCACTGCTGTTGCCAGATTTGCTTGGAAGGCAACCAGGGTACAGAGCATTAGAGAGAACCAGCTACATCTGGGACAGGTTAAACACCAGCTATAATGGTTTTTACTTTGCTCTTATAATCCTGTTTTATACTCTATTGATGTATACTGTATCCATTATGTGCATTTGTATACAGACACTTTTATCCTCATGTTTGTAACTATAACTTTTAAACTTCTGAATTTATATCAGATTTTAGAGATGTTAGATGTCCTATCCATATAAATCTGTGCAGTTTTATTCTTTTTAAATCAGATACAAAGAAGTGCTGTTTCATTATCTGGCCCAAATGTAGCACCAATTTTAAGAACTGATTTTATTCTAACTCAAGTAGATATGTTTGTGGTAGTACATTTTAATTGTATCTCATCCACTTAAACTCTTTTTACTGTGCTGGTCATTTACCATAATAGAGTGATTGGATTTGAAACTACAGTGATGGTGAACCTTGGTACTTCAGGTGTTCTTGGACTTCAATTACCAGAAGCCCGAGTCAGCACTCTTGCTGATCAGGGTTTCTGGGAATTGAAGTTCCAGAATACCTGGAGTGCCAAGGTTCGCCATCACTGCCTACTACTACCAATCTGAAAACAATAAAGTCTCCATAGCATTAGGGGACATATTTAGCCATGCAAATATTAGAGGTTCCATAACATAACTTATAGGAGAGTTCAAAAGCACATTAAAAACCTGCTCCCTTTCTCCCATATTGCTTATTATTGACATTGGCCTGATGAAGAGAGGTGTTCTCTTGAAAGTTGTAAAGTTGTTTATGCTTTTACATACTGTTTGTGTCTTTTTATAAGTTAGCCTAAAAGGCTATCATAATATCCAGTGGTGGGATTCAGCAGGTTCACCCCAGTTCGCCCATCCAAGTTTTGAAATAAAGTAGTCCTAATTTGGGTTCAACGCAGGGCTTTCCCCTGGCAGTGCTGCAAGCCAAAACGCCGGGGAAAACTCCTTTGTCAGCTGGAGGTTTTGCCTTGCAGCACCGCCCAGTGGTGTGTGTGTGTGTGTTGGAAACAGCGCGGACTGGCTTCCCTGAGCCTCCCAGAGGTGGCAGGGGTCATACCTGTCAACCTTCCCAATTTGGCCGGGATTACCCCGTAATCCTGCGCCGATTGACGTCATTTCCCGACCCACACTGCCAAAACCCCATAATTTGGCAGCAGGGGAAAGGAAGTACTGCACAGCCCTTCTGCGCAAGTCGCCTTCTATACATGTGTAGAAGGGTTTTACACTCGTGTAGAACCCTTCCACACATGCGTGGAAGCCTTCCACGCATGCGTGGAAGCCTTCCACGCATGCGTGGAAGGCGACCTGCATGGAACCGCTCTGCTCAGGTCCCATTTTTTCCAGAGCTGCAGGTTGACAGGTATGGCAGGGGTGGCGGAGAACCCAAAATGGGCAAAAAAATTTTTATCTGTTTTATCCTGTTCCCTATTACTGGAGACATAACAAAATATAGGGGGCTAATTTAGTTCAACTCCTGATGGGGGTCTCAAAAATGGTACATTGGAACAGATTGGCCTGACTGAAGTGTGGACGATCTCTAAATGGACTTATTTGGATGGATTGTGAGAGGTCAAAATCGAGGCAGAATTAAGGTTCAGTAAAGCAATGTGAATTTACAGGCTGATTTGTGTTTAAATCAGTGTGAGACACACTTCACTTCCTTTCTCTTTCCAGAATCTATAATCATACCTGTCAACCGCGGCTCCAGACAATCCGGGATCTGCGCAGAATGGTTCTGTGCAGGTTGCTTTTTACGCATGTGTAAAAGCCTTCTACGCATGCATAAAAGCGACTTGCACAGAACCGTTCTGCGCAGCTCGCTTCTACGCATGTGTAGGAGGCTTTTACGCATGCGTAGAAGGCTTCTATGATCCTCTTCTGCACAGAAGCCTTATACACATGCATAGAAGGGTTCTACGCATGCGTAAAAGCCTTCTACGCATGCGTAAAAGCCTTCTACGCATGCGTAAAAGCCTTCTACGCATGCATAGAAGCGAGCTGCACAGAAGGGATGCACAGTAATGCCTTTCCCCCCGCTACCAAATTCCGGGGTTTTGGCAGCTCCGGGTGGGAAATTGCAAAAATCGGCGCCGAAAAACGGGAAATCCCGGCCAATCTGGGAAGGTTGACAGGTATGATCTATAATGTCTCGTGTAGATTTCATGTGCATCATTGTGAAACAAACAAACAAAAACAAACAGTCATGTAAATGGAAGGTTTGTAAACTGATTGTGAGTTGGGCCACAAATAAAGTCAAAATGGGCACAAACCACTCAAATTCGATCCCCCAAATTGACCTCAAAAATCTGATTAGGGGACTTTATGCAAATGTGTGCACACATGGCTTTCTGATGTATGAATTAAAAACTTGATTTATATTAACAATCATTACCTAGATAACTGTTAAATTCTCTTGATTTAACACCAGTCATCTGTTTTTTATTAAAATGACCGGGTGGCATTCAATTATCATGATTGATAGGAGAAAGCAAGGGTGAGGGGTCTAGCATTTCTCTTCTAACCTCATTTGTGCCTCAGTTCCATCTACTACATTGAGAACACAGTATAAGGCATTAAATGACAACAAATGATGCTTCAAACACAAAGCTTGACTCTGATTATTTAACTTTTATGCCTGCCAGGAGTGGAAACAAATAGGCCAGGCAGGGACAGTCTGAAAACAGCCTTCAATCAAGTTGTCAAAGTAGCCAAACCAGTATCTGAATCTTCACGGCTCCTCCTTTCTGTACACAGACATCCACTGTAATGATGATCTCTGGTAGTTCAAAATATAGCCATTGTTTATGGGAGGCTAGAACCCTAGTTTTAGGGCGTGCTTGTGGATCACGTGGAAATGTTGCCCAGGTACAGTAGTCTCTCCCTCTTCAGGTAGTAATGTTTATGTGTTTTTGGACATTCCTTGTGGCACAGGAGCTGAAGGGTTATTCCACTTCTTTCTCTTAATGTTACACATAATGTCCTAGGGATTTCTGTTGAAGACCTGGTGGTGGACCAGGCTTGAAAATGTCTGTGATGGAGCAGTGGCTCCATCTGCTGGCCCAAAGAAAGAAAGAAAGAAAGAAAGAAAGAAAGAAAGAAAAGAAAGAAAAGAAAGAAAAGAAAGAAAAGAAAGAAAAGAAAGAAAGAAAGAAAGAAAGAAAGAAGCTCCCTGAACAAGGAGTCTGGATTTGCAGAAATTGTGGAATGAAATTACTTTTAGATTATGGATGTAATAAAGAACATAAGAAGAGCCCTCATGGGGCCAAATCAACTTGAGAATTTTGTCAACACAATGACCATCTGGACATCCAAAGGAGGCCCAGAAGCAAGACCTGAGTGCACTTGGACCACTTCATTCATGTGCTATCACGAATGATGTTAGAGTCAAACTGCCGCTGTGCATACCTGACAAATGCGGCTGCAGAAAATACGGGAAATTACTGCGCATGCTCAGTCGTGCATGCTCAGTAACCATTTTGTGCATGTGCAGAACCTGTTTGTGCATGTGCAGAACCCTTTGCGCATGCGTAAAACCCCTTTGTGATGGGCCCGCATTCGCAGTAACCTCTTTCCTCGCCATTCAAAATACAGGACAGCGGCGGGAAAGGGGAGGAACGAGCGCTAAAATATGAGAAATCCCATCCAATACGGGATACTTGACAGGTATGCCTTTGTGACTTGAAGAAATTCATTTCTAAGTTACAAAAGTTGTTTTTCAAAGTAAGCTAACTGAAGATCCACACCCTTTCTTATCTGGATTCTAACAGATGTTTTAACAGCATAAGGAGACAGAGGCTTGGCCACTTGTTTACAAGTTAGCCCATTTGGAAGAACTAAGGCCAGGCCTGACATGTAATAGGTAAGATGAAACTACGTAAACAGGCTTAAACACATTGCTTCATATGATTGGTCGATGTATTTACAGTATCTGTTTTAAAGTTGGACATGCGCTTTTAGTTATTAGTTTGCATAAGTTTAATATTCTAGTATTTCTTCTTAAAAGAAGTTCATTATTTAGTGTGTGTGTGGGAATATAATAATGGGAGGAGCCATTGTGTATGTTGTTTGTAACAGCGTAGGTTGTTTGTTCATTGCTATATAAGATGTACCCTGGCATACAGTAAGGGTCCCTCCTCATAGAGAAGGCACCATTTTGCATGCAAGATACAGTACCAATAAATTAGTTTCTATTTTCTTCTCCAAGCAATGTTCTGACTACCTTTTCTTTTTCCTGAATTAAGTATTTCTATAGGCTTGTCATCATTAAGAGTTTGTAGTGACACCTCTGATACTGGAAGGAACATGGCCATTGTGACTACTAGTCACTGGTGGCCGTATGGTCCATGAATCTGCCCAATCTCCTTTAAAGCCATTCAGTTTTGTGACTGTCAGAGGATCCTGTAGAAGCAACTCCTCTAGTTTTGCTATGCCCTCTTTTTAACTAATTTTTTCTTCTTCCGTGTTTAGGCCAGATGTGAAACTGTCAAAATGAAGCCACCTTTTGATGAGTTCATTCTGCAGTTCCTAGTCTGAAAAAGATTAGCCGGCAACACATGGTTGCCATTACCAGGGTACGGTCGGCTGTGGTTAATGGTTTTGTGCGAAAGACAATTTTTTCCCTTCATTTTAATGAATATTAGGTGAGTGCTGTGCAGCCAGTATCTACTGGGCACTGAACGTGTTTCACAAATGTTTAGTTACGATAATTCTCTTAGCCAACTCCTTGTCAAGTTGCAGTTGCTTTTAAGAGAATGGAGCTGACACGTCCATAATCCTGGGTCAGCTTTCTGAGGTCACATTCTAATTCTGGATGAAAATGAGTCACAGAGCTGATTCTACAATAGATGGGATTATCTGAGTGACATTACTGGGCTGGTTGAACAAGAAGGAATGCCATGAGGTGAGTACTAAGTTATTTTAAGATGCTACAGCTCCTCGGAGGGGATTATAAAGCTTTGACGCAATGCCAGTTGGCGTTCATTCCCCCAAGGCGAGATTACCTGATGATAACCACACAACCCAGAGTGACTGCCTGAATGCAATTATATAAAAACCACCTTTATTCACAGGAGGAGAGTGCAAAATCTTCCTTCAGAGAACACCAAGCTCATTGTTTCCATCCTGATGATAGGTGACTCATTTCTATTGAGTGGGATACAGGTTCTCCACTCTTCTACTCGGCAAGTGAATGTTTCAAGCACTTAATAATAGGTGTTGAAGAACTGTCCAGAACAATTTGTTGGCCCTATAACTTCAGCTTTGAGAAATAATGCTGGTAACAAATGACTGTCAAGCAGTAAATAACGATTGATAGCTCTCATAAACAACAAAAAGTTGCAGCTTGCAGGCATCCTGTTCTGTATGCTCCATTAATTCCACTCTACCAATTTTTCAGTTTTCCTCCTCAGCGAATGCTCCATGTTCCATAGTTACTAAACTATACTAAGTCCTCACTGGGAAATTTTTGGTCATTGCTTCCTAAAGATTTTTTTTTGTAAACACTGTAATTTTTTTAAAAAACCAATCAATCCAATTATTCATTAAAATGGTAAAATTACAATAACTGTGTATGCTGTCAAGTTCATTCTGAGCTACAGTGGCCTTTTCCAGGGTTTTCTAAATAGAGAATACTCAGAAGTGTTTTACCATCTCTTCTTCTGGGGGCTCTCAGGGGCTGTGTAGCTTGTCCAGAGCTACACAGGCTGGCTCTTGTCCTAGAAGGCACAGTAGGGAATCAAATCTGAACCTTTAGCTCAGGGGTGGCCAAAATGGTCACATGGTTCATGCGGTTCCTCCCACCAGAAGCGGAAGAAAAACTCACATGCACATGTGCCAAATGCTGCCATAAATGCACCCGTGGCTGTCATAAATGTGTTTATAACAGCCGCGGGTGCATTTACGGCAGCATTTTTCATATGCACAGATGCGTTTTACTTCCACTTCCGGGAGTGGTGAGGGGAGCGTGGGCCAGATGATTTGGCATTGTGAGCTGGATCCGGCCCATGGACTGCAGTTTGGCCACCCCTCCTCTAGCTTCACAGCTAGATAAACTCTGAGCTAGCCATCTGGCTTTAAAATGATACAAACATTGTAAAAAACAAATAAAGCAGGAAACACTGGAATTCCTAACAGCCCACTAATACTTGCACCTTGTGTATGAATGATGCTTGTTTGTCTACATCAGTGTTTCTCAACCTTTTGTTTTTGGACTTCAATTCCCAGAAGCCTAAGTCAATTCCCCAAAGCACTGATCAGCCAATGTACCTTCTTAAGCTTCTGGGAATCAAAGTCCCCCTGTGGGGCCTGTGCCCCACATTAGGAACCACTGGTCTAGATAAAATAATTTTATTATCTTTTTCACATTTGCATAGCATCACCTTGTATTCTTAGACTGATTGATATTCTGTGTCCACACTTATGCTGATTAATCAGGGAATTGTTGATATATTTAAGCGATGTGAAGGATCTACAAAAATACACTTTTGCATTTTTCAGAAAATGCTGAAACAGGAGCAATAGAGCCACCTAAGGTGGGAAACCGTCCAAAATAGCTCAGAACTCTGCATGCCGTGGAAACAAAAGTTGGGAGTGGTTGTTGCCAGTTGTATAGGTGGGTAGAGATGGACTGCCGGCAAAAGGAGAAAGGAAAAGACTCATGGACATAAGGGAAAATAGTCTGGATCACGTTTCATCTGGAAAGGTCACTGAGAATCACAGAACTGTAGATTTGGAGAGGGTCCTAACGATCATTGACTACAACTTGCTGCTGAAGCTGGAAATCTACAACTGCAGCATTCTTGACACATGGCCCTCTAATCAATATTTTAAAAAAACTTTCCAGTAAGGGTGTGCCTGTCACCTTCTGAAATAGTCTATTCAGTTGCTGAGCAGCTCTTACTGTCAGTAAATTCTTCCTTAATTAGTCAAAATCTCCTTCCTTGTAACTTGAATCCATTACTTTTGGCACACTCTGGAGCTGCTGAAAACAAAACCTTAAAATATTGGAAGACAGCTATCATATCAGCTTTTAGTCCCCCACCCCAGGTTACATGTACCGACTTCTTGAACATTTCCTCATACCTTTATCTTTCTACCACCTTAGTCAATTTCCTCAGGACATGTTCCTGCTTGTTGATTCTCTTTTAATCTGTGGTGCTCAGAACTGGACACAATATACCATGTGAGACCTAACCAAAACAAGGTATTGCTGCTGTTTTCCTTAATTTGGACACTGAACTTCTGTTGGTGCAACCCAGTATTTCATAGATTGTTTTAGCCATGGCTTCACTCTGTTGCCCCACACTGTTTCAAGGCACATAAGACTCGGAGATCCTTTTCACATGTACTACTTCCACCCCTGCTCCACCTTTTTGTCATTTTAAAACCTCTTTTCTGAGTCTGCATTGATTCTGAGCATTAAACATCTTAAACATCTGTTTACAAATATTGGTTACTCATTTGCACTCTTTCATGGTGATTTGCCCCTTCTTTCATTTCCTGTATGTGCCCCTATTAAACATTCATTCCTTGGAAAGCTACTTATTCAACCAATTCAATTTTTTAAGATGTGTCACAGTTTCCCCCCCCCCCCCATATAAGTATTGGTTGTGATTGTTCTTTCATTGAGATACAGTAATACCTCATACAAAGTCCGCTTCGTACAACATCGAATTCATACAACATCGCCGAATTTCTTAAAAAAAGTTACCTCATACAGAAGTCGCTCGACTTTGTATGAGGCATTGGGTTTTTCCCAGGTTGCATTGTGCCTGGGCAGTATAAAAGGCAGGACACATGCGTGCATTGCTCTTGTGGGTTTTGCATGAGGCGAAGAGTGTTTAGGAGTGGTTTTGAGCATGATTTTGGATTTTTTTGAATTTTTTCATCAGAATTTTTAGAAGCATTCCTGGGTTTTTTGCAGCATTCTTCAGGTTCTTGGACAATCAGGTTGTTTGACATGTTTTTGTAATGTATTTAGCCTTTAGACAATGATTTCTTAAAGTTCTGTCAGTTTCCTGTCTGTTTCCTTGACTTTGCCCTGAAGTCTGTGCTGTTACAGTACAATGTATCTCTATGGAAACAACGTTGTATGAAGCATCGCGGCAATGATTTGGACGTTGTATGAGGCAGCGCGGCTAGGATTTTGCATGCCTCATACAAAGTCCAAATCCGTATAAAGTCCAAACTTGTAGAACTAAGTTTGGACGTTGTATGAGGTATCACTGTATTATTAAGACACTCTCAACATCGTGGACTTCCTTTTCACTGGGTATTTCTGACTAAGGTTTCACCCAGTATTTCCTTAATCTTATTTAAATCCTTGGATAACTTGGATTTCAGTGATTCAGGAAATGCTGTGTGAAACCTTAGTTAAAAAATACTCAGTGAGTATTCACCCAATATTTCCTTAATCTTATTGAAATCAGATTTCATAAAAGTCCAGAGTGCACATGACACTCTCTGCCTTTCTTTCCCTTAGTATTATGATTTCCAAGAAGTATGAGTGCTTCCATCTGAAGCTTCTGCCATTTTCACTTTCTTTGTTGTTGACACTGAAAATTTGCTTTTAAATATCCCCACGTATGGAGGTGAAAGATTGCCATAGAAATCAATACAACTTCTTGACCTCCAACACATCCTCTAGCAGAGGAATCTGTTGTTTCATACTTTTTTTATTCTGAATAAATGTTTTGAAAACAGAAGAAGAAGAGGAAGAAGAAGAACACTTGCTAATTGAAATGGTAAGGCACGTGTGGCAAGTGAGATGAGGTTGACTTGCAAAAGGTAGCAATTTGTAATAGTTGAATGTCCAGGTGACTGGTGTGGCAGAAGGCATAGCAATGAATGATGGACAGAGCCAGGGTGACACCTACGCTCGCCTGCTACTGTCCCCCCCCCCACATTGTGTTCTCTCTTTCTCTCTCTCTCTCTCTTACACACACATACACACATGTTGTATGTGATGAACTCCGGGGGTTTAGCTCAGGGGTACACAGGTGGAGTACTGACTTCTTGCATTTGATAAAGAGGCAGGAAGGAGTAGGTTGGGTAGGCAATGGCTCTATTGGCCCTAATGGACCAGCCACCACTGGTCCAAAAGTATAATGTACAGTGAATCCTGCAGGATAGTTGATAAATGCTGTTTGTCATTTGATTTAAACCAGGGATTCTCAACCTGTGGCCCCCAGGCCAGATGCAGCCCATGGCACCATTTCATGTGCCCCCCCGCCACCACTGCAACAGGAAGTGCCATGTGGTGGAGGAATGGCAGAATGGCCATTCGGCCCCTGGAAGCTGTCTGAAGGAACGTGACCTGACCCCCCCCCCCCGCTTAAAAAGGTTGAGAACTCCTGATTTAAACCCTTCAGAACTATCATACAGCACTTCTTTGACTTGCATGCACAATAGATATATTTTTAAATCTGGATTTTTTAAAAAAAGAATTAAAATTTGCATATGAAGCAAACTTCAGTAAGAAGCAGGATTCCTGTCTTCTAAGCTACAATTGTTTCCTTTTTCTCTCAGCTCCCTCAGCCAGACATTCCTAGGACAGGGTTCCTCAACCTTTGGTTTTGGACTTCAATTCCCAGAAGCCTAAATCAGTTCATTGGCTCATTTTGCCATTGGGCCAAATATGATGGTTTCCAGTGGCATTTCCTCCACTGAGGGGGACCATCATCCCACCTAAAGGGGCTCATCTGCCCATAGCCGTTGGCTCCTTTAGGAAGTCAGGTTATTTCCCGCTGCCCAAAACTCGGTGTTGAGTCACTAGCTGTACAGTCTACTCCATATCTCTAGCGGGATGTCCAGCCAGACATAAGTAAATTAGATATTTAAGGACAGTTTTATCAGTGAAACATACCTGCGGGTTCCGCTCACGGAATTGGCATACTGTCCCTGACAGAAGCCATAACTTGGGAGATAACTCCCTGAGCCATTGGCTCCGAGGGGACAGAAATTGGGGAGCGGATTAATAGCCATAGATTGATTCACCCATATCTGACCTGACAAACAGTCTGAGCAGGAGGAAATTGAATGTCTAACTAATCAGTTAGGTAATAGGTAATATCACACCCGCGGATTACCCCAAGCCCTAAAGCCAACATTGGCCATGTTTACTCCTGGATAAGCTTGGAACAATGGAGTTCCCCTGTCAGTGTTTAATTTAGTTAATTAACTTCCCCGGGAAAGGTTCCCAATTAACCTGTGTAAACATGTGATGTGATTTTCTGTCAGATGACGATTCTATCACACGCGGCCTCGTATTTCTATATATGATGATGATTTTCCCTCAATAAATCACTGGTCTTCGCTCCATCGGCCCAGGATGGGAGCCACCTGCGGCAACCGGCCCCGCCTCCCTCCAGTCTGGCATTTGCCGCGGGGGGACAGCGAGCACCTGAGCTCCCTTGTAGTGCACATGTAAGTGCAGACTGTAGTATATATTTTGTGGTTATATTTGTGGACAGAGATTTTTGTAATTGTACTTTTGATAATTGTTTTTACTGTATTCATTGTATATTGTGATATTGTATTTTTGTATTTATTGTCCGCTATGTAAACCGCCCTGAGTCGGGTTCGCCTGAGTGAGCGGTATATAAGCGTGAAAATTAAATTAAATTAAATTAAATTAAATCTTGCCTCGCGTCTCCTTCTTGACCAGTCTCCTCCGGGACCCAACGGCCGCTTTGCGGCCCCAATCCAACACATACCCCTTGAATTTCAAAGGCAAAGCAGGAATTCAAACCCAGGTCTCCTGAGTTCTAGTCCATCACTCTTTCCACACTGAGTACTACTAACTAGATGCTATAGATAGTTAATTGTAAATAGAAGCATTAATTTGAGTTTTAAATGCCATCTGATCACAATTCCGTTTTTCCTTACCTCCACAACCTGCAGATAAGCTTGCTTTGTTTTGTTATTGTTGTCAGAAATTAAACAATAGTTTACCTCGCATTCTGATTGTTCAGACACAATACTGGGAGAGGACTGAGTGATCAAAACAGTAATTTACTTTCTTCTTCTAAAGATAGTCTGCTTAAAGCACCAGATTTTATCTTGATTCTTTGCCTTTTCCTAACTTTCAGACTCCTACAAATGTTTGGTTTTACTTTTTAATTAGAGACACAGTAAGATAAATGAACTGTACTCTGAGGTAAGTAATAGGAAAGAAATACTAAAACCAAGTCTCATTAACCTCTCATGAAATACGGTTTCATTGTGATTATGGTGGGTATACTCCCATCTCTATCCATGCTTTGCACTTGGTGGGACTTCTCGGAATAAGCATGGATAGAATCATATCTCATGTCCCATTTTTTGAGTGAGGTTTTGTAACAGGCAACCTTTGACGAATTGTCCCCCTCATGTTGTGTAGGAAAGACTTTCTCCTTTCTCACAGTGACCTTAATGGTACTATATGTTAGGGGTGGGAGAATAGCAGGGTTACAATCACATCTATCAGTACAGTAAAACCCCGTACAATGCTTCATACAGTGACTAAATCGCACAACGACTGCCTTTTTTCAAAAAGTTTTGCACTGTACGATTTTAGTCGTTGTATGATGCCTTGTTTTTCAGTAGCTAGGTGGCTTTTGGTGCACCATGGGGGAGCCTTCCTCCCGCTACCTCAAAGCCCCTTTGTGAACAGGCAGCATGGGGCTGCTTTTTCCCTGGGAAGCATGTTTCCAGGCAACAGGCAGCCCCGCAAGGTTGCTTTTGTGGCCAGAGTTGGTGGGGGAATTCCCCCCCTCCAACTCTGGCCCCAAAGACAACATCATGTGTGTAGACCTCCATGAGCCAACCGGCTGGGTCGCCATGCACTTGTCGATTCAGGCAGCTGGATTGCGGAGGAGTCAGGGGCTGTCCCCAGCTGCTCCAACCCCCCTGCACATCATGTACAACGATTTTATCATACAATGACTTTCACCAAGGAATGAAATAAAATCAGTGTACGGGCTATTACTGTAATTTTATTCTCGGCAAGACAGCTTATATTTGATCCATCTCTCTAAATTGCTGTGTAAGGTGCCCCTTGCTTGAAAACTAGTCATATCTGACTAGGGGGCAGTGCTTATCTGTTTACAGCCAAAAAGCAAGCACTGTCTATATCTGCAGACATTTCTGTGGTCATGGCACAGGCATGACTAGATGCCAGAGTGCATGGAATGCTGTTACCTTCTCACAGAAGCCAGACCTATTTATCTACTTGCAATTTCTTGCTTTCAAACTGCTAGGTTGGCAGGAGCCGGGACAGATGACAGGAGCGCACTCCATTGTGCAGCACTCAGGTTTCAAATTGCTGACCTGCTGACTTTCTGGTTGTCAAGCTCAACGTCTTAACTACTATGCCACTGTGGCCCTGCACACACATACACAAAGTTTAATTCAAGGGGCTATCATAATAATACAAAGACACTTTCTCACTTCTCTGGGAGAGAATAAGTAACCAAATAACAATTATAAACTGAGACTTCAAGAAAACAACAAAACAAAACAAAACCCAGGACATTCCTTTGTAACCCAAATAAAATACTGTAATGCACTTTTTGGTGTGTGTGTGTGTGTGTGTGTGTGTTTAGGAATTCTTCCAAATAATATGATGCATTCCTGTCCAGTTTCACTTCCATGTTCCCCTGCCTATGCAGTAAAATTTACTTTGATCGATTCTTGCCATCCATATGTAAGCATACTTCTTAAGCAACCTGCTCTGTATAAAAGCAAGGCAGAAAAAACAAACTTTCTTGGACTTGGTTGTCAGCAGATGTGAGTTGGTGTTTTGTGGAGGGTTTTCCCCTTGACAAAAGTGATCTGTCTTGCAATGCTATTCTGGTCCAGCAGCAGCTCCCACCTAAAGTATCACAAGTTCAGACAGTGTTTGTTAACTTCTGCTGAGAGAGTTGCTTTATGTGTGGGAGTCTGAATGGGGAAGCTTGCCAGAAAAATAAAGGCAGTTATTAAGAGTCTCTTCTAGCAATGGATATCTCATTCAGCTCTCTCTCTATGTCTGTGTGTGTTTTAAAATTGCAGTAGTCTGTGTCATGTTTTGTGCCCATAATCTGCATTCTGGGCTAATTCACTTATCAGAAAGGCTTTTGTCCTGTTCACCCAGTCACCAAAGTCCTGTTGTTCCCTTAATGATACATCACAGTGGGTCAGACATGCTTGTTTTTGCCCCATCTATGGCCTCCAAATTTGCTACAGCATTAACTTGTTTTAAAGCAGGATTTTGCTCCTAGGAGCAGGGTAGGAGCCTCCGTTAAAACAAGAGGCAGACTCCTTGAACACCTGATTTTCATAACAGGCTCTAGTTCAGGGATTCTCAACCTGCGATCCCCTGGCCAGATGTGGCCCATGGCACCATTTCACACCAGGAAGTGCCATGTGGTGGAGGAAGGGCAAAATGGCTGTCCGGCCTCCGAAGCTGTCTGAAGGAGCGTGACCTGGCTCCCAGGTTAAAAAGGTTGAGAACTCCTGTTCTAGTTAGTTTGTGGCTACTACCAAAACCTGCGGACACAGAGGCAGCAACAGGCAGGGTGCTTTTGTCTTTTTAGATGCTTTGTTCTCGTTGTTGTTTCCCTGTATTCTTTATTCCCCACCTGTAGCACAGGATTATCTCCCATCCTATCAACTATGTAATAATTGTCGTAATGAAAACAAGTACAACATGAGTTGCTCTAGTAAATAGTTCTGATGGACCCCAAAATGAAAGCTTTGCTGCTCCACTTTTCTTTGACAACATGTTTCAAGGATTTTCACATGAACACGTTCAGGCTTCGTTCTGCATGGAGAGCTACATGCCATGCGTTTTGTCCTAGTTCCATGGAGAATTATCCTCCCACCATCTGAGGATAATTTAGGAATGTAAAATGATGAGGAAGACAAATGTTCCACATAGTGAGGACAATCCATGCAGTTGACTGTGAGATGCCTAGAGTGCTAGAGATTATGTACTGTTTTTTTTCTTTTACAATGAAAAAATTGAATCAAATAGAGCCAATTAGTAACAAATAGGTACAGACTGCTTTGCTTTCAAGGGCTAGAATCCTGTTGGTTAGTTATGCCAGTGTGCCTGCAGTGGTGTAAATCACAGTGGTAAATTCCCACTAGTTAATAGCAGCTATTCATTGTTGCAAGATAGGTCACTGAACCATGTGATTTAACAATAGGATTCTACCATTATGTGAAGCATTTTTCCTCATTCGTTTAATAATAATTTAGTAATTATGTACTGTCAAGTTGATTTTGACTTATGGCAATCCTTTCCAGGATTTTCTAGGTATAGAATATTCAGAAGTGGTTTACCGTTCCTTTCATCTGGGATATCCTAGGATTGTGCAGCTTGCCCAGGGCTATGCAGGCTGGCTCTTCTCTCAGAAGGCATAGTGGGCAATCACATTGCTAAATGGCCAGATACTTAAAACCCTGAGTTATCCAGCTGTCTATTTCTTTGATCATTGCCACAAAATAATATCAGTGGCTGCCAATTTATTTACTCAAATATTGCAGCTTTCTGGTGTCAGGGATGTGCCATTTGTTGTTGTTGTTGTTGGATTCCAGAATCGAGAATTCCCCTAGAATTTTCCAAACATACATCTGGGAGTTTTAGTGCACAACATTCACATGTTGACACTCTCATTTCATACTCCTAGAGAAAGGCTGAGGCTGCTTTCTAAATATTTCTTTTACCCCTATTTCCTACTGCCATACTTTTTTAGATGAAGCTGCCCAAATGTTTCCTGGGGATGTTTAGTCTTATTAGCTTTATTCTCTACAGAAGGTGCTTTCTGAAGAATTCTCCATCCAAGAAACACTTCTGCTTCAGGTGCTGTATTCATCTATACCTATAAAATGGTGTGTTAACCGTTGGAATGTGACAAAGGATGTTTAGCCAGGCCCCATTAGCCCCGTCCGGGCCTCCGTGCACTTGCCCGACCGGGGTTCGCAGGTAACTGTCGGGTTGAAATTTGCACCAGTGGGGCAGGAGCCCCCCAGACGCAAACAAAAAAAGGGAACTTCAATTCCCAACGTTCCTTGCGCCACGCCGCACCAGAGCCAATCAGGCTGAGCGGCGTGAGCAAAAGGAACATTCAGAAAAGCACCGTGGCCAATCAAAAATAAGCCGCAGGAAACAAACCGCTGCACTAACTAAAATCGCGCACGCCAAACTACAAGCCCCAGCGTCCTGCGTGCCATGAGCGTGCAGAATGCTGAGGCAGCCGGCGTGCGAAAAATAAAAGTAAGAAAAAAACCCCGCCGCGGTGCCCTTCCTTTCTACGGGCCAGCCATCGAGCACGGGCCACGGAAAAGAAAGACCCCCACCCCTGCCTTCCCTTTCCACAGGCCAGGCATCGAGCCCGGCCTGCGGAAAAGAAAGACCCCTCTGGCCGCGGCCTTCCCTTTCCACGGGCCAGCCACCAAGGCCGGCCCACGAAAAAAACCCCATCCCAATGCCGCATGAAGCGGCGAGGCAATTTCCGTGGTCCAGCCACCCAGGCCAGACAATGGAAATACCACTACCCCAACGCCGCATCAAGCGGCGATGGTATTTCCGCAGTCCAGCCCCCGAGACTGGCCCACGGAAATACCCCCACCCCCAACACAACAAAACACCCTCCAACAACAGTAAAAAATAATCAAAACAAAAAAAAACAGAAAAAGTAAACACAAAGACATCCAAAAACTAAATCCAAAATAAGTCAAAAATAAACAAAACAAAAAAAATACAGAAAAAGGAAACACAAAAACATCCAAAAACAAACAATAATAAACACAGAGAAACCCCCCAACCCAAAATACCCAAAATACCCCCCCCCCAAAAAATTAAACCAGAGAGCTTACCAGGAGATGTCTTCACTCCATGACGACCGGAACTCAACTGAGGGAAGAAAGATATGACTTACTGGAAGAAGAAGCAATACCCAGAGGACAGTAGAGAAAAATTGTAGAGTACCAGAAAAGCTCACCAGCCCCACCCAGAGGCCACAAGAGTAAAAACATCCAAAAATATTCAAAATAATAAGATTAATTCCCAAATTACTAAAATAAGTTATCAAAACATTCAAAAATATTCACACTAATCACAAATAATTGAAAAAAAAAGTTTTCACTCAAAAAAAACCATCTAAACATAGTATAGAAACATTGATTTAAAAAACATATTCTTACACATTTTAAAAATAATTATTCAAGGTACAACTATTTAAAAAACAACACATAGTAACACATTATTTGGTTAAATACAATAATTATAAAAAAAATATCATCCTTTCCTCTTTTTAAAAAACAAAAAACAAAAAAATCACAGTTTATAACAGCCCATGCGTAAAAATAATTTTTTAAAAAAAAACACAATTAAAAACTAACCTCATTTGCATAAAAATAAAACAAAATGCTTCCAAAACAATTTAAATCAGCCCAGCACTGAGGAAGCTGGCGCGCAAAAAATAAAAATAAAAAACACACTGGGAGCGCAAGTCCGCCGCAGGCGGACGCAGCGCCTCAAAGCCACAAAATCACAAAACCTTTCAACACCATTTAAAACAGCCCGGCACCGTTTGTTCAAGAAAAAGAACCCTTTACTATCCAACACAATTTAAAACAGCCCGGCACCGCCGGGCAAAATATGCTAGTTCCCTATAATCATAGCAATAGACTTCCTGTTCTTAACTCGTTGGAACAGTTTTTCTGAGGACATGCCACACCATTCTCTCAGGTTCGTCTGCCATGAAATCCTTCTATGTTCAGGGCCTCCCTTCCAAGGGATCTTCCCTTGAAGAGTGAGTTGGTCTATATATAATGTTCTTCCTCATGATATGGCCAAGGTATTGGAGGTTTCTTTGCTTAATGGTCTTAAACAGTTCTTGTTTAACACTGCAAAAGGAAATAAGGGCTATTGGACTGCAACTCTCAGAATCCTGTCTGAGTCCAAAGGATAAGTAAACAAAAACAAATAGCACACTCTTATATGAGGGACTCTGTGAACACACATGCACACCTGAGTTAGCTAACATTGAGCATTGCCAATTTTGGAGCACAGCATGTGGAATTTCCTGTATAGAATTTTCAGAAAGAGCACAATGTTTAGGGTGTCTTGGGAAAATCCGGGTTTCGCGCACGCAATTGGCATACTGTCCCTGACAGAACCATCGTTTGGGAGATTGCTCCTTCGAGCTTTGGTTCCGAGGGGACAGAAATTGGGGAGCGGATTAATAGCCATAGTTTAATTCACCCACAGCTGACCTGACAAACAGTTCGAGCAAGAGGAAATTGGATGACTAACTCATAAATCATGTAATAGGTAATGTCACACCCGCGGATTATCTACAGCCCTTATTTATTTATTTATTTATTTATTTATTTATTTATTGTTTAGATTTCTATACCGCTTTACTCCCCATAAAGGGAACTCGAAGCGGTTTACAATAATGATGCTAAACAATACAAAATACAAAATACGATGCAAATAATACAAAGCAATATGCAAGTAAAATACAAAATGTCAAAAGCATAAGCAATACAATATCAAATTAGATTAGATTAGATTAGATTAGATATTTAATTTATATACCGCTTTTTTACCCTCAAGGGTTACTCAAAGCGGTGCACATGAGCACAATACAATACAATCCACACCAATATACAAAATAAATAAATGCACAATAGAATGCCAAAAGTCCAAGAATACAGAAAAAAGCAATAAATACAATTACAATAAATATGCAATGGCACTAGATATACAGTAAATATACAGTGACCCTAAATGACAAAAATCCCCCATCCCTCACATCCCCTCACATCCCCACAATCCCTGCTGAGCTGGGGCTTACGGAGCTCCCAAAACTCAACGTCTTTGTAGAGCCTGGGCTCCAATGCTCCCAATTCCCCGTCATCCGGTCAAGCCAAGGGGAAGGAGTGCGGGGCCTCAGGTTTGGTCACAATTATTCGCCCCGAAAAGCTGTTCTCTATCTCCCCTCAAGGCTCCATCTCCCCTCAAGTCTGGTCCCGGAACACCAGCAGCGACAGTGGGGGGGCTTTTGAAGTCTGCACCGGTCCTTGCAGCTACGGGCAGTTGGTCCGGCCAGCCGCCGGGCGAGTGGAGCTGGCTCTCTTTCGGCGTCGGCGGCGGGGTTTTGAAGCCCGCCCTGGGCCTCGCAGCTGCGGGCAGTTGGTCCGGCCGGTTGCCGGGTGAGTGGAGCTGGCTCTCTTTCGGCGGCGGTGGTGGCGGCATTTTGAAGCCCGCCCTGGGCCTCGCAGCTGCGGGCAGTTGGTCCGGCCGGTCGCCGGGCGAGTGGAGCTGGCTCTCTTTCGGCGGCGGCAGCGGGGTTTTGAAGCCCGCCCTGGGCCTCGCAGCTGTGGGCAGTTGGTCCGGCCGGTCGCCGGGCGAGTGGAGCTGGCTCTCTTTCGGCGTCGGCGGCGGGGTTTTGAAGCCCGCCCTGGGCCTCGCAGCTGCGGGCAGTTGGTCCGGCCGGTTGCCGGGTGAGTGGAGCTGGCTCTCTTTCGGCGGCGGTGGTGGCGGCATTTTGAAGCCCGCCCTGGGCCTCGCAGCTGCGGGCAGTTGGTCCGGCCGGTCGCCGGGCGAGTGGAGCTGGCTCTCTTTCGGCGGCGGCAGCGGGGTTTTGAAGCCCGCCCTGGGCCTTGCAGCTGTGGGCAGTTGGTCCGGCCGGTCGCCGGGCGAGTGGAGCTGGCTCTCTTTCGGCGTCGGTGGCGGGGTTTTGAAGCCCGCCCTGGGCCTCGCAGCTGCGGGCAGTTGGTCCGGCCGGTTGCCGGGTGAGTGGAGCTGGCTCTCTTTCGGCGTCGGTGGCGGGGGCATTTTGAAGCCCGCCCTGGGCCTCGCAGCTGCGGGCAGTTGGTCCGGCCGGTTGCCGGGTGAGTGGAGCTGGCTCTCTTTCGGCGGCGGTGGTGGCGGCATTTTGAAGCCCGCCCTGGGCCTCGCAGCTGCGGGCAGTTGGTCCGGCCGGTCGCCGGGCGAGTGGAGCTGGCTCTCTTTCGGCGGCGGCAGCGGGGTTTTGAAGCCCGCCCTGGGCCTCGCAGCTGTGGGCAGTTGGTCCGGCCGGTCGCCGGGCGAGTGGAGCTGGCTCTCTTTCGGCGTCGGCGGCGGGGTTTTGAAGCCCGCCCTGGGCCTCGCAGCTGCGGGCAGTTGGTCCGGCCGGTTGCCGGGTGAGTGGAGCTGGCTCTCTTTCGGCGGCGGTGGTGGCGGCATTTTGAAGCCCGCCCTGGGCCTCGCAGCTGCGGGCAGTTGGTCCGGCCGGCCTTAACCAACATCAGCCAACGTTTACCCCAGGATAAGCATGGAACAATGGAGTTCCCCTGTCAGTGTTTAATTTGGTTAATTAACTTCCCCGGGAGAGGTTCCCAATTAACTCATGTAAACATGGGACGCGGATCCTGTCAGATGACGATTTCATCGCATGCAGCCCCGCTTACTCGATATATACTGATGATTTTCCCTCAATAAATCACTGGTCTTCACTCCATCTTGTCTCGTGTCTGATTGCTTGACCAGTCTCCTCCAGGACCCAACGGCTGCCTCGCGGCCCCAATCCAACATCAAAATACAATGGCTTCTTCCACCAGGGTTGACTAGTGAAATTAGCTATATGCATATCCAGTCCAATATCCAATACTGATCTGTTATCACTTTTAGTACAGATCAACTGAACTCCAAAATGTTCTATCCTTTGCTGTGGATCCGCGTGCCCAGTTGGCACGCATGGCCTCTGGCAGAGGTTAAACCTAGCGAGCACGCTCCTGGCCCCTGGCCATTGCCAGCAGAGAGAAATTAAGGGGGGTGGATAAATGATAGGGTTTGATTCACCCAGTTACCTGACCTGACCAGCGGACCTGCTGAGAAAGCAAATACGTTACCTATTAGAGCAATCCCTCATCTCCGAGTCTCAGTCTCATCCCAGAAGCAAACAGGAGTCATGATTGCCTTAGTCTAAGCCCAAAACAATGGTGTTGTCCCAGCCAGTGTTTGCCCGCACTAATTAACTTCCCCCCGAGAGATTCCCAATTAACCTGAGTAAATAGGTGATGTGATTGACTGTTGGGTTATGGTTTTTTCTACCTTACCTTCTGATCTATAAATGGTTATGCCTTTTCCTCAATAAACCACTGATTTTATCCTCCTCCATACTGCCTCGTATCGTTCTTTGATCAGTCTCCTCCGGGACCTACGGCCCTCAGTGGCCCCGATTCCTACACCTGGTGACCAGCCGACGTGATCTACTCGTGAGTAAGCGACCCCCGAGCGGTCTTCCTCAGAGTAGCGATCACACGGTCCGGTTCTGCGCTTGAACCGTGTCCGAATCATCCCGGAGGACAGCGCGGCACTCCGTCCGGCAGCCAGCCGATCGGAGGGACGGCCTGCGGTGAGGCAGTCCAAAGAGGCATCCTACAGCTTGCTCCCGACTTTCGCGGCGGCTTGCGCCAAAGGGAAAAACGCGTTCCGCTCAGGGCAGCTGTGAGCCCCTGACAGCGCAGTGGCCACCGAGGGCCCGTGGCCGCAGTCCACGCTCCGAGCTCTACCCAGAAGCGTCGTCGCCAGAACCTGTTGCCTGCCAAAGACGCGTCGACTCGTCCCGAGGAGGAATCTTCCGAGGACCCAATCGCAGGTAATATGGGGACCTGTCCTCAGCGACAGCGTCCATCCGCTAGCCAAAGAACTCATGAGGAAGAGTTCAAGATCCTGGCCAGGATATTTAATTTGCGTTTTCACAGCGGGGAGCTAGCGAGACTTTTGGTGTACCTAGGGGAACACTGCCTGCTTTACCCAGAAGTAGGTACGTTGACCCTTGAGCTCTGGGATCAGATAGGAGACTGCATTCAGCAACCCCCGAAAGCTCCAGGAGGCGTAATTCGCACATGGAGAAAATGTAGGAAGCTCTTGGCGGAGATAGAGCCAGTCCGGGTAGAGGCCAAAGAACCCCCAAGTCTGCCAGATGCGCCAGCCGAACCAACGGCGCCTACGGCGCTCTATCCGTCACTCCAATTTAGGCAGAGTAGCGTAGGGAGCTTTCCCTCGGTGACAGCTGCAGACGTCACCGGCGGAATGCAAGGAATGAGGAGCGCAGGCGCTTCTCAGAGAGCAACAGGTTCCCTAGCTACCAAAAATGCCCTTCAGCGCACAGTAGAGGAAGAACTCAGGAAGGGGGAATTGCCAGTAGAGGAGCTAGCAGAGCTCAGTCAGATATGTCCCATCCGCATGGAGATGGACGCGCTTACGGGCGCCCAGCAGATAGTACACTCCCCAGTCCCGTATAAGCTTCTCATGGCTATACGGAAAGCCATTTCCGAGACAGGGCTCCAAAGTCGTTTTACGATATGCACGCTTCAGCAAGTGTGCGAGAACACCATGTGGATTCCCCATGACTGGAAAGCCGTCATGCGGATGATGCTCACCCCTAGCCAGTATTTAATTTGGGACAGCGAGTTTCACCTAGAGGCGCAGACAAGGGCTGCCAGGATGGGAGGCGCAGTACTTCCTGACCAGTTATATGGTTCAGGTGCCTTCGAATTCATCGATGCCCAGATCAACTTGCCACTCGCCACTCTCCAGATGTCGGCCGAGGCCGCCTTTAGGGCGTTTTTCAAAGTCCCAGCAACTGGCAAAGCGGCTAAAAATTACACCGCTATCAAGCAAGGAGCCCAGGAACCCTATATGGACTTCATCAATCGCCTGGAAGAAGCCATTAGCAGGCAGATTGATAATGAGCAGGCCCAGCAAGAGCTCATGATGAAGCTAGCCAAGGACAATGCCAATCTAGACTGCCGTAAAATCTTGCAGTCACTAGGCAATCGTCCTGATTTGACCCTTACGGACATGATTAGAGCTTGCACCGACGTTGGCACAGAATCCTACAAGATGGGATTGCTAGCGGCAGCGGTGCAAGGGGGTAAGAGACCAAAAGGAAAGACCCAAGGAGCATGTCACAGTTGTGGCAAGGTCGGTCACTTCGCTAGGGAGTGCCGATCCAAGGGAGGCGGGCAAAAGTCCGGCCGTCCCAAGGCTCCAAACACCCCATGTCCGAAGTGCAAAAGAGGCTACCATTGGGCTCGAGACTGTCCGAATTCGGGAAACCGGAACGCGGGCATGTCTCTGGCCCCGGTCCAAACAGGGACTCCCCTCACCCAAAGCTCACCAGAGCTAGACTAAATCCCGGTCACATTCCAGACATTGCGAGGGCACAGGCCAGCCCCAAGGGTAGTACAGGGTTAGACTTGACTTGTCAGGCGGACGTTACATGCGACCTGCCAGGCACGGTCTATCTAGTGGACTCCCAGTACATGGGTCCACTGCCCAAGGGCTTTATAGGTTTAGTTTTGCCCCGCAGTGTAGCTGGAGCACGCGGAATTTTCATAATTCCAGGAGTCGTTGACTCGAATTTTTCAGGCGTTCTCCAAGTTCAGCTTTGGACTCATCTGCCCCAAACAATCCACAAGGGAGACACCTTAGCGCAACTGATCATGGTTCCTTGTCACTCGCCAGCAGATAGCCAGGGAAGGCTCAGTGACATCTCCGAGCCCCGGTCAGAGGACCGCTCGAGCGCCAGTGAGGCAGTACAAGGATACCAGGTCTTAGAGACAGTGGAGACCAACATTGAGTGGAAGCAGCGCCCCGTTATCGAGGTATTTTTGAACAAAAGAGTGTTCTCAGGGTTACTTGATACCAGAGCGGATGTGAGCGTGATAAGCAGAAGCCAGTGGCCAAGAGAGTGGGCCATTGAGCCAGTCTCCGATGTGTGTGGGGTAGGCGGCGTCCAGGAAGCGTTTAGGAGCCGAGAGTGGGTGGAAGTCACAATCCCAAGGGCTGACGGCACGGCGGTAATTCGGCCGCACATTCTTGACGTGCACATCAACCTTTGGGGGCGAGACATCTTGCAGCAGTACGGTGCTACGCTTACCTTTGGGTAATGGCGTTGCCACTTAAATGGCTCACTGACACGCCGGTTTGGGTAGAACAATGGCCGGTAGTAGGAGAGAAATTAGTTGCCCTCAAGCAGCTAGTTAAAGAACAACTAGACGTAGGACATATAGAACGGTCCACAAGTCCTTGGAATTCGCCAATTTTTGTGATTAAGAAAAAGTCGGGGAAGTGGCGACTCCTCCACGATCTCAGAGAGATCAATAAATGCATACAGCCAATGGGTCCGCTTCAATGCGGCATCCCAAATCCGAACATGATTCCCGAGGGGTGGGAGATTCTAGTCGTAGATCTCAAGGATTGCTTTTATACAATCCCCTTAGACCCCCGGGACCGGGAAAGGTTCGCCTTTACGGTGCCGGTTGTGAACCACAGCGAGCCCACGCAGCGTTACGCGTGGAAATTTTTGCCACAGGGCATGCTCAATTCGCCCACCCTGTGCCAAATTTATGTTCACAACGCACTGGCAAAGTTCCGAAGCCTTTACCCTAAAGCCATAGTTTGCCATTTCATGGACGACATCTTGGTCGCGATGCCGCAAATCGGCAGTGAAATGTTTTCTGACCTCCAGGCCAGCCTGGGGGACAAAGGTTTACTCATTGCCCCAGAGAAAGTGCAGAGAACCGAGCCCTTCTCATACTTGGGTCATCGGCTTCTCCGCTCTTTCGCCGCACCAGTTCTGCCTCAGATCAATTTACAGGACTCAGTCACCCTTGTAGAGTTGCAGCAAGTTTTAGGTAACATCAATTGGGCCAGACCGTATTTCCGATTGGATACGGATCTTCTAAAACCGCTCTTCTCGCTGCTAACTTTAGGCAAGCAGCCGGCAGACCGGATAAAAATTTCTCGAGAAGCGCGTTTAGCTCTCGAGAAAGTTAACCAAGTTCTCAGCCAGCGATGGGTAGATAGGATCACCCCAGGGCCATATGCTCCGATCCTGAATTTGTACATCGTACGGTCAGGATCCATGTTTACAGGAGCGCTCGGCGTAGATGCCGAGAAAGGGGCGAGTATCGTGGAGTGGGTGTACCTTCCGAACACCTCCTCACGAAACATCGTTCCTCCCCAAGAATTGGTCTCCGCGGTGGTTTACCACGGAAGGCTGAGAGCTAGGGACATCTCAGGGCATGATTTGGCCAAAATCGTAGTCCTGTTCACCAAGGAACAAGTTCAGCAATTAATGCAGCTCGGTGACTCGCTTCCAATAGCGTTGGAAGGATTCACCGGATGCTTGGCATACCACTTGCCAAAGGACCCCAGACTTGTCTCACTCCAAACGCAGACAGTCAGCTTGTTTGAATTGCTCTCGCTGGTCCCACTTCAGGGGGCCAGGACAGTTTTTACTGATGGTGGTCGCACATATGGTGTCTTGACCTGGCAGGAGGGCCAAGCTTGGCGCACGCTGCTAACTCTTCCACAAAAGTCCGCGCAGCGGGCAGAGTTGGCAGCGGTGAACCTTGCTTTGCGCACCTTCGCCAAAGAACGTTTAAACATCATTACTGACAGTATGTATGTTAGGAATTTGCTTCACAGTCTACCGGGAGCATACATTACTCCCGCGATAGACAAGAATTTGCTTAGTTTGTTTTTAACTGCTCAATTTCATTTGCGAAACCGCACGGAGCCGCTCTATATTGCCCACATCCGAAGTCATCAAGACCTACCGGGTCCGATTTCCGCGGGCAATGGCAGAGCGGATGCGGTGGCAAAGGAAATTCAGCAACGTTCAGTTTTGGGTGTTTTTACTACTCCAATTCAGAGTCATGCCTTTTTTCACCAAAATGCCAAAGCACTCGCCAGACAGTTTAATTTGCCACTCTCTCAAGCCCAAGGCATAGTCCGCTCTTGCCAGCATTGTGCAGGGGCACCGGGGGGGGGCCCTCGTGGGGGGTCAACCCACGAGGGACAGAGGCCAATCAGGTGTGGCAAATGGACGTCACGCATGTTCCGCAGTTCGGCAGATGGCAGTACATGCACGTTTGCATAGACACTTTTTCTCAGTTCGTTTGGGCAACGGCGCAGAAAGGGGAGACTGCTTCCCACGTGGAGCAGCACCTCCTTTCCTGCATTGCAGCCATGGGCAAACCTCGGCACGTTAAAACCGATAACGCGCCGTCCTACAGCTCTAGGCAGCTGGCCGCCTTCATGGCCACTTGGGATATTAAGCATACTTTTGGCGTTCCTTCCAATCCGCAGGGGCAAGCGATTGTGGAACGGGTCAATCGGACGCTCAAGTCCTATATTGACAAACAAACAGAAAGGGGGGAGCCACCAGCCCTCCCCAAGTCACAGGGCCAGGCACAGCATTGCCTGAATAAGGTATTGTTCACTTACAATCACCTTAATGTTTTTTCGGATTGTACGCCGCAGGAGAAGCACTTCCGCCGTTCGGAAGCTCTCCCGCGACCGATGGTCCGATACCGGGTGCCACCGGACCCTTCTTGGAGGGGCCCGGTGCCGCTCGTAACCTGGGGGCGAGGGTATGCTGCAGTTATGTCTCCTACAGGTGTCGTTTGGATTCCAGCTCGGTGTGTCAAGCCTCACTTGGAACCTCATGGCGTGGACCCAGACCGACCCGAGTCCGATCCCGGAGATGGAGGACCTCACCCTGACTGAGGAGACCCAGCGGAGGAGGTGGCGACAGCCGATGACCCCTGAAACCCTTGAACCAATTGGTCCACTAAATGTTGTTGTCAGCCAAGGGTTAACTCTTTTTAAAGCAAACATTTTGCTTTCAGTGACTGGCAGCAGTTTGCTGCTAAGTTTGGTGGCGAGGAGGAAAAAAACCAAAGAAAGCAAATGGCTTAACACAGCTTGCTATTAAGTTTGTGTGGCAAATTGTTATACTGCGTTTGAATGAAGTGATGTGTTTGTTCCAGTTTTTCTGCAGTTGGTCCTAAAATTCAGCACCACAGGGAGCCTGAGGGAACAAAATTAGAGTCCAGACCCAATCAAGTTTCCCTCCCCTATCTGCATGCCTACATGTATTGCATCTAGAGTACCTTCTCTCCCTCTCTTTAGTATTGCATAAAGTCCTGCAGAAATTCACACTTTTTAAAAAATGTATATATTGCCACCCATTTCTTGAGTTATCTCTACTGAGAAGATTCCCCATGACTATATATCTCTTTGTGAAAATTTTGGTTCTCCAAATTGCAAAAGCAATTACACTTATATACTGTGATGGCTTAGTGGTTATGACATTGAGCTTTAAGACTGGAAGGTTGGGGTTCGAGACCTGAGTAATGCACGATGGAGTGAGCTCCCATCTCTGTCCCAGCTCCTGCCAACCTAGCAGTTCGAAAGCAAGAAATTGAAAGTAGATAAACAGGCACCGCTTTGATGGGAAGGTAAACAATGTTCTGTGCCCTCCAGTGTCAAGGCATGTCCATGGAAACGTCTGCAAACGCAGACAGCGCTGGCTCTTTGGTTATAAACAGAGAGGAGTACTGAACCCTAGAGTCAGATACAACTGGCTTTCGAGCAAGGGAAACCTTTACCTTTACCTAGCACACCATGGTGCTTAGTGTACTCTCTGGGTGGTTGACAAGTTAATTAGCATGGAATGGATGGAAGGCTGAGTTAACCTGGATCCCCATCAGGATTGAACTCACAATGCTTTTGGCTGCAGTACAGCATCTCTGTTTTATCCATGCTGTCTTAGTTTGTGTGAGGTTCTAACTCTCCTCCCTCCCTCCCCCACACAAAAAAATCTACCTGTCCCATAGAGAACCTATGAAAAGTACAGTGGTAGCTGTCTCAAACACCTTTCAGGAAGGGGCAGCAATTAATATAAGAAGGGCTAGTCACTTTTTTTGGCCAGCCTCACACAGGTATTGCTAGTCAAAATTAACCGCAGCAGGAGAAAGGAAAGTAATAAAATGTATTCACGGCAAACTCAGGGTCTTTCCTCTTTAATGTACCAAGTGACGTTTGGAAAGACAGAGCTCCAATTGTACAGCTGAACTAAACAGGATGGCTGTTTTAACACTGTTCTAACTTATGGTAGCCATTAAACTCTAACCTCACTTCCCATTATGGCACTGCACTCTGAACAGCTATTTACTGCTAATTGAACCAGCCAAAAGGGGTCATTACTCAAAAAATGAATTTATTTTCTATGAGAAGGAGTCACCAAACAAACAAAATTGATGCCCTGGTAATGCATTTTCTGCAATTTTTGCAGTTCAGCCAGCCAAACACACATGTGTTGAAAGGCACCATTTGGAGTCAATCTTAAATCTATAAATTAACACCACAACAATTGGCTGGAGAAGATAAGCTAAGCATGCTTTTCTGCTGAGTGCTCCTGAGTAATGACTCCTAGTAATTACAGTTTAATTTGCAAAAAATGTGACAGAAGAGAAACTAGCAGATTTTTAACCAGCAAAACTTACCAGCAGTTGCATATTCTAATGAATTTCTGAAACATCACAAAACTTGGCTTCAAAGCTTTTGACCCAACCACCATCACTCACACACACACAGGCCTGTAAAATATTTCATTATAACTGTTACAAATGTAATTTAAAAAGTTAAAACTTCACTGCATTTGTGATATAACTTTTCAAACTACTTTTATAATTGCGGGAATGCGACCTAACTATATGGTAGAAGAGAAGTATGCCATGGTTCAAATGCTGGCTTGTAGTATTCTCTCATGTTCTGCAATGGATGTTGAGACAAGGATGGATTGTGTGTGTGTGTTATTGTACCATTAGCCAACAGCTTGTATCATTTAGAATTGTTGAAAGTGTCTAAAAGTTGCTGTTTAGTTATTTATGAGAAATGAGGAAGTAAACAGTTGCCACCATCAGTGGTAGCTATATTGGCAACTAACAACTTTGGGTATGTTGTTACCATAATGGTTAAAAATACATGTTAAAATAACTTCCCAGACTCCGAGTAGTTATCCAATTCAGGGTAAATAAATGGAATGAGAACTACAGGTAGATCTCCTGCTTGCTAACAATACAGAGGAGCCTGAAAGTGTTTCATATCTCTGGCTACCAGTATGTACCATTCAGATTTTTTTAAAAAACTAACTATTTTAAACAAATTTGTTCTAAGTACATATACAAAAGGCATTTTGTGAATTTTGTGCTTGCAATATGGAAAGAAAGAACCAGAGAATGTTAAAGGTAAAGGTTTCCCTTGCTCGAAAGCCAGTCGTATCCAAATCTAGGGTTCAGTGCTCATTTCTGTTTGAAAGCTGAAGAGACAGCACTGTCTGCTTCTGCAGACGTTTCCGTGGTTATGTGGCAGGCATGACTAGACACCAGAGTGCACAGAGCACTGTTTACCTTCCCACCGAAATGGTCCTTATTTATCTCCTTGTAATTTCTTGCTTTTGAACTGCTAGGTTGACAGGAGCTGGGACAAAGACAGGAGCTCATTTCATCCTGCAGTACTCGGGAATCGAACTGCTGATCTCCTGCCTTCCAGTGAGCATCTTAGCCACTTGAGCCATTACATATTGACTATTTAAAGTAGGAATTAATGGTGATTGGAGTAGAGTTAGGGTTAAGATTGAGGTTAGAAATACGTGAGTTAATTTCACTCCTTTTCTTTCCCGAACCCACTGAGAAACACACACACACACACACACACACACACACACACACACACGAGATATACATCATTTTTGTGTCAACTCATATACTGTGTCAGGGGCAAAAAGGTACTACGACAAAATGCAGTAGATTTGCTGAGATGGTTATTATTCCAGCCATGTCTGTTTTCTTTTTTTTTTAAAAAAATCTTTACATGGCAAATGGCTGAAATTTGAGGACCCTGTTTACAACCCTCCAGGTGGCAAAGCTATAAAACTGCCTACCTTGTAAATCTAATTTGGTGTGAATCCAGCATTGAAAATACTACTCAGGGAGACCAGAATGTGCCACCCTGTGATATGGAATGTATGAAAAATGGAATGCAATCCCAGAACCTTCACTACTTAGCTGACTGGGTAGAATTAGTTTACATGCTAATAGAGCTAACATTAACCACTTGAAACAGATTAGAGTGGCTATTGTAGAGGTGCATTTATGTTAACAAAATTTATTTTATTCCATTCTGACAAATTTCATTTGTTTTATTCTCTTTATTCAAATTTGTAAGAGTTTGCTAGTCTTTTATTGTTCTTCTTTTTGTTTGCCAGTTCTTTAGTTTTGCTTTTCTTTAGAAAGTATATGCATATATAGGATAACAGATGGACCTGTCAGCTAACAGACTGGATACCAAGAGACTACAAAAAACCACAAGGCAGACCCCGAAAATGATGGGGTGAGCCGATGGTAAAGCTATTCGTTTAGAGATGGAAACAGAAGGCAAAGTGTAGGAATCGGGGCCGCTGAGGGCCGTAGGTCCCGGAGGAGACTGATCAAAGAACGATACGAGGCAGTATGGAGGAGGATAAGATCAGTGGTTTATTGAGGAAAAGGCATAACCATTTATAGATCAGAAGGCAAGGTAGAAAAAACCGTCACCCAACAGTCAATCACATCACCTATTTACTCAGGTTAATTGGGAATCTCTCGGGGGGGGGGAGTTAATTAGTGCGGGCAAACACTGGCTGGGACAACACCATTGTTTTGGGCTTAGACTAAGGCAATCATGACTCCTGTTTGCTTCTGGGATGAGACTGAGACTCGGAGATGAGGGATTACTCTAATAGGTAACGTATTTGCTTTCTCAGCAGGTCCGCTGGTCAGGTCAGGTAATTGGGTGAATCAAACCCTATCATTTATCCACCCCCCTTAATTTCTCTCTGCTGGCAAGGGCCAGGGGCCAGGAGCGTGCTCGCTAGGTTTAACCTCTGCCAGAGGCCATGCGTGCCAACTGGGCACGTGGATCCACATCTCCCCTTTTAATTTTTCTTAAGAGCCTGACCGGCGACTCTGCGTAGGAGCGGCATCAGCTGTTGAGCGGGAATGACGTCTCGGGGTCTCCTTCTGGGGCGGCACCTTGAGATCAGCGAGGGAATACATTGTGCAAAGCAGCAGATTGCTATGCCTAGTATAATCACCCCCACAACCACCTTGAGTACCGTTTGGAGCCACCCCCAGGGGATCCATGACCACATCCAGTTCCACAAGGAACTCCACCAAGCTCCCCACGCGGAACCCTCTGTGATGCCCTGGACTATGGTGTGGAGATCAGTGAGCTGACTTTGTACTTTGCGGGAGTTGTCAGTAAGGTTGAAACAGCACATACCATGAAAGGATTCGCAACCCAGGTGGTGCAACAATAAGAGGTAGTCGATAGCCGCTCGATTGTCAAGAATGGCATGGCGAAGCTCTGCCTGCTCTTGATTAAGGAGCGCTATCGCGGAGGAGGTGTGGTTGATGGCTTTTGCTAGACCGCAAGCCAAGCGACCAATCCTCTTTGCGTTGCCGACGGCTAAGCCTGGCACGCCAAAGATGCTGACTGCCAAAGAGAGATATTCGGCAGGGCTCATTACTCTAAAGCTGCTCTCACATGAGCTGTCTAACTGGGTGGTGCGAGTGTGCCGTATGAGTGAGGGAACATTTGAGGCATTTGTAACATTTGTGCTTGGGGTGACCATATCCTTGGTAGGGAGTAACAATGTCAAACGACTGATGCAACATATAGAGTCTGAAACATTAGCAGGAATGTAGTTCCACGTATACTGGTTGCATGTGAAGAACCAACCGGATGGCAGGGTGATATGAGCGTACATGGTGCCAAGTGGTACTGGGTTATTGCAAGTCCAATTGCCACTGCCAACGTTGAGGCAGCGGCGCCGGGTACGACCAGCTGAGGCGCAGCCGTACATCCGTCCACAGGTAGTGTTCGGGCTGACCGCCACCCGAGGAGTGTGGAGGGTGGCTGCATCAGCCGGCAAGGTCATGGTTAGCCGCATCTCCCAACGGGCATACTCTGAAGAAGCCGCTGGAATGTATGGGCTGAAAAGTCTTTTCACAAGCCAATCCCCATCCCTGGGGTGCGCGCCTGGAGAATGGCACACTGGGATGAGGCAGGTGCTGAGGATCGAAGCAGAACCAAGGTCCTGCCTGAGGCAAAAATCGGACTGGTTGACGAGACCCGCCAACCTCTCCCAAATATTGTACTGCATCCGGGCAGAGAGGTCTCCGCCGGGCAGTAGATCGTTGGCCTCCAACGAGGCGGCCTGAGCGCCTCCCCCCAGAAGCAGGGAGAGGGTCAGGATGATGGTGAAGATCACGGTGTTGACATCAATCTGGGTGAAGACTGCTGCTACGAAGTTCTCCGGTGTCGGCTCCCTCTCCTCGCGTCGGAGGGCGCCCTGGGCCTCACTGCAAAGGGTCTTGACCATCCACCAGGTGATCCTCGGTGCTGGCGTCCGCAGCCGTCGCTTCTCCCGGTGGGTCTCCTCGGTCAGGGTGAGGTCCTCCATCTCCAGGATCGGACTCGGGTCGGTCTGGGTCCACGCCATGAGGTTCCAAGTCTTGTCTCATGTCGTTACTTGACCAGTCTCCTCCGGGACCTCAAGGACTGCTTCACGGCCCCAATCCAACATCTGGTGACCCCGACGTGATTCTACTCGTGAGTAAGCGATCAACGCGGTCCGGTTCTACGCTAGAACTGTGTCCGATCACCCCGGAGGACAGCGCGGCAGCCCGGTCGGAAAGCCAGCCGATCGGGAAGACAGCTCCGCGGCGAGGCATCTCAGAGAGGCTTCCTACAGCTTGCTCCGGCTTTCGCGGTGGCTTGCAGCATGGAAAAACGCGTTCCGCTCAGGGTCGGCTGTGAACTCCTGACAGCGCAGAGGCCACCAAGGGCCCGTGGCGGCAGTCCACGCTCCGAGCTCTACCCAGAGATTCGTCACGCAAAACCTATTGCCTGAACTTCAGACGCGTCGAATCGTCCCGAGAAGGAGACTTCAAAGGACCCGGCAGGTAATATGGGGACTTGTCCTCAGCGGCAACGTCCGTCCGCTAGTCAAAGAATTCATGAGGATGAATTCAAAACCCTGGCCAGGGTATATCAGATAAGCTTTCACAGTGGAGAACTAGCGCGGCTTTTGGTGTTCTTGAGGGAACACTGCCTGCTTTACCCAGAAGTAGGTACGTTATCCCTTCAGCTCTGGGATCAGATAGGAGTCTGCATTCAGCAACCCCCGAAAGCTCCAGATGGCATAATCCGCACATGGAGCAAATGTAGGAAACTCTTAGTAGAGTTGGACCCAGTCCGGGTAGAGGCCAAAGAACCCCCAGCGTCAGCAGAGCCATCGGTGCCCACGGCGCTCTATCCGTCATTTCAGTTTAAGCAGAGTAGTGTAGGGAGCTTTCCCTCAGTGACAGCTGCAGACGTCACCGGTGGAATGCATGGAATGGGGAGCGCTGGCGCTTCTCTGATAGCTACAGGTTCCCGAACTACCAAGAGTGCCCTTCAGCGCACAGTTGAGGAAGAGATCAGGAAGGGGGAATTGCCAGCAGAAGAACTAGCTGAGCTTAGTCAGATTTGTCCAATTCGCTTGGAGGTAGATGCCCTCACAGGGCAGCAGCAGATAGTTCACTCACCAGTCCCGTATAAGCTCCTCATGGCTATACGGAAGGCCATCTCAGAGACAGGACTACAGAGTCGCTTCACTAGGGGCACGCTTCAGCAAGTGTGCGAGAACACGATGTTCATCCCGCACGACTGGAAAGCCGTCATGCGGATGATGCTCAACCCCAGCCAGTATTTGTTGTGGGACAGCGAGTATCGCCTCGAGGCTCAGGCAAGGGCTGCCAGGATGGGTGGGGCGATAATTCCTGACCAGTTATATGGTTCAGGTGCCTTCGAATCCATCGATGCGCAGACCGCCTTGCCGCTCGCCACCCTTCAGTTGTCAGCTGAGACGGCCTTCAGGGCTTTTCTCAAGGTCCCGGCAACTGGCAAAGCGGCCAAAAATTACACCGCAGTCAAACAGGGCGCCCAGGATTCCTACATGGACTTTATCAATTGCTTAGAGGAAGCGATCAGTAGGCAGATCGATAACGAGCAAGCCCAACAAGAACTCATGATGAAATTGGCTAAAGACAACGCCAATCTCGACTGCCGTAAGATCTTGCAGTCACTGGGCAATCGTCCCGACTTGACTCTCACGGACATGATTAGAGCTTGCGCTGACGTTGGCACGGACTCCTACAAAATGGGTCTACTGGCAGCGGCGGTGCAAGGGGGTAGGAAACCCAAGAACAAAAACCAAGGGGCATGTCACAATTGTGGCAAAGTCGGTCACTTCACTAGGGAGTGCCGATCCAAGAGCGGCGGACAACATTCCGGCCGTTCCAAGGCTCCAACCACCCCGTGTCCGAAGTGTAATAAAGGCTTCCATTGGTCCAGATTTTGTCCGAATTCGGGAAACCGGAACGCGGGCACGTCTCTGGCCCCGGTCCAAACAGAGGCTTCCCTCGCTCTGGGCGAGCCAGAGCTGGATTAGATTCCAATCACATTCCAGGCATTGCGAAGGCGCAGGCCAGCCCCAAGGGTAGTACAGGACTAGAATTGACTTGCCAGGCAGACGTCACATGCGACTTGCCAGGCACAGTCTATCTGGTGGATTCCCAGTACATGGGACCCCTGCCCAAAGGCTACATAGGCTTAGTTTTGCCTCGTAGTGTAGCAGGAGCACGCGGAATTCTTGTAATTCCGGGAGTCATTGACTCCAATTTTTCGGGTGTTCTCCAAGTTCAACTCTGGATGCACCTACCCCAGACCATTCACAAGGGAGACATGCTAGCGCAACTGATTATGGTTCCTTGTAACTCGCCAGCAGATAGCCAGGGAAGGCTCAGGGACAGCTCAGAGTCCGGGTCAGAAGACTGCTCGAGCGCAAGTGAGGCAGTGCAAGGATACCAGGTCTTAGTGACAGTGGAGACCAACATAGAATGGAAACAGCGGCCAGTTATTGAGGTATTTTTGAATAAAAAATCGTTCTCAGGGTTGCTAGATACCGGAGCTGACGTCAGTGTGGTCAGCCGAAGCCAGTGGCCGCGGGAGTGGGCGATTGAGCCGGTCTCCGATGTGTGGGGGGTAAGCGGCATCCAAGAAGCGTTTTGGAGCCGGGAATGGGTGGAAGTCACGATCCCTAAGGCTGACGGCATAGCGGTCATTCGGCCGCACATTCTGGATGTACACATCAACCTTTGGGGGCGAGACATTTTGCAGCAATACCGTGCCACTCTTACCTTCGGGTAATGGCTCTGCCACTTAAATGGCTCACCAACACACCAGTCTGGGTAGAGCAATGGCCGGTAGTGGGGGAGAAATTAGTCGCCCTAAAGCAACTGGTTAAAGAACAGCTAGACGCAGGACACATAGAGCAGTCCACTAGTCCTTGGAATTCGCCCATTTTTGTCATCAAGAAAAAGTCGGGGAAGTGGCGACTCCTCCACGATCTCAGAGAGATCAATAAATGTATACAGCCAATGGGTCCGCTTCAATGCGGCATTCCGAATCCAAATATGATCCCCGAGGGTTGGGAGATCCTGGTCATAGACCTTAAGGATTGTTTTTATACCATCCCCCTGGATCCGAGGGATCGGGAAAGGTTCGCCTTTACGGTGCCGGTTGTGAACCATGGTGAGCCCACGCAGCGTTACGCGTGGAAGTATTTGCCACAGGGGATGCTCAATTCGCCCACCCTGTGCCAAATTTATGTTCACAACGCACTGGCAAAGTTTTGAAACCTTCACCCCACAGCTCTAGTATGCCATTTCATGGACGATATCTTGGTCGCAGTGCCGCAACTCGGCAGCGAAATGTTTAAAGCCCTCCAGGCCAGCCTGGGGGAGAAAGGGTTACTCATTGCCCCAGAGAAAGTACAGAGAACTGAGCCCTTCTCATACTTGGGTCATCAGCTTCTCTGTTCTTTCGCAGCACCAGTTTTGCCCCAGATCAACTTAAAAGACTCAGTCACCTTGGTAGAATTGCAGCAGGTTTTAGGCAACATTAATTGGGCCAGACCGTATTTCAGATTGGATACGGATCTTCTAAAGCCCCTCTTCTTGCTGCTAATGCTAGGTAAGCAGCCGGCAGACCGGATACAAATTCCTCGAGAGGCACGCTTGGCTCTCGAGAAAGTCAACCAAATTCTCAGCCAAAGGTGGGTGGACAGGATTGCTCAGGGGCCATATGCCCCGATCCTGAACTTGTACATCGTTCGGGCCGGATCCATGTTCACCGGAGCCCTAGGAGTGGACTCCGAGCGAGGAGCGAGTATCGTGGAATGGGTGTATTTACCGAACACCTCTTTCCGAAACATCGTTCCCCCCCAAGAGTTGGTCTCCGCGGTGGTCTACCGTGGAAGGCTGAGAGCTAGGGACATTTCAGGGCACGACTTAGCAAAAATCGTGATCCCCTTCACCAAGGAGCAAGTTCAGCAGCTGATGCAGCTCGGTGACTCGCTTCCAATTGCCTTGGAGGGATTCACCGGATGCTTGGCATACCACTTGCCAAAGGACCCCAGACTCGTCTCGCTTCAAACACAGACAGTCAGCTTGCATGAATTGCTCTCGCTGGTTCCACTTCAGGGGCCAGAACAGTCTTCACTGATGGGGGTCGCACATATGGTGTCTTAACTTGGCAGGAGGGCCAGGCTTGGCGCACGCTGCTAACTCTTCCACAGAAGTCCGCGCAGCGGGCAAGTTGGCAGCGGTGAACCTTGCTTTGCACACCTTCACCAAAGAGCGCCTCAACATTATTACTGACAGTCAGTACGTTAGGAATTTGCTTCACAGTCTACCGGGAGCATACATCACTCCCGTGATAGACAAAAATTTGCTGAGTTTGTTCCTCACAGCTCAATTTCACTTGTGGAACCGCACAGAAGCGCTCTATATCGCCCACATCTGAAGTCACCAGGACCTACCTGGTCCGATTTCCGCGGGCAATAGCAGAGCGGATGCGGCCGCGAAGGAAATTCAGCAACAGTCAGTGTTAGGTGTTTTCACAACTCCAATTCAGAGTCATGCATTCTTTCATCAGAATGCCAAAGTGCTCGCCAGACAGTTTAACCTGCCACTTTCTCAAGCCCAAGGCATAGTCCGCTCTTGCCAGCATTGCGCAGGGGCACCAGGGGGGCCCTCGTGGGGGGTCAACCCACGAGGGACAGAGGCCAACCAGGTGTGGCAAATGGATGTCACACATGTCCCGCAGTTTGGCAGATGGCAGTACATGCACGTTTGCATTGATACTTTTTCACAATTCGTTTGGGCAACAGCACAAAAAGGGGAGACAGCTTCCAACATGGAGCAGCATCTCCATTCCTGCTTCGCGGCGATGGGCAAACCACGGCACATGAAAACTGATAATGGCCCGGCCTACAGCTGGCCGACTTCATGGCCACTTGGGATATCAAGCATACCTTTGGCGTTCCTTACAATCCGCAGGGGCAAGCGATTGTGGAATGGGTCAATCGGACACTCAAGTCCTACATTGACAAACAAACAGAAAGGGGGGAGCCACCAGCCCTCCCCAAGTCTCAGGGTCAGGCACAGCATTGTCTGAACAAGGTGTTGTTCACGTACAATCACCTTAATGTTTTCTCGGATTGCACGCCGCAGGAGAAACACTTCCGCCGCTTGGAAGCTCTCCCGCGGCCGATGGTTCGTTACCGAGTGCCACCGGATCCTTCTTGGAGGGGCCCGGCGCCACTCGTAACCTGGGGAAGAGGGTATGCTGCAGTTATGTCTCCTACAGGTGTCATCTGGATTCCAGCCCCGTGCGTCAAGCCTCACTTGGAGCCACATGGCGTGGACCCAGACCGACCCGAGTCTGATCCCGGAGATGGAGGACCTCACCCTGACCGAGGGGACCCGGCGGAGGAGGTGGCGACAGCCGATGACAGCGCCGAAGGTCACCTGGGGGATGGTCAAGGCCCTTTGCAATGAGCCCAGGGACGTCGTCCAATGCGAGCACGGGGAGCCGACACCGGAGAACATCGTGTCTGCAGTCTTTGCCCTGATTACCACCAACTCCGTGGTGGTCACCATCATCCTGACCCTCTCCCTACTTGCGGGGGGAGGCGTTCAGGCAGCCTCACTGAAGGCCAGCAATCTGATGCCAGGCGGAGATCTCTCTGCCTGGATGCACTACAACCTATGGGAAAGGTTGGCGAGTCTCGTCAACCAGTCCGATTTTTGTCTAAAGCAGGACGCGGGTTCTGCTTCAATTTTGAGCACCTGTCTCATCCCGGTGTGCCACACTCCCGACGCGCACACCAGGAACGGCGACTGGCTGGTGAAGCAGATTTTCGGTCCGTTTCTCCCAACAAGTTTCTCAGCATACGCTCGCTGGGGAATGCAGTTAACCATGACTTTGCCGGCTGATGCAGCCACTCTCCACACCCCTCGAGTGGCAGTCAGCCCGAACTCTACTTGTGCTTGAATGACCGGCTGCTCCGCAGTCGGCCGGACTCAGCGTCGCTGCCTCGACACTGGCAGCAGCAACTGGACTTGTGACAACCCAGAGACACTTGGTTCAATGTATGCCCATGTTACCCTAACTTCAGGTTGGTTCTTTACATGCAATCAGTACACTTGGAATTACATTCCCGCTAATGTATCCAATTCCATATGTTGTATCAGTCGCTTGACGTTGTTACTCCCCACTAGGGATATGATTGTTCCAAGCACAAATGTTTCCTCACCCATACGGCGTGCTCGCGCCGCCCAGTTAGACAGCTCATGTGATAGCAACATTAGGGTTCTGAGTCAAGCTGAGTACGTCTCGTTGGCAGTCAGCATACTTGGCGTGCCAGGCTTAGCCGTCGGCAACGCTCGGAGAATTGGTCAATTGGCTTGCGGATTAGCAAAAGCCATTAACCACACCTCCTCGGCAATAGCGCTGCTCAACCAGGAGCAGGCAGAGCTTCGCCATGCCATCCTAGACAATCGAGCAGCGATCGATTACCTTCTGTTGTTACATCATTTAGGCTGCGAGTCTGTCCACGACATGTGTTGCTTTAATCTTACAGACAACACACGCAAGGTACAAAGCCAGCTCATGGACCTCCACACCCTAGTCAAGAACATCAAGGAGGATGCTTCATGGGGGTGGTGGGATTCGTTGTGGTCGTGGCTCCCATGGGGATGGCTTCAGATGACACTCAAGGTGATTGTGGGGGTGGTAATACTGGGCCCAACAGTGTGTTGTTTCGTGCAATGTATTCCCTCACTGCTATCGAGATGTCCCCCATGGAGGGAACCCCAAAACGTCATCCCCCCACACCAGCTGATGCCCCTCCTACGCAGGGCCGTCTGTCAGGTCCACAACAAATAAAGGGGGAGTGTGGTATCCGCGAACACGATTGGCATAACTGTCCCTGACAGAGGTTACACCGGGCGAGGCAGACCCCTAGCCTCTGACCTCTGTGAGTACAGAAATTGGGGAGCGGATTAATAGTCATAAGATTGATTCACCCATATCTGACCTGGCCGGCGGTTCTGCAGGAGGAAGCTGAATGTCTAACCGGAGTTAGACATTAGGCAATTCCGCACTTGCAGATTAGCCCAAGCCCAGTGCAAATAGTGGCCATGTTTACTCTTGTGCAAGCCATGAACAATGGATTTCCCCTGTCAGTATTTGCCTTAGTTAATTAACTTCCCCAAGAGAAGTTCCCAATTAACCCGGGTAAATGGGTGATGTGATTTTCTGTCAGATGACGATTCTATCACACGCTGCCTTGAATTCCTATATATGATGATGATTTTCCCTCAATAAACCACTGGTCTTCGCTCCATCTTGTCTCGTGTCGTTACTTGACCAGTCTCCTCCGGGACCTCAAGGGCCACTTCACGGCCCCAATCCAACACAAGGGCTGCAAAAATGACTTTGGAGGCTGCACACATTTCCCTCCCTTGACTTACAATAGGTTTTAAGGACATAGGAAGTGCGGTATTGCTAAGGATAAAGGTAAACAAAGATCATTCCATTAGTAGTTGAAAACTGTAGGAATTCTTTTGAGCGCACCTTTAACATTATGGTTATGTTATGGTAACTTCTCCTTCCATCTCTAGGTCTTCCATCTCTAGGTCAGATGTGAAACTACCAAAATGTAGGCACCTTTCAGTGAGTTCATTTTGCAGTTCCGTTTGCCTGACCTAGTGTGAGAAAGATTAGCCGCCAACACAAGGTTGCCACTCGCAGGCCTGATTGTGGTTCAAAAATACAACAATCTTCAAGGATGCTCTTTCTGTGTACCTTGTTATGGGGACAGAGGGAAAGCAAATTCTTAGTGAGTGATATGAAAAACTTTTGTCTCCACAAGGCTCTTCCTGTTCAGTGTAGTGACAAGAATCCCATGCCTCAAATGGTATTTCATTCCTCTAGCAACGCAATTTCCAATATCCTGAAGCACAGTTGCTTCAGCTGATGCAGGATATCATAAATTGATAAATTCCTCATATCTTTATTTATTTATTTATTTATTTATTTATTTATTTATATACAAATTTATATGCCGCCCAATCAGGTAAACCCGACTCTGGGCGGCTCACAAGTTAAAACACACATAAAACAATACAACCAATTAAAACCCAACATACCCACCCACCTACCCCATTCCTCTTAAAAACCCACATTAAAAAACTGCCTTCATTGACAATTAAAAGAAATGGGGGCTTAATTTATAAGCCAACAGGTGGGGGCCACTCTTCCATCTGGGGCCCACACCTGCCCCGCCAACCAGGTTTTTAGGTCTTTTCTGAAAGGTAGCAGTTCCATCTGCTCCCGCAACTCTACAGGCAGGAGATTCCACAAGGCCGGTGCGGACACGGAAAAGGCCCTCCTTCGTGTACCAGAGAGACGGGCACCTCTGGCAGATGGAACAATTAGAGAGCCCCTCCGATCCGCTCTGGTTGGACGGGAGGACACTCTTGGGACGATGCGGTCTCTAAGGTATCCTGGCCCACTACCATGAAGGGCTTTAAAGGTCAAAACCAGCACCTTGAACTGCACCCGGAGGCAAACTGGTAGCCAGTGCAGCTCCTGAAGTAATGGTGAGGCATGAGCATAACCCCCGCGCCCCATCACCACCTGGGCTGCCGCATTCTGGACCAACTGCAGCCTCCAAATGGTTGACAAGGGCAACCCCATGTAGAGCGCATTGCAATAATCTAGCCTGGAGGTGACCAGAGCATGTGTGACCCTGAGCAGGGAGTCCTGGTCCAGGAGCAAACACAACTGACGGATGACGCGAAGCTGTGAGAAAGCCCTCCTGGCCACAGCCGCTACCTGACTTGCTAGTAGCAGCCCCGAATCCAGGAGGACCCCTAAGTTGCATACCGGGTCTGTCTGGGGCAAAACAACCCCATCTAAGACCAAAGTTGGCAGCTCCCTGGATAATGCGGGACCCCCTATCCAAAGCCACTCAGTCTTGGAGGAATATCATTTGCAGATGGTCAGGAGAAATAAAAATAAAATATTTTAATACACAATCATCATTGTGCTTCATGCTGCCCTGAGTCGGATTCTGACTGAGTGGGCGGCATATATAAATATGACTATTTAAATTAAATTAAATTAAATTAATTCATTGAATGTAAAAAAGAAAAAACAAAGGTCCCATCTCTGTGTATTGTGACTGTGGGCAGCTTCTTCATCAGCAATACACAGGAATGGAAATTTTCTTTTCTTTTACTGAAGTGATGGAATTTTACAAAAAGTAGAGCAGGAGTGCCTAAACTATGGCCCATAGGCCAGATCAGTGCCAATTCATCTGGCCCCCAGCGCCCTCATTGCTCCCGGAAGCGGAAGCAAAATGCACTTGCACGGGCCATAGTTTGGCCACCCCTGAGGTAGAACTATGTTAATTCCCAGTGCCATTTGGGATGCACATGCAAGCCAGAGTGGGTCCCTGAGTAAAGGAAGACCTGCACTGTTTGGCCCTATTTTTGTGTATAGAGATGGATCAGGCAAGGGATGGAAAGGAAGTAAGCACAACACAGAGACAAACACTTTCATGTTGAGTCATTGAGCCTGAGGACCAGCTGGGAATGGACAGAAGTGGATGTCCTGTCTTTAAAAACCTCTCCTTCCCTAGTATGGTTTGCTTTGGGAGTTTTCTTTCCAGCTGAGATGCAGAGAAGAACAGCAATTCCCTGAGACTTCAGCTGATGCCCTGGAACTTTGCAACCAGCTGAGATCCAGTCTTTGCCTATCCTTCCACCTGCTTAGAATATGATACCTTATTCACTACTCTTTATCCTCTCCCCATCAAGGAGCATTTTTGCCTGCTAGACTCTTTTTCCTGAGCAGAGGCATTTTTCTCCTTTGGCCTTTCCGAAACATTCACTGAGCCCATTGACATGACAAGGCTGAAATAAGTGTCTATCCTATTTCACCTGATGCTCTCTTGACATCCTTATAATGCTGCTATAGGCAAGCCCACCACCCATATTGGGAGGAGAGCGTGGAAGGACTATACTTGGAGCTTCACTGTAGTTTGCTCCCTGGGACTTAATACAGTTGTGGTTTCCAACAAATAGATTCCCCAGCTGTTTTGAAGTCTTCATTTTGCTTCATTTTTGAGGAGCCTTCTATAGATCATACCTGTCAAGTTTTGGATTTGGAAATAAGGGAAATTTCCTGGCAAATATGGGATACTTGACAGCTATGTTTATCCTGTGCTGCCCTCCAATGATGGCAATAGGGCATTGCAGTCTAATTAATAAGGGATAAGGAAAGAGGGTAAAATAAGGGATTTTCCCGGCCAATAAGGGATACTTGACAGCTATGCTATAGATGTGTTTCAAAAATTGGTTTTCAGGGATCTACAGAAGTTAGAATCCCATAAAAATGGTATTATAATTTGTCTAGTGATGACATAAATTTGTTGCAGGATTTGGGAAATGACCCCTCCCTGGTGTTTAAACAGGCAGATAAGGGAGGTGGGATTGTTTTGTTAAATAAACAACAGTCTTTTGATGAAGCCAGTAGGCAGCTTTCTAAGTAGGAGGAAAATCAGATGATGTCAACAGGCTTACCTCAGAAGAGACATGTCTAGGATTGCATAGTTATATTTTATATCAGGAGTTCCCAACCTACAGCCCGTGGGCTGGACTCGGCCCACAGCATCATTTCATGTGGCCCGTTACCACCATAAGATTACAGTCTAAAAACAAATAATAAAATCAGACAAAAACCAACACACAAGCACAAAATTAAAGCAAACATGATTAGATCAGCAGCCTATAGCACACATCTTGCCTAGGAGGCTGATATTATGCCACAAGGTTGATCTATTTGCTGAAAAAGTGGAAGCCTGTGACTTTAAACCATTTGTGGCTCTGTGCAGTGCATAGCAGTTTCAGCCCAGCCTCATGTGGCCATCAGCATGCCACATCATTTCCCTTATGAGATCTGAGGGGCCATGGGTGCTGGTGGGAGGGGTGAAAGTGTCACTCTGCTAAGTGAAAAATTGAGAGAACTGCCTCAGCCAGGAAAATGTTCCGGGAAGGTCGAAAGCTCCAGTTTCAGTCAAGGCTCGGGTGGGAGCAACAAGAATGGATTCTTTTAAGACAGGCAGAAGTTGTCTGGCTAACACTCAGCGAGAGAGGTTTAAAAACCAAGAGGTGCAATAACTGAAAATTGATATATTCAAAGCAATAATTTAAATACCGCACAAGTGTGGGATTTTTCTCTCTCTCTTTAAAGTGATGGTTTTTCCATCCTTGTAAGGTTGTGCAGGCCTGTCTCTCTCCAAACTGTGCAATGTTTCTTTCTTAGTGGGCATCTAAGCCTTATCAAAGGACTGGGGTGAGGAAGGCCAACAACTGGAAGGATCCTTTGAAATACTTTTGGGTGGACAGCCATTTACACGTCAACTTTACTACTTCTGCTGTTATAAACCCAGCCATTTCAAAGCAACACAAGAAGTCCCAGTCCCTATGAAGGTATTAGCAATGAAAATCCATGTAGCAATCACTGAAGTTCAATTTTGGAGAAAAAGCCAAAGAATTATTAGATTTTTCTTGAACAATAAGGGAGGGGAGTGAAAGGAAGAAGTTTCCTTCAGTCTTTTAAAAAGTATCATGAGGATTCAAGTTTTTTTTAAAAAAAAAACAAATCTGTATCCTGACAGGGATCAAGGCTTGACTCAGCCATCCATCCTTCTGAGGTCATTAAAATGAGTACCCAGGATGTTGGGGGCAAAATGCTAATTAACTTGTGAACCACCCAGAGAGTGCACTAAGCTCCATGGGGTGGCATAGAAGTGTGATTGCTATTGCTATTGCTGATTACTTTTATGATTATTATTGACATGTGTCACTTAGAAAACAAAGATGTGATTTGTTATTACATGACATTAGAACAGGGGTTCCCAACCAAAGGCCCATGGGTCAGATCTGGACCACAGCACCATTTTATGTGGTCCCTCACCCCTCCAAGGGCATTTGAGAAACAAAATGTCCACCCCTTTGAAGCTGTTGGGACATAATGGCCACCCCCATCATGCAGGCAGGGCAAAATGGCTGCCTGGCCCTCGAAGCTGACTGAGAGTGTGTGTCCTGGCCCCCCAGCTTGAAAAGGTTGGGAACCCCTGCATTAGAAGGATGTGTATAACTGACGGTGAATAGAACAGTTTTGATAAATAAAAGTGTGGCAACACAGAACTTGCAAAATGTATTTATTTGAACTATAGCTTCCAGAATCCTCTAACTAACAAGGCTGAATTTTCCAGTCTAAACATATGGCTTGTGAGTTCCGTGCTAGGTAAAATACAGGATGCTTATTCCTGTATCTTTCTTTCAGATGCTTAGCCATAAACATGGTGGTGAGAAGGAATGATCATAGGTGCACTATGAGAAGCTATCGTGCTAAATTAAAAAGCAAAACCAAACCTCAATTACCTGAGTAATCAGAAGCCTGGAATGTGCACTTTTGAAGATAGATGTCAACAATGGACTGAATCGGGAGTCTTAGTGTGACTCTAGGTTGACTGCAGGGCAGAGTAAGGAGGCAAGCAGAGTAAATGAGAGCAGACCCATTGTGTCTCATTCGGTATTCAAGATGGTCAGTGACTTGATTTGAGGAAAAAGTGATTCAGTCGCCAGAATTGCTGGCACCAAAGGAGAAACTGAGTGATAGCAGAACCTCCCAATAAAGCTCAAGATCTTCCTGGACACTCCAACCACTGAAGAAGGAGGATGGGCTCACACTTAGGCCAATTTCTCTCTGTGTGTCTCTCTCCTTCACAGGGAGAATAGAAAAATATGTTTCAGTGTATATACCCGTGATTGCGAACCTTGGCACTTCAGATGTTCTTGGACTTCAATTCCCAGAAGCCCAAGCCCCCATGAATCCACACGAATGTGTTTGCTGCGATTCATCCGGCCCCTGCTGTCACCGTCGCTCCTAGAAGTGGAAGTAAAATGTGCCCGTACATTGTTTATTATTATTATTATTATTATTATTATTATTATTATTATTATTATTATTATTATTATTATTATTATTATTATTATTATTATTATTATTATTATTATTATTATTATTATTATTATTATTATTATTATTATTATTATTATTATTATTATTATTATTATTATTATTATTATTATTATTTTATAGTGCACACTCTGGGTAGTTTACAAGGTAATTAATATTTAGCCTCCAACATGCTGGGTACTCATTTTACTGACTCAGAAGGACAGAAGGATGAGTCAACCTTGATTCCCATCAGGATTGAACTCACAGCATCAGCAGGATTTGTTTGTTTGTTTGTTTTTTACTGTAGTACAGCAATTTAATCACTGTGCCACAAGGCACAATACAGTAGTTGGAATCCTATTGATGTTTGTGTTAAGGTCCACATAACCTGCTGTAGCTAACTGTGATGAATGGAGAAGGTGCTGGAGCACATTGTCTTGGTTCTGTAGTTGGATGCATGGTCAGGCACATGACTGAGACACACCGCAGCAGCTTGTCAGTCAGCCACAGCATTTTATACAAACCTTGCACTAAGAGTGGCCAAGCTTGGTGCCCCGGGTGTTCTTGGACTTCAATTCCCAGAAGCCCTGATCAGCACATGTGCTTACTTGGGCCTCTGGCAATTAAAGTCCAATAACACTTGGATGTAACAAATTAGAATGTTTTCTAAAGAGTGCAGACGATCTTGGCACTGATTCACTTTGTCTTTATCCGGGTACAGAGCAGTTGAAGGAGGTGGCATTCCACATACCCAGTGGTGGGCATTAGCAGGTTCGCACCCATACCTGTCAACCTTTCCGGATTGGCCGGGATTTCCCGTTTTTTGGCGCCGATTTTCACCATTTCCCGCCTGGAGCTGCTGAAACCCCAGAATTTGGCAGCAGGGGAAAGACATTACTGCGCATCCCTTCTGGGCAGCTCGCTTCTATGCATGCGTAGAAGGCTTTTACACATGCGTAGAACCTTTCTATGCTTGCGTAGAACCCTTCTATGCATGCGTAGAAGGCTTCTGTGCAGAAGGGGATCGTAGAAGCCTTCTACGCATGCGTAAAAGCCTTCTACGCATGCGTAGAAGCGAGCTGCGCAGAACGGCTCTGCGCAAGTTGCTTTTACACATGCATAGAAGGTTTTTACGCATGCGTAAAAAGAGACCTGCGCAGAACCGTTCTGCGCAGGTCTAGGATTGTCCGGAGCCGCGGTTGACAGGTATGTTCACACCAGTTCGCCAGAAGCAGTGGCAGAAATTCTGGCTGTCCCCACCCATCCAAATTTTGAAATAGTCCTAATTTGGGTGCAAAGCAGGGCTTTCCCTCTGGCCACGCCCACCATATCACGGCCACAGTGTGGTAGTAAATTTTTTGGGAGCCCACCACTGCACATACCCATTCAAAAGAAATTTATAGTAGGAACACATATCACCCCAGGTGTTGCTGAACAACAGGTCCAATCATGTCTGACCATTGGCCATGCTGACTAGAACTGATGGCAGTTAAAGTCCTACAACGCTGGCCAGTCCCTCATGTGCATTCAATGGCAATTCACTCTTGGGTGATTCCTATCAGAACACTCAGCTTTCCTCTGTTCTCTGCTTTCCTTGTATTCCTTATCTAGATAGGCCTCAAGACTCCAACAAGTCTTCTTGTGAGCTGAAATGAGAACTCAGAAAGAGGGTTAAGTGACTAGCAAATAAGACTCAGAGTGCTGCTTACCTCTCCGGTCTTGTTATACTGTCAGCCTGAGGTTCCAGCTCAATAAATCTGGTAGGCCTAGGAATGGTCCCTTATGTATTCCAGCCCACCTCATAAAACAACTACATAATTAACTGCAGTTCAGAACAATTGGTCGTATTTGCTGAGTAAAGGTCTAGTGCTGAGCACATAAACCTGTTCCCAGCCCTAAAGGCTTGGGGAGGGGAACTGTGTCTGTTGTCAGCACATACTTTATTTGTTTCGAATAAATGGAGATAACCCCGCACCCCTGCTCCTGTGTTCCTTGTTGCTGGAATTTTGATGAGCCAAAAATTATATATAGCAAAGAAAAATGGGAAAGCTTTATTTCTTTCAATTTGGATCTGAGCCAGCAAGCATTGTGGTGTTTGAAAAATCACAGCTGTCTTCATGATGCTGCTGAGCCAGTATGAGCTGGACTCTTACTAGTCATGTCCATAAGCTTTATTGCACACCAGATGTTTTTAGGCATGCTTTTCTTGTTGTTGGGAATATAACTAACTTTTTGATAGTTGTAGACGTTCAGAAAAAATGGGCGTGGTGACAAACAATCTGCAAAAATTATGTTTTATGCTCTCAGGGTCAGCCTGAAGAAGAGCAGCAAGTAGTTCCCTCCCAAATTAAGGTATGTGGTACTCAAGGGATAGATAAAATGTAAAAGTAAAGGTCACCTTTGCTTGAAAGCCAGTTGTATCTGTCTCTAGGGTTCAGTGCTCATCTCTGTTTACAGCCAAAGAGCCAGTGCTGTCTGCATCTGCAGACATGTCCATGGACATGTGGCAGGCATGACTAGGCATGGAACACTGTTTACTTTCCCACTGAAGTGGTCCCTATCTACTTGCAATTTCTTGCTTTCAGACTGCTAGGGTCTTGAACTGCTGACCTGCTGACTTTCCCGTTGTTAAGTTCAGCATCTTAACCACTTGAGGCATCACAGTGGGATACAGGCACCCAAACCAGAAATCTTGCAAGTATTGCTCCCATTCTCTAGAAAGAAAAAACAGACAATACATGGAAAAGCTAATCTTTTACACTATCTCCTGACATCCAAAACCAATTGCCTGAGCTGGGAACTTGACTTTACCTTATGGCAGGGCTGGACCAACATAATCTCTGTTTTGCAGACAAGAGCCAGTTCCAGCAGAGGAGGTAGAGGCAGCAGTTTCTTTGTGAGGATCAACACTGTAGACAGAATGGAGAACTTTGACCTTCTCAGAGTACAACTATGAGTCCTAGCTAGCATGGCCAATAGCCAGGGACAGCAGGATTGGTAGTCCAGCCATATCTGGAGAACTGCAGGCTTCCCACCCTTCCAGCAGACAATGAGACTGAGGCAAATATGTTTATTTACAACTTCACCTGTTGAGCAGAGGAGAGAAGTATATTGCTGAACTTTAAGGGAACAAAGTTCTTGCCCCCCACTATGGAGACTTTGACCTGCCTTCAAAACCATGCTGCTGCTTGTGTGTAAATTTCCCCTTTCTCTTTGTCGACAAAAGGACTGTGGTGGCTTAGTGGTTAAGATGCTTTAGTGTTTGAGAACCAAGACAATGGAGAGAGCCAAAAGCCTGGCTTAACACATCTTTATTGCATGATGGTCAGGGGGAACATGTGGTAATGGTGGACGAACAGCTCAATATATACTGTGGCTATACATTTGAATGTGGCTCCTCGGTAGCCCATTGGCTACTGTCTGCGTGACGTCACTCTCCGTCACGCCGTTCTTGTCCAGGTGAGGTAGTGGCGGGAATCTTCCCACGGCTGTAGGTATTTGGGGAATTGGAACCATGTGAGCTGGGCGCTCGCTATTGCCCCTAGTGGTCACTAGCTCACGTCCTCATACGGAAGGTTACAGTGTTACAGCTGGTGATTATTACATTCACTCATTCGAGTGTTACATTACTTAAAGGCACAATATTCCAAACACAACATCCCTCCCCCCTAGAATGAGACGAAGTCTCTCATCCAATATGGTTTATTGCAAGAGCGTTTTGGGCGCAAGGCTGGCTGGCTTGTCCCGGGGGCGCTATCACTTCTGTGTTCCCTGGTCTCTTGTCCTGCAATGGGAGAGGGAGACTCGTTAGCGACTCGCCGTGGCTCTGCGGTTTTCGGGGTAGGGGTGAACTCCATTGTGGGAAAACCGGGGGGCATTGGGGGCTAACGAAAAACCCCGCTTCTTGCTTGGACAGGTGGGGGACCACTCCGAAAATCCCCCCGGTTTTGTAACTCAAAGTCAAAATCATCTACTGGGATATCTGTGGGGACATCCTCCAGGATATCTGCGGGGACAAACTTATTCCCTTCCCCCCTCGGTGGGGGCCACTGGCCCCCCTCTCCTCCCCCTTGGGCTGAACGGGTGGGGGAAAACCCTAATGCTGAGTCCTGTTTCGCGGTTTCCCCGCCCTGGTTGCCGGGAACTCGGCGTCGGAGTTGGTCCGCGTGCTGCCTCCAGAGTAGACCTGTGCTGGTCTCTACGCAGTACGACACAGGTCCCGTTTGCCCAATGACTACTCCCGGAACCCAGGCTGGCCCTGCACTAGCGTAGTTTCTGCAATGGACCGGGGCGCCTATTTTGAAACTCTTTGTGCCCGCTACCCCGATGTTCCTCCCAGTGTCTTCCACTCTCATGGGGTGTAGCCTGGTCAGTACCGTAGTCAGCTTCCTGCGCATTAGGAGCTCTGCGGGTGAATAACCTGATGCCAGGGGGTCACCCTATACCCAAGCAAGAATTGGCATAACTGTAGGTTCAGGTCCCCGGGGCCCATGCGCCTCAGCACGTCTTTGGTGGTACGCACGAGGCGTTCTACCTGGCCATTTGTCGCCGGGTGAAAAGGTGCGGAGGTGATGTGCCAGATGGCGTTAATGTCAATGAATGCCCTGAATTCGGCGGATGTGAAGCAACTTGCGTTATCGCTCACAAGTGTATCGGGTATGCCGAACGAACTGAACACCTTGCACAATTGTTTAATGGTTGCGGCTGAGGAGGTGTTTGCGACTGGAATAACTTCTAACCACTTGGAGTAAGCATCCACTATAAGGAGAAAGAGCGAACCTTTGAACGGGCCCGTGAAATCAATGTGCACGTGGGACCACGGCCCCTTTGCCGCATCCCATTCCCTGTGCGGAAGTCGGGCCTCCTCGGGCCGGGAGCTTTGGCAACTCTCGCAAGTGCCCACCATGTGCTCAATATCAACGTCCAACTGGGGCCACCAGAAATAGCTCCTGGCCAGTGCCTTGGAGCGGACAATCCCTGGATGGCTGATGTGCAGCAGCTTGAGCACTCTTGTTCTGAGGGATTCAGGGACAACCACCCGCTGGCCCCACAGGAGGCAACCCCTCTCCATGGACAGCTCTAACCTCTTCCTAAAAAAGGAGCAAAATCAGCCGCTGGGGAAGATGTTGGCCACCCTTTTTGCACCCATGAACTAACCAGGGCCAACGTCTTATCTCTACCCGTCGCCTTAGCGATCTCCGCGGGCACTATGGGGGGGTGAATCCAGGACCTCTATCATGAGCACTTGGTAGTCTTGTTCCACCTCACACGCGGGGCTGCCCATGTGGGGCAGGGGTGACCTCGATAGGGCGTCCGCGTGGCTTATGTCCTTTCCACCTTAGCATTCTAGGGGACAGGATCTGCGGTGTGGGCTTGTCTGCAGTAAAAATGCCTAGCAGGGGTTTGTCGTCAGTCACGATGGTGAAGGGACGACCATAGAGGAAATCGTGAAACTTCTTCGTCCCAGCAATTATCGCTAGTGCCTCCCTGTCTGTCTGTGCATAGTTACGCTCCGCCTTAGACAGGGACCTGGAGTAGAACACCACCGGGGCTTCCCGCCCATTTTCCAACACGTGGCACAGGACTGCCCCCACCCCCACTGGAGACGCATCACATACCAGAACCACTGGTTTCCTGGGGTCAAAATGGGTTAGTATGGCGTCTGAGGATAAGAGTCGTTTCAGTTCATTGAATGCCCTCTCCTGATTCTCGCCCCATCGTCACGCCTCGTCCATTTTTAACAATTTATGAAGCGGCTCCGCTACCGACACCTTCCTAGGCAGGAAGGAATGGTAGAAGTTTAAGAGCCCCAGGAACGACTGCAATTCTGGCTTGGAGGTGGGGCGAGGAGCATTCTGAACGGCGGCCACCTTTGATTCGGAGGGTTTTATGCCAACAGGGGTTACCCGGAAACCCAGGAACTCAACCTCTTTTGCGAAGAATACACATTTGTCTTTCCGCAGCCTCAACCCCGCCTTTTCAAATACCGTCAGTACTTTGTCTAGCCTCTCAGCCAATTCTGACTCACTCCCCCCTGTTATCAATACGTCGTCAAAATATGGCAAGACCCCCTCCAAACCCTTCAGCAGACGGTCCACCAATGATTGGAATATTCCTGGCACCGAGTTCACGCCAAACTGTAGGCGCGTCACCTGGAACGCCCCTTTGTGAGTGACTATCGTCTGCGCAGCTGCTGCAGCTGGGGTTACTGAGAGTTGCTGATAAGCCTGCGCCAGGTCCAGCTTTGCAAAACACTTTCCCCCATGTAACCTGGCCAACAGGTGGCTGACTACCGGCACCGGATACGCATTTGGGCGTATCGCCTTATTAATGGTACATTTGTAATCAGCGCAGATTCAAACCTCCCCGTTGGCCTTTAGTGCTATTACAATCGGAGTTTCCCACTCTGCAGAATCTACAGGAACTAGGATGCCCTGGCCCACCAATTTGTCCAGTTCCGCCTCTATTTTGTCCTTAAGTGCAAAAGGCACCCTTCGCGGTTTGAGTCTTATTGGGCGGATCTCCGGGTCCAGGTCGAACGCAACTGGGGGCCCCTTGAATTTTCCAAGTCCCTTCTTGAACACCTCGGGATGCGCGTTACACACCTCCTGTATTGGGTCAGTTCCAATAGCATGCACCCCCCCAATGAACAAACCCAGGGGCTTAAACCATTGTGTCCCGAGGAGGCAACAGTCCCCCCCTTGAGAACAACCAGAGGGAGGTCCGAGGCGTGTTGCTTGTATTGGACCTTGAATTTTCCCACCCCCAACACTGGAATGCTATTTCCCTGAACGTCCCGCAGCGTAGACCTCAGTGCTTTGAGCTTGGGCCGCACGTTGGGGGAAATCCTCAAGAACTCTCTCTGGAAATGATGGAATATGAGGAACCCGAGTCTATCTCCATCTTAACAGGGACCCCTTGCACCAGTACCTCTACAAAATAACGTGGGTGTCCTAAGGACACGCTGTGGACCGCCGTGTCGTCGTCGCTGTCGTCGGAGATGCGGCCCACGCCGTCCTGCTTCCTCGAGGGCCGGACGCCCTCCTGTTTCTTCGGTGAGTGGTCTGTCGAGCCTTTCCGGTTTTTGCGTCGTCGTCTGCAAACTTTGGCTATGTGGCCTCGGCGCCCGCAGTTGTGGCACTCTGCCTTCCTGAATGGACACTTACTGTGGTCATGGGCCGCTCCGCAGCCGTCGCAATGCCGGCTGTCCTTCAACACCTTCCGGATGTCCTCGTCCTCGCTGCTCTCCGTGGAGGAGTGTGGTGCATGCCTGGCCGCTTGCACTGAGCCTGCTGCCTTGTCGGGTTGTGGGGGCCTTGTCCTGAACCCCTTAACCCCGGCCCTCGTGGCTTCTGCCGCCTGCGCCTCCTTCACAACCTCTTGCAATGTTGGGGGCGGCTCTTTGTTCATCAGCTTTCGCTGGACCTCCTCGTCCCACAGGCCACACAGCATGCAGTCCCTGAGGGCGATTTCCAGGTTCTCCCACTTGCATGGGCCGGCGGCCAAACGGAGGGCCGCTGCAAAGGCAGACACGGACTCACCAGGCGCCTGGACTCTCTTCCAGAATGCGTCCCGAGCTGAAAACATCGAGACCGAGGGCTGGAAATGGTCCCGCATCGCTTTCAGGAGCTGCTTGACCGGAACCTCGCCCACCTTCCTTGGAGACACCAGGTCCACCAGAACCTTCATGGCCGGGAACCCGAGCATCCTGATGAGGATGGCCCTTTTCTTCCCCTCATCCGAGATGTCGGACACCATCAGTGCGCTTTGGAAATCCATCTCGAACAGTTCTCATTCCTCTGGTTTGTTGATGTTGAAACCGGCCTGTGTTGTCTTGATTCCGTGGGGATCCATAATCCCATCCTTGTCGCCAATTTAGTGTTTGAAAACCAAGACAATGGAGACAGCCGAAAGCCTGGCTTAACGCATCTTTATTGCATGATGGTCAGGGGGAACATGTGGTAATGGCGGATGAACAGCTCAATATATACTGTGGCTATAATTTGAATGTGGCTCCTCGGTACCCCATTGGCTACTGTCTGCGTGACGTCACTCTCCGTCATGCCCTTCTTGTCCAGGTGAGGTAGTGGCGGGAATCTTCCCGCGGCTGTAGGTATTTGGGGAATTGGAACCATGTGAGCTGGGCGCTCGCTATTGCCCCTAGTGGTCACTAGCTCGCATCCTCATACAGAAGGTTACAGTGTTACAGCTGGTGATTGTTACATTCACTCATTCGAGTGTTACATTACTTAAAGGCACAATATTCCAAACACAACAGATGCTGAACTTGACAACTTGAAGGTCAGCAAGTCAGCAGTTTAAGACCCAAGTACTGCACGACGGAGTGACTGCCAACCTAGCAGTTTGAAAGCAAGAAACTGCAAGTAGATAAAAAGGAACCGCTTCAGTAGGAAAGGTAACAGTGTTTTGTGTCTAGTCATGCCTGTCACATGTCCACAGAAACGTCTGCAGATGCAGACAGCGCTGGCTCTTTAGTTGTACATGGAGATGAGCACCAAACCCTAGAGGCGCATATGACTGGCTTTCAAGCAAGGGTGACCTCTTTGTCAACTACATTTGATTTTGATCTACAAATTATCTTCTTCCATACTCACTGAAGCTGGCTTAAGTTACTAGCTTACATGTACAATAACAGCATTATTCACTGATACTTCTGCATGAATAGCTTTGCACTGGAATTGAATGGTGCTCAGAAATTGTATGTGTGATACTTGTCACAATTATTACCAGTTTACAGGATGTAGTGTTCAACTCTAGAAGCAAAGCTACCATCATGACAAAACACTGAAGTGAGCCTTCCATTCCTACACCAGGAAGTAAATTTTCAATGAGGTACTTCCTATTTTCTAGCTACTGTTGCTTCATGAACAACAACTCATGGAAACACTCTTGAACTAGCACTGATACAGAGAAAGTAACATAATTCCTGTTCTTTGAAGGTTTTTAACCACTGAAATGATGTTCTTGTTACTTATGATATACAGTACTCTGGTAGAATTCAATTATAACAGTTTGAACATAATTTTGAGAATTTTTGTTTTTTAGAAAGTAATTTTTACCTCTTAGAGTTAAATAAGAAGACTTGGCACCAAAATGGGCACTTTTGTGCATTTTGCCAGATGTTTTGTGTATTTAGAATCAGCAATTAAGACATGAACAATAGTGAAACTTTGACTCGCAAAGTCCCCTTGCAAGCTATTCTTTAAGAACCTTAGGAGAAATGGTGTGAGGCTATACGGCAGTACAAAACACAACCTGAACTAACTATGGGCTTTGGTGTTACAATCATACCTGTCAAGTATCCCGGATTGGCTGGGAAATCCCGTATTTTGGTGCGTGTTCCTCCCCTTTCCCGGTGCCATCCCGTATTTAGAACGTTGAGAAAGGGGTTGCTGTGCGCGCATGCAGGCGCAGAACCCATATGTGCATGCGCAAATGTGTTCTGCGCATGTGCAAAGGAGTTTTTGCTGCACATGCATACCCGGGCTGGAGCAGTTCCCATATTATCTGGAGCAGCGCTTGATGGGTATGGTTACAATTGCAGCAGGGAAACACCATTCTGTGTATAGTGTGCATACATGCTGTGTATGGATTGGCTGCATTGTTCCAGCTCATTTACTGGTCTGCCAATTACTGCCAGAAACATGCACCAATGAGGACTTAAGTTTGGCCAATGACAAAGCCAAGAAAGTGGCTTCATTTTGGCAGTCCAGGGTTTGATCGTGACACAAAAGAAGAAGAAACAACTTCTCACAGTAAAAGCAGAAATGGGAAAAGTAGCCATGCTGGTTGAGGTGTTGTTGAAGTTATAGTGCAAAAAATCCTTTCCCATTAGGGGCTATTGTTTTTATGTTCCATCAAGTAGGACCTTAAAGTAATTACTTGCTTTAAATGGGCTTATCCCTGTTTGCACCTGAAATCTGCTACTGCATTTCCACTTCAAATTTCATTAGTGTAGTTTTCAGGGATCCTAGGGAGGGGGTGTACGACCGACCAACCGTCCGTCCGTCCGTCCGTCCGACTGACCGACAGACAGACAGACAGACAGACAGACAGACCATACCTGTCAACCCATGGCTCCAGAAAAAACGGGACCTGCGCAGAGCGGTTCCGCGCAGGTCGCCTTCCACGCATGCGTGGAAGGCTATGCCGCTTGCGCAGCCCCCTACGCAAGCGGCGTAGGTTTCCACGCATGCGTGGAAGGGTTCTACACGAGTGTAAAACCCTTCTACGCATGCGTAAAAGGCGACTTGCGCAGAAGGGCTGTACAGTACTTCCTTTCCCCCGCTGCCAAATTACGGAGTTTTGGCAGCGCGGGTCGGGAAATGACATCAATCGGCGCAGGATTACGGGGTAATCCCGGCCAAATTGGGAAGGTTGACAGGTATGAGACAGACAGACAGACAGACAGACAGACAGACAGGAGCCCATCCATGCCCTAAAGCAGGGGTGGCCAACCTTTTCGCACCAGAGGAAGAAATGGTGCTGCAGGCCAGGGCTGGCCTGCGGCCTGTAGGTTAGGAACCCCTGCCCTAAAGACAAGGAAGTTGTTTTGATGTAGGAGGCACGACATTCCAGAAATGCTTCTCCCTCCCTCTGTCTGCTCCCCCCCCCCCAAGCAAGAAGATAGGCAAGAAAAATATATCAAGGAGTAAATAAAAATAAAAATAAAAAAAGACAAAAAACATTGTGGCACCTTAAATACTAACTCCTGTATTTTAATGTTAGCTTTCATGGATCAAGTCCACTTCAGCAGACATAAGAGTGAGACTTCATGGCATTAATTTATACACGTAGATGCAATGGCACACAATGGCTGATCAGCCCAACTGATAGGTTTGTGACATTTTACAACCAATAATAACCGAAGATCCATGATTGGAGTTCAGATTTATTGCCATGAACTTTGTGTCTGTTGAGCTGTTTTTTAAAAATAATTTTATTGGTTTTCATAAAATAACAAAAATATAATAAACATTACAGAAAAAGAAAAAAAGATGCATGAAACATAAAACAAATTAAGTACATTAAATTACACATACTCTATTATAATAGCATTGTGTAAACAATGCTAAATCTTGAACCTCCTTTATACCATACCTTCTTTAAATTTATATCTTTACAACTTACATCTTTTCATAAACATCTATGCTATTAACCACTTATCATCGATTATATTCTCATTATTTCATTACATTTAACTATAGATTTGACATTACAAAAACATAGAAGGTTAAATCTAATATACTACAAAATAATGATTATATCACCCGGTGATATGTACAAGCCATGAGGATCACATTTATTAAATAATTTAATCTTCCCAAAAACTCATGTGTTGAGGTACTGGTTTATCTCCTTTATCCTCTACTAATACATGTTTCACAAATGGTCTCCATATTTCCCAAAACTTGTTTTTCTTCAATACACCTTTCTTCACATTCAATTCACATGTCAATTTATCATTTAAAGCAATTTCCCACATTTCCTTATACCATTCATCTACTTTCAAAACCAAATCATTTCCCCAATTTCTTGCTATACATAATCTTGCAGCTGTTAACATTATGGATAACAATTCTTTTTTATTTATATTCATATTTATATTATCCAGTTTTGTCAATAGGGCGGCACTTGACTCCAACTTTAAATCAATTTAAAAAATCTCTGATATCTCTTTCTCGATTAGTTTCCAAAAAGCATTTATCACTTTACAACTCCACCACATATGTTCATATGTTCCAAGATTGCTTTTACATCTCCAGCATTTTCTCGTTTTACTATTATCCATTCGATGTACCGGTAACTTAATCGGAGTCAAGTACCACCTCCATAATATTTTATAATTATGTTCTTTTAACCTGATTGAAAGACTTCTCATAATTCTTCTCTTCCATTTATTTTTCCAATTTAATTCGGGAATTCTTATGTTTAAATCCTCCTCCCACAATGTTCTCAATACATTTTGTGAATTTTCATCCTTATTTAAGATCTTGTATATTTTGCTTACTAACCCTTTTATCCCCATTTCTCCTTATCTTATTTTGCAGATTATCTCTTCAAATTCTGTTTTATTCCTCTGTAAACTAATTTTCTCTTTATATTTTGCCCCCCACTTGTTTACCAAAATTACTTGTAACCAATTCAATTTCATCTGTTTAAACACTTCAGCTCTTAGTTCAGATTTATCGCACATTTTTATCCAATCTTTCAGCAGAAACACATCCTTTTTCAAAAGTACTTCCTTTATCCTTTTATTTAGTTTTATAGGGAACATCTTAATATCTTCCATATCCATAATTGGAGATACATCTGGTGCAAGTTTCCCCTTAGTGTTTTTCCAAACATCTAACATTGCTTTTGTCAGCTGATTTTTTGTCTTTATCTTTAACTCCTTATCCAAAAAAATTGCATTACCATTTTATTGTAATTCTGTTGAGTTGTAAATGGTTAGTTGTTGTTGTTCAGTTGCACAGTCGATTCTGACCCCCTGCAACCCCATGGATCCTTGCACACCAGGCACTCCTATCCTCCACCACCCTCCTGAATCTGCTCAGCTCTGTGCCCATTGTTCAACAATATCATCTAGCCATCTCATTTTCTGCCACCCCCTTCTTCTTCTTTTGCCCTCAACCTTTCCCAGCATCAAGGCTTTCTCAAGTGAGTCCTCTCTTCTCATTTGATGTCCAAAGTACTTTAGATTGGTTACTTTAAATGGTTAGTTGATGGAAACAAAATAAGCATAAAGTAGTGTATGATGTAGTGTTTTATGAATGGCAGGAAAGCTGAAGAAATGAGGACCCCAGAATTGTAAATGGAAACAGGCAATGACTTTTGCCATGAGCACCCTCTAATGTGGCTTTCTTGACACAAGCTTTCCATCTGCAAGATTTATTGGCTTCTAAACTTGTTGGAGGTGGCTCACCCTACCCCACCCCACCCCATGCACCTGATCTGGCCTCGCACCTCCAAGCCCATAAAAAGCAGAGTTTTTAATCTACCCATTGGGGATTAGAAGTGCAAGGGAAGGGCCACCAGCCCCACACTCTTCATCCTGACCGATGGGGTGGGGAGGGCCTCTGCCCTGGGGATGGAGGCAGGAGGGGGTGGGAAAGAAGGTTTCTAAACAGGGCCTGCCTGAGAATTCCCTTCCTCAATTTCTTGGGCCTTATTGGAGCTTTTAATATCCCTTTGCCTTACCCACAACATTGCAGTGTCGCCACCTTGAAGCTGTGCAGCCATAAACAACTGGGATCCTGGTGGGGAGGGGGTGGTGGTGCCCCGGGGTGGCCCTAGGCCACGTCATAAAACTGCAAGTTAATTAAGTGCCTTTGGGTACCACGGATGACATCTGCTTCACAAGCATAGAGGTCTGGGCATGAACGTGTGGATGTGTTACTTTCATATTTAGCCTGCGAGGGAGAGAATGGGGCAGGCCTGGAGTCAGCTGAAGGGAGACGTATAAGCAGAGCTGTCAAAGAATTCCCCACAGCGCAATAGAGCATAGAGGCTTATATATCATTGAAACTCTTGAATTCTCCCGACCCACATATATCAAGCTCAACCTTTGTTTGTCTCAGGGGTTTTTCTTTCTCTCGTTCCTCCACACAACGAAATATTAATCAGGTCTAGAGAAGTCCCCACTCCCACCCCAAATAGGCTGTAAGTGAGTAATTTCTGAATTCTTCCTTCCACTTGCCAGAAGTCTGATTAAAAGTCGTTGCTTCTCTCGGAAAACCTACAAAAGCACTTATTAAAGCAGGCTGGGTAACTATAAAAAAAGTAGATATGATGGGGGTGGGGGGGAGGGGAGTTTGGCTTCCAAACTGACTTTATAGCATTAATTTTAATACTTCTTGTAAGTATTAATTCAAATCTTACAATTTCTCTTGTTCTTCAAAATCTTTTGGATAAAGCCTTGGCTTAATCCTTTCAGAGATAATTTCATGCAACACCGCTGTGCAATTTATGGTTCTCCACCCTTTTCCTTTTGATCATTTGCCATTTTTCTTGCAGCTTTTATAGCAGTAATTTGAAGTGGAAGACTGATGCAAAAGGGAAGGAGACCTTAATTCTTTCTTCTATGCTTATTTGAGGGACTGCAGTGACTCAAGTGGTTAAGACTCTGAACTTGATGACTGGAAGGTCAGAGTTCGATTCCCTGGTACTGCATGAAGGTAAACAGTATTCGGTGCAACAGTATTAAGGCATGCATGCCACATGTCCACGGAAACGTCTGTAGATGCAGACAGCACTGGCTCTTTGGCTATTTCATTTCATTTCATTTCAAGTTTAATTTCTATACCGCTTACTCACCCAGCGGGCAACTCATAATAACAATAGGATAGTACAATAATACAGGTAAACATAACACAATAAATGAACAATACAATAATAAAGCAATAATGTCATCAAATTACAAGATTACAAGTCAGGAAAAACATAATATAAGTAAAGGGGGGAAAGCAAATAAGATACACTAGAACTCTCCACAATATGGCAATTTCTACAATGTTAAAGATACAAAATTACAAAGACTAATACTGATCCTGACACAATACAATTTATCATTTAATACCAACTAGTACCCTCGGCTACTACAAGTCTAAGACGAAGCCCCTAAAAATGTCTCATCTGAAAAGAAAGGGGGTGTCCCACCACATGGCAGCTGTACTCAGGGCATACACATGGCAGCTGTACTCAGCTGTACTCAGGCTATAAACAGAGATGAGTACTGAACCCTAGAGTTGGATATGATTGGCTTTCAAGCAAGGGTGACCTTTACCTTTACCTATGCTTATTTTGATTTGTTGCTGTTTTTGTTGAAAAACTTCTTCCACCGCAGTGCACAGTAAAACCTCGCATAAAGAGCGCCTCGCTTAGAGACTAATTCACTTAAAGAACAGAATTTTCTCTGAATGGTTGCCTCGCTTAACAACTAAAACCAACCAATAATTTGCTGTCGTGAATTCCATGTGGGATGACATCATTTTTATATTAATTTTTATATTAATTTAGTTAATATGTTAGAATTGCTTTTTTAAATCAGCTTTTCTGTAGCCTGTCACTTAGTCTAACAGGAACCATCTTGTCATACCTGTCAGGAAATTTCTGTCAAACCCCCGTATTTTACACTCTTTCCCGCCGTCATCCCATATTAGTTAGACTGGAGTTAGACTGGAGGCCAGCACAGGATAAGCATAGCTGTCCAGTTTCCCATTTTGGATGGGAAATTTCCCTTATTTGACAGGAATTTCCAGAAACCTGACAGGTATGCATCTTGTTAAGCACACTCCACTATTTCCCACAGACAATGGGAAATCACCTGTGTTCCCTTCTCAAGGCCTTTGTCTGGGAAGCGAGCAAAAAGACGAACTTCTCTCATGAGAAAATATGTGAATCACTGATAGTGGACATCTGCCACTTTGATCTACGCAAGGAACTGTCATTTTGACGAGTCAATTAGTATCCTTTTTCATGACACTTTCTCATGGAAAAGGATATAAAAACCGAGCTTTTTAACATAAAAAAAGAAGACTCAGAAGGAGAAGAAGTTCTAATCTGATAGGGGCGAGAGCTCTTGTCAGATCTTCCATCGAAATGGACTAACAGCAAAACCATCGCTGGATGGGTGGCGAGGCAGCCACATCCCTAGGCAAGTGATAGGTAATTAACTATGCTTTTATTTCTTAGGGAAAGTAATGTTTTAGATTTCTGTTAGCTAGTTAGGAGTTTTCTCTATCTTCTGGACTTTGCTATCTTTCTACAATAAAGCTTCAAAAATGGACTATCTTGTGAAGTGCTTTCATTTGCTCCCATTGTCAATGGGACAAAAGAGAGGGAAGGGGACTGGAATCACCCAGGTCTTCTTTGAAAGGGAAAGTGTTACTTTGAATCCATTTCAGTGGGGTCTGTTATCTGAAAGAAAAAAGAAGATTTTGTCCAGCGGAGACCTGCTCGCCTTTGCAGGGAGGAGAGGTAACAGACGCACTGCTACACACTTTCCTCTTTTCACACTTCAAGGCTATTTAGTCCCCTAAAGTAGATAAGGGTGATTTTCGCATGGGAATCTGGAGTCCCGTCCCAAGGGGCTTTGCAGTTTTAATTTCTTCTGCGACATCAGTCACAGATCACCGTTTCGCTGCAAACCTGTTTACCAGCCTCGCTGGACAAGTCTTTCTCTACCTGCCTAGCTGGAGGTTAGAGAGAGCCACCCTTTTGGCCCGCTAGCCATCGAGCAGGGTATTTCTGCCTGTGCCGCAGCCTGCGGACCCTCTAACAGAGGGGAGCCAGCCAGGTGCCGAGAACCAGAGGCAGGCAGGCAGGCAGGAGAAGAATACCGATATTCGCTTAACAACTAAATCGGGGTTCACAATCCCCATGTCAGAAGTCACAATTGGTCACTTACAATGGTGTTTCGCTTAAAGACAAAATCCCGTGGAACACATTTTGCTCTTTAAGCGAGCTACCACTGTATAGATCAAAAAAGCAACACTTCTGACCATAGATCCAGATCTATATTATCAGTGCCTGCGCTGGTCCTTTGCTTTTGTCTATTTAGGCTTCTTTGTAATCAGGCCATCATTCAGGGTGAAGTTGGTGGTTGTCTCAGTAGCATAACGCTGGCAGGCTGGTGGTGGTGGTAACAGCAAAGCTATGGCTATCTCTTCTGGTAGGCGCTGCCACCTTCTCACTTGTACAGTATGACTGCTTCTTGCCTGGCTATATGCATAATGCCAGCTCAGAAACAGCAACTTGGTAAAGATGGAGAGGAGGGGGGAAAGAGGAGAATGACGTTGGCACCACTGTTGCTGCCACTACTTTCTCTGTTGTCATTGTGGAATGTAGCATCATGGCAGTGGGTCATGGGAGTTGTGCAGGCATTTCTTTTTCTGCCTCAGGCAATTGAGAAGGATTGTGACAGTCCATTTTGTATTCATAAAGCAGGCTGACCATACTGCGTGTTGTAGTGGTTCTCAAATCTGAATCCCTGGATGTTGCTAGACTCCAGTTCCTAAAATTCCTGACCACTGGCAATGCTGGCCAGGATGTCTGAGAGCTGAAGGCCAGCAACAGCTGGAAACCAATGTGTTCTATCATGGTGTGTAGTGGTTAAAGTATTGGATAACTGTTATGTCTGATTTACAAAACCATTGAGGATTATGCTGCCTCCTTTAAAAATAATCACAGCAAAAGGAGAAAATGCTTGTCTTAAAGGGCTTTATAAAAAGTGGAGTAATAGCTTTCCTCAGCAATAAATCTGCCATGGGAATCATGAAAGGCGTTGTATTAGCCACCTTGTCCAACACCTGCTGACTTGACAGTCTGCAAAGGAAACATCTGTTGTGGGATCCCATGGACGGATCCTTTTTTGTTTCTGTGCCCCTCTTTTGATAATGAATAACAGCATGTGGCTTAGCGGGATGTTTGGCTTATTTGTGGGCAAAAAAATTAAAAGGAAACATATCCCCAACCTCTTTATTCAGGTGTCTTTGTTTTTTGTGATTGTGGCTCATGAATCCCACCTTGCGCTTATTGATGCCTATGTTTTATTTTCATTTGTATGACAGCTTGGTGACTTTTCTCATTTGGATGCCTGATAATTAAAGGTTCAGTGGGGAGGTGTGTTTGCCGCTCGTCAAAGGAAGCATGTATTTCATTTTATGGAGGAAATAATATGACAGGGATCATTTGATAACCTAACCTCTTGGTGTCTGGTGTCTATGATTTGAAACAGTCATGTCTGCTCAACTCTGTTTTGTGAGACCCAATTTTTTCTTTTCTTCTAGTTTTATTTGATTGGTGGGAATCATTCCAGTAGCAGTTTGTGCCTTGTAGATTTGGGGCAATCACATGATAGCACATCTCCACATTGTTTTGTTTGACTTTTGAATTAGTTCTTAAATATTTGTGTACGTATAGAGTTGGGGTGCCCAAACTATGGCCCGCAGCCATAGTTTGGGCACCCCTGGTTTAAGCAGTGAAAATGGCAGCGTAAAATCTATCTCATCCTGTAGCAAAACAAATTGCAAGGCAAGTTTTATTCCCACTTCCAGTGAGAGGAGCCACGTGACCAGCCCGCTGAACCATGTGACCAGCCCCGCTGAACCACGTGACTGGCCCACAGCTCGAAAAGTTTGGGCACCCCTGATATAGAGTATAGATGTATTCAGTATGATGTAGCAGCAGACTATGTAGCCTTAATGATATATATCTTTTGACAAAATCTTTTGGCAAAAACTGATGTTGCCCTTTAAAGTATATGTGAACATGTATGTGGTTCTGTTTTTCTTTTGTATGCTAAACTGATAACTGTGTGAGTAGCCGTTACCTTTTTTCTGTATGTGAAGTCCCAAGGGACATAAATAGAATCTGTCTCATCATCATCCTTGAAAATATTCTCCTTGTACAGAAACTTGTTAGCGTGATAATGTCCCTTTTTTAAGTGACAGTGAAAATCTATACCTATAAAGCAGTGATCTGGGTATACGTGACTGGAATGCATTTCCACACCCCTGGAGCAAATCCTGTGAAAGTTGGCACACACGTACCTTTCACAACCGGGGTCAGCACGGTGAGGGTCCTGAGGGTAAGGGTGGTGCCTGTGCCCCACAAATACAACAAAATCTAAAAATGACAACTCCCAGCAAACACTGCAGCACAACGTGGCCAATCAGGGAGGCCGAGCCGAGAGCGAGAGAGGCGGGGCGCCGGTCACGCACACACAGAGACCAACTGCTGCCCACAAAGCATAGTGCGGCCAAGAAACACAGAGGCGCCCATGGCTGTAATGCGCAGGGCCACAGTGGCAAGGCTGCCACAGGTGGCCACCATGCCCAGCACAGCATTGGGGGACAAGAAGATGCCCCCAAAATAGCCAGAAAAAACTTAAGCACCCCTAGCTAAGGGGCACAGAGCAGCTGCAGCGAGGCTCCTACCAACCCCGAGTGAAATACCAAAACCTATACAGCCTTTCCTTGCCACCGGAATCGCCTCCACTGGGCCATCAGGGAGAGAGGAGGGGAAGAAGTCGAAAATGGGGAGGATGGGAGAGGAAGGAGGGGAACAGGGGGAGGTAGGAAACACAGGGAGACCGGGGAAAGAGGAGGAGGGAAGGAAAAGCCACTGCCTCCTCCTTTTACAAAAACACACACACACACGGGCAATCTTGCTGGTAGGCCTGGGGGATAAGGGCCTGCTGTTGCTGTGGAAACAGGGGCCTCTAGACTAGCAGATTTCATGCAGGAAAGGGTGTGTGTGGGGGGGGGGGCACCGGACATGGGACTCTCCTCGCCTAGGATTGTGTCCACTCCGGGCACAGCCAGGTATCCCTGCTAGACAAATAAAATAAAATAAAAATATCCCTACCTGTTTATTTATGTCACTTGACTTGCCCTGAAGTTAATTTAAATACCTGTGGTGGCTTAGTAGTTAAGACACTGAACTTGATGACTGGAAGGTCAACAGATCAGCAGTTTGAGACCAGAGTGCTGAACAAAGGGAGCTCCCATCTCTGTCCCAACTCCTGCCAACCTAGCAGTTTGAAAGCAAGAAATTAGATAAAGGTAAAGGTCACCCTTGCTCGAAAGCCAGTCATATCTGACTCTTGGGTTCAGTGCTCATCTCTGTTTATAGCCAAAGAGCCAGTGCTGTCTGCATTTACAGACATTTCCATGGGCATGTGGCAGGCATGCCTAGACACCGAAGCGCAGAGAACGCTGTTTACCTTCCCACTGAAGTGGTACCTATTTATTTACTTGCAATTTTTTGCTTTTGAACTGCTAGGTTGACAGGAGCTGGGACAGAGACAGGTGCTCCCTCCATCATGCAGTACTAAGGTTTTGAACTGCTGACCTTCTGCCTCCCAGTCAGCATCTTAACCACTTGAAAACAGATAAATAGTTACCACTTTGGCAGGAAAGGTAACAGCATTCTGTGTGCTCCAGCCTCTAGACACACTTGCCACATGACCAAGCAGATAGTGCTGGCTCTTTGGCTATAAATGGATATGAGCACTGAACCTTTCGGGTCGGGCAAGGGCAACCTTTACCTTTTACTATAAGTTACCTCACTTGATCTGTATGAACTTTGTTCACAAACTATACATTTATTCCCCTCCATTTATTTATTTATTTATTTATTTATTTATTGTTAAATTTTTATACCGCCCACTCAGCCAAAGCTGACTCCGGGCGGTTCACAACAGTGGGTAAAAACAGATAAAAACAAATAAAACAGATAAAAACCAGCTATGAGAACCCACCCCTAAAAAGAGAGGGGTGCAGGAACTGAAGAAACCATGGGGCAGGCATCCTCCCCTATATTAACCACCCAACAGAAGCCACCCCTCCACCTGCACCCCAAACTTGGCCCGCCAGCCAGGTTTTTAGTTCTTTTCTAAAGGGCAACAACTCCATCTGGAGACGCAGTTCCACAGGCAGGAGGTTCCAAAGGGCCGGTGCGGAGACAGAGAAGGCTCTCCTCCTTGTGCCAGAGAGGCGAGCCCCCCTGGCCGATGGCACTATTAGAGAGCCCCTCCGGTCCGCTCTGGTTGGACAGACAGACGTCCTTAGGGTGATGCGGTCTCTAAGGTAACCTGGCCCACTACCATATAGGGCTTTAAAGGTCAAAACCAGCACCTTGAATTGCACCCGGAGGCAAACGGGTAACCAGTGCAGCTCCCGCAGCAGTGGTGAGGCATGGGCATAACGTCCACACCCCATCACCACCCGGGCCGCCACATTCTGGACCAGCTGCAGCCTCCAAATGGTCATCAAGGGCAGCCCCATGTAGAGCGCATTACAATAATCTAGTCTGGAGGTCACCAGAGCATGAGTGACCATGAGCAAAGAGTCCCGGTCCAGGAGCGTGTGCAACTGGCGAATCACCCGAAGTTGGGCGAAGGCCCTCTTGGCCACAGCCGCCACCTGTTCTTCTAGCAGCAGCCGCGAATCCAGGAGGACCCCCAAGTTGCGCACTGGGTCGGTCTGGGGCAAAATAGCCCCATCCAAAACCAAAGATGGTAGCTCCCGGGATAGCACAGGACCCCCCATCCACAGCCACTCAGTCTTACTAGGATTCAGCTGTAACCCATTTGCCCCCATCCAGACCCCAACTGCCTCCAGACAACTGGAAAGGACTTTGACTGCATCACTGGGGTCCTCACGGGCCGAGATGTACAACTGTGTATCATCCGCGTACTGATGGTACAGCACCCCATGGGAACGGATGATCTCACCCAGCGGCTTCATGTAGATGTTAAATAGGAGAGGAGAGAGTACCGAGCCCTGAGGCACCCCGTATTTTAGGGACCTAGGACTGGACTTCTCGCTCTTCAACCACACCGACTGGGTCCGGCCCCTCAAAAATGAGGAAAACCAGGACCACACAGTGCCCTGGATCCCCAATTCTCGGAGCCGTTCCAGAAGGATACCATGGTCAACGGTATCGAAAGCCGCTGAGAGGTCAAGAAGAGCAAGGACGGACGGATGACCGCCATCCCGCTCTCGCCAGAGATCATCCATCAGTGCAACCAATGCAGTCTCAGTACCATATCCAGGTCTGAATCCTGACTGGAAGGGGTCCAGATATTCCGCTTCATCCAGTACCCCCTGCAACTGATGCGCCACTGCCTTTTCCAATACTTTCCCCAAAAAGGGGAGGTTGGAAACAGGTCTGTAGTTGGTTATGACTGCTGGGTCAAGGGATGGCTTCTTCAGGAGGGGGCGCACCAAAGCATGTTTCAACGGTGCAGGAAATATCCCCTCCCGAAAAGACGCATTAATTATAGCCCCGACCCAGCCACCTGTCAACGTCTTGGAGGCTTTTACCAGCCAGGCGGGACAGGGATCCAATGGACAATTAGTGGCGCGGACCGCCGCAAGGAGCCTGTCCACTTCATCTGGGGCAACAGGATCAAACCGATCCCAGATAACACAGCAAGACTGTCCATTGCACATAAAGCAATACAGAAATATTCAGAGCTGGTTCTATTTTTAGTTCTCATATTTTGTATTTTGTAAACAGCATTCTGTGTGCTCCGGTGTCTAGTCATGCCTGCCACATGATCCTTGAAACGTCTGCAGAAGCAGACAGCGCTGGCTCTTTGGCTATGAAACAGAGATGAGCACTGAACCCTAGAGTTGGATGCAACTGGCTTTCGAGCAAGGGTGACCTTTACCTTTATTTTGTATCCAATAAATGAAATACGGTAAAAAGGACGTGAGTGGTGCATATCCATAGCAGAAAACAACATTATTATTATTCAAATATGCCTCATGAGAAATCTGTACACGAACCCAGAAACAACAGTTAGGACAGAACACGGAATGACAGAGTGGTTTGGAATAGGAAAAGGAGTAAGATAAGGCTGCATTTTATCACCCTGCTTATTCAATCTATACACAGAGCACATAATGCGCAATGCAGGGATGGAGGAATCACAATATGGGATCAAAATTGCTGGGAGAAACATCAACAATTTGAGATATGCAGATGATACCACCCTAATGGCAGAAAGTGAGGAAGACCTAAAGAACCTCTTGACTGGATTGGAGGAAGAAAGTGCAAAAGCTGTTTTGAGACTTAATATCAAGAAAACCAAGATAATGGCAACAGGTCCAATCAGTCCCTGGGAAATAGATGGGGAAGAAGTAGAAGCAGTGACAGATTTTACTTTCCTGGGATCTAAGATCACTGCAGATGGCGACTGTAGCCATGAAATAAAAAGACGACTGATTATGGGGAGACAAGCAATGAGAAACCTGGGGAATATAGTGAAAAGCAGAGACATCACCTTGAAAACAAAAATTCGCATAGTCAAAGCAATGGTATTCCCAGTGGTAATGTATGGGTGTGAGAGCTGGACCATTAGGAAGGCTGAGAGCAGAAGAATAGATGCCTTTGAGATGTGGTGTTGGAGGAGAGTCCAGAGAGTCCCTTGGACAGCAAAGAGAACAAATAGGTCAATACTGGAAGAAATCAATCCTGACTGTTCATTGGAGGGACAAATAGTGAAGATGAAGCTAAAGTACTTTGGACATCAAATGAGAAGGGAGGACTCACTTGAGAAGGCCTTGATGCTGGGAAAGGTGGAGGGCAAGAGAAGAAGGGGGCGTCCAAAGATGAGATGGATAGATGGTGTTGTGGACACAATGGGCACAGAGCTTGCCGGGCTGAGGGGGATGGTGGAGGACAGAGGTGCCTGGAGGACAATGGTCCATGGGGTCGCAAAGGGTCGGAATCGACTGTGCGACTGAACAACAACAAAATCCTTTTATTGAAAACATCAAAGTCTAAGGGAAAGGAAAGCCTGCTGCTCAAGGAATTGAAACACGGGAAGTCCTAACATGTTTCTGTCCTTTTAATGTTTTTGTCCTGCCAAAAAGCAGTGGAAACAGGTCAGTTGACAACATGGAGCTTTGGGCTTTCTAGACTTGTATCAGCCTAATAAATTTGATATGAGGATAAAGCATGCTGGCTCAAAAGGCAATATTTTGGCAACCAACAGCTAATAAGAGGCATATGAAAAAAAAGGTTAACTATTCTATTCAGCGTTCACAGCTGGGAAAACCAGGCTTATGTTTAAAACTGCAGATGTATTGCACATATACCCACACATATTCAGATAACTCTGTAGTGTATGATGAGTCCATACCTTTAGACCAGTGCGATTGTACATTTAAAATATACAAAATGCAACCGGGGATACACAGAAACTGGTTTCAAACCATTTCTGTTCACCTAGTCACTTTTTATAGGTTTTGAAAGTCAGAATCCTGAACAAGAACCGTTAAAGGACAAAATTCCAAAGCCGAGATAAGATATGTACAGATGCTAGGAACCCATCCTAAAGGGTTAAATGTCAGTCAGTTTCTTAAATCATTAGTAAAGGTAAACGTCGCCCTTGCTCGAAAGCCAGTCATATCCAACTCTAGGGTTCAGTGCTCATTTCTGTTTATAACCAAAGAGCCAGCGCTGTCTGCGTCTGCAGATGTTTCCGTGGATATGTGGCAGGCATGACTTGACACCAGAGTGCATGGAACACTGTAGACCGTCCCACCGAAGTGGTACCTATTTATCTACTTGCAAAGTCTTGCTTTCAAACTGCTAGGTTGGCAGGAGCTGTGACAGAGATGGGAGCTCGCCCCGTCGTGCAGGACTCAGGTTTTGAACTGCTGACCTGCTGACCTTCCAGTCATCAAGCTCAGTGACTTAACCACTAAGCCACCACAGTCTTACAATGCAGCTAGAACTTAGTTATTAAGAAATAAATTAATTGTGGTTTGTGACTATCTATGTCTGTGCTTTTTGGGTAGGAACCAAGGTTGGAGCATGTATCTTCAGATCCCTTCATATCTTACAACAAAGCCATCCTGGAGGATGGAGCAGAATGCCTTTCTTGATCTATGTTCATAGGTCCTTCCCCTCTGTTGGTATTACAAACACTGGCATAATCTTGGCAAGGACCAGTGATCAATTTAGACTGAAATTTTCCTTTGATGATGGGGCATTTCTAACGACCTCATTACTGGAGGTTTTTGACTAGTCTTGCTTACTGGAAGTAGGTCTTTGAGCCCCCATCTGGGACTTCACTATGGCTAGATATTTTTCAGCATGGAATGTTCATATTCAGTATAAAGTAGCCCATATAACATTGTATGTCTATAAATAATAAATACAATTATCCTGTAACAACATTGCTTTCTGTGTGGATTTGTTTTTACGAGTATAATTGTAGCACATGTGTTTAATAATCTTAATTTAAAGGCATCTCATGCAAAATTCCACATATTAAGTAATAATTATCCCCTTTCCTTTGTAATAAATTGCAAGTGTATTTTGGATTTCTTTTTCTTGCTAATCCCGCCAAACTCTTATATGCTTTATTTTACATCTATTTAAAATTGCAGCTTATTGAAGTTACGTGCATTTCAACCTGGTTGTATGAGGAGGTATTTACATTGGCTCTTGTAGCATCATATTTTCAGAGGAGAGGAAATAGCTGTGTGCCTGCTAAATTGCTAACACTAATGGGGACATTTAATCTTTAGAACAGCTTTTACCTCCAGATATACCATCACATTTGAGTAACAAAAACAAGATTTTCTTTGTTCTTGAATGCCCTGGGTGGTGCTTAATTCAAATCTCTCCCTGCCCCCCCCCCTCTCTCACACACACACACTCTTCATGAGTCATGACAATGTCATTCACATTGTGCTTTGTTGCAAAAGTTCCTGAAATCAACATATCATCCATATATGTTATATGAGAATACTTGTGAATTTTTAGAATTGTTCCGTTTATAATTTATAGCAAAACACTCCTCTTTTTAGTGGTAGCATTTTCCAATCCTAACAGCAATATTTACATATTGATGGGAATGAGAAGAAATTAATAAGTGCATAGTTTACCGTGCATTTATGAACATGCCTACTCAGAGCTAAGCGCAACTTGGAAAAATATATTTTCCAATCTCCAGAACTAGGTTTTATGAGGTTTATGTGCAGAGAAAGCCTCAACATAGTTAATGATGTTTCAGTACAATTTCTGAAAAGTGTTTGTACTGTTTATAGACCTGTGGTTAATGGTGCTCATGATATCGTGCATCCATTGGGAAATAATGGTCTTCTAAACTTTGACTGGTTCACCCTCTGGTTTCATATATGAATCTCCCACACAGCCCCCATACAGCTAATGAATGTTATCACAGAGAGGAACTGCAATCCAGCTGTCTAAAACCTGATGTCTTTGATATATGCTGATCTCCATCCAAAATATGACACCAAGTTAAGAAAGGCCACCTATGGTTTCTATACCTACTCTATTTTAGGAACAGTTACACGATTGTTACAAGATTTTCCCTAACTTTGATGGAGTCAAAATGATCAGTCATTATACATAAAGCAGTATAACAACCGTATATTAAATGACCAAGAGCTGACCAATACACTTTGGTGTATGAGAGTCAAGACACAAAGCACAGCCAACGGCTGGGTTAACTCAGGTTTATTGCATGGTGGACAGAGGGAACATGAGGTAATGGCGGACGAACAGCTCTATATATAAGGCAGTAACGTGTTTGAATGTGGCTCCACGGTAGCCCGTTGGCTACTGGTCCGCGTGACGTCATGGCTGGTCACGCCCTTCTTGTCCAGGTGTAGGTAGCGGCGGGAAACTTCCCGCGCTGCGGTCTTTGATGGGTTTGAACCAAGAGAGCTTGGACGCTCGCTGCTGCCAGCTGGTGGTCATTAGCTCGCGTCCTATTACAGGGTTTATGTGATACAGCTGAAGGTTACATTGTTACTCATTGGCAAGGTTACATTGGATCAGATACATTGATATCACATGTAGAAGGTTACACTATTAGGACACAACACTCCTCCCCCCTAGGATGAGACGAAGTCTCTCAGCCAAGATGGCTTATTTCGAACACGCTGGGGTCTCGGCGCGGGCTGCCCTGCCCCGGCTTCGCTCCCTCCTCCTTGCTCCCTGGCTTCCTGCCCTGCAATCGGAGAGGATGACTTGTTAGTGGTTTGCCGCGGCTCTGCGGCTTTGTTGGGAGGTGTGTGCTTTGTTTGGGAAGAACCGGGGGCACTGGGGACTAACGAAAAACCCCTCTTCTCGCTTGGATGGGTGGGGGAACACTCCGAAAAACCCCCCCGGCTCGCAAAATCAAAATCGGATTCGGGGGAAGCGGCAGCGGCGGCCGCACACTCCTTTTCCCTCCCCCCGGGCTCGGATAGAACTGGGGTATCAAAAGGATATGAGTCGGGCTCGCTGCTTTCCCCCCTGTCTCCCCCTTGGGCTAAACGGGTGGGGGAGAACCCTATCGCTGAATCATGTCGCTGTGCTCCACTGGTCGGCCCCTCGCTCACTCGGTGCCTCAGTTGATCAGCGTGCCTCCTCCAGAGGAGGCCGGTGCTAGTTTCCACCCGATAGGACACTGGCCCCGTCTGTTCTATTATCGTCCCTGGCACCCAGGCTGGGCCTGCGTTGGCATAGTTCCTGCAATGAACAGGATCGCCGATGCCGAAACCTTTCGAGACCGCTAACCCTATGTTCTTCCCTTTGTCCTCGACCCTCGACGGGTCTAGCCTGGACAAAAGCGTGGTCAGTTTCCTCCGCATCAGCAGCTCGGCCGGCGAGTAACCAGACGCTAAGGGGGTCACTCTGTACGCTAATAGAAATTGACAAACCTGGTGATGTAGATCTCCCGAGCCCATGCGCCGCAGCGCATCTTTTGTGGTGCGCACCAACCGTTCCACTTGGCCATTCGTGGCCGGGTGAAACGGCGCGGATGTGACATGCCGAATTGCATTTGCCTCCATGAATGCCGCGAACTCAGCGGACGTGAAACAACTGGCGTTATCGCTGACCAAAGTGTCGGGTAAACCGAACGTGGAAAAGACCCTCCTTAGCTGGCGAATGGTAGTGGCGGAGGATGTGCTCTTTACCGGAATGACCTCCAGCCACTTTGAGTATGCATCCGCCACCAGGAGAAACATGGTTCCCCGGAATGGGCCAGCAAAATCTACGTGCACCCTGGACCACGGTCCCCTCGCTGCGTCCCATTCCCTATGTGGTAGGCGGGCCACCTCCGGTCGAGAGCATTGACATGCCTCACAAGTGCCAACCATCTGCTCTATGTCGGCGTCCAGCTGGGGCCACCAGAAGTAACTCCGGGCCAACGCCTTGGAACGGACGATCCCCGGGTGGCTGACGTGCAACAGCTTTAGCACCTTCGGCCGCAGGGACGTAGGAACCACCACCCGTTGGCCCCACAGCAGGCACCCCCTCTCTAAGGACAACTCCACTCGCTTTCGGAAGAATGGGTCGAATTCCGTGCCTGGGGATGACGCCGGCCACCCCTTTTGCACCCACGAGCATACCTTCTCTAGTGTTCTATCCTTTCCGGTCGCCCTGGCAATGTCGATCGGTACTATCGGGGGTGACTCTAAAACCTCTATTAGCAATACCTGGCGGTCTCTTCTTACCCCTGCCTTCTGGTCGTCCGACAATGGTAACGGCGACCGTGAGAGCGCGTCTGCATGGCTGATTTCCTTCCCTGGCCGGTATTCTAATTCATGTTGATATGCGTTAAGAAAAATAGCCCACCGCAGCATCCTCGGGGACAGGATCTGTGGCGTGGGCTTATTTGCAGTGAAGATCCCTAACAGGGGCTTGTGATCAGTAACGATCTTGAACGGCCGACCATACAGAAAATCGTGAAATTTCTTGGTTCCCGCTACTATCGCTAGTGCCTCCCTATCGGTCTGTGCGTAATTCCGCTCTGCTTGGGACAGGGACCTTGAATAAAACGCTATCGGGGCCTCCCTTCCGTCGTCTAACACGTGGCAAAGCACCGCCCCCACCCCCACCGGGGATGCATCGCAGACCAAAACTATGGGCCGTTTGGGGTCGAAATGAGTCAGGATTGCCTCGGATGTGAGGAGTTGCTTTAACTCTGAGAACGCTCTTTCTTGCTCGTCACCCCACAGCCATTTTTCCTCTTTTTTAAGCAGCCGATGAAGCGGCTCGGCAACAGACGCCTTCCGTGGAAGGAAGGTATGGTAGAAATTGAGAAGCCCCAGAAATGACTGAAGCTCGGTTTTGGAAGTGGGGCGAGGGGCTTTCTTAATGGCGGCTACCTTAGATTTGGACGGCCTAATTCCCTCGGGTGTGACACGGAACCCTAAAAACTCAACCTCTGTTTCGAAAAATACACATTTGTCTTTTCTCAGTCGCAGCCCCGCTTTCTCGAACACGGCCAGGACCTTATCCAATCTGTGGGCCAGCTCGGCCTTACTCCCCCCCGTAATCAACACGTCATCAAAATATGGCAACACCCCCTCCAGCCCCTTCAGGAGGCGTTCCACTAGCGACTGAAAAATGCCAGGTGCCGAGTTCACGCCGAACTGTAACCTCGACACCTGGAACGCCCCCTTATGTGTGACTATTGTTTGTGCCGCCGCTGTGGCGGGGGTTACTGGGAGTTGCTGGTAGGCCTGTGCTAAATCGAGTTTAGCGAAACACTTTCCCCCATTCAGCCTGGCCAGAAGGTGGCTGACCACTGGCACCGGGTATGCATTAGGGCGGATTGCCTTATTAATGGTACACTTGTAATCAGCGCAAATGCGCACCTCCCCGTTAGCCTTCAGTGCTGTTACAATTGGAGTCTCCCACTCCGCGGAATCCACAGGAACGAGAATTCCTTGACCCACCAGTTTGTCCAGTTCCGCCTCTATTTTGTCCTTAAGCGCGAACGGTACCCTGCGCGGTTTAAGTCTTATCGGGCGGACCTCCGGGTCTAAGTCGAAGGCTACAGGGGGTCCCTTGAACTTTCCCAGTCCACTTTTAAAAACGGCGGGGTGTGCGTCACACACTGCTTGTATTGGGTCCGGGGCAGGGCAGCCCGCGCCGAGACCCCAGCGTGTTCGAAATAAGCCATCTTGGCTGAGAGACTTCGTCTCATCCTAGGGGGGAGGAGTGTTGTGTCCTAATAGTGTAACCTTCTACATGTGATATCAATGTATCTGATCCAATGTAACCTTGCCTACGGCATGCACCCCCCCCTATGAACAGGCCTAAGGGCTGAAACCACTGTGTTCCGAGGAGGCTACAACTCCCCCCTTTTAGCACCACTAGGGGAAGTTCCGCAGAATGTCTCTTAAAGCGAACCCGGAACGTTCCGACCCCCAACACTGGAATGCTGTTCCCCTGAACGTCCCGTAGTGTGGCCCTCAACGCTTTAAGTTTGGGCCGCACGTGGGGGTCAATTTTCAAGAACTCTCTCTGGGGAATTATAGAATAGGAGGACCCCGAGTCAACTTCCATCCTAATAGGGGTCCCTTGTACTAGTACCTCAACAAAGTAATGGGGCTGTCCCGCAGACACATTGAACACAGGAGCGTCGCCCTCGCTGTCGTCCGAGATGCGGCCCACGCCGTCCTGCTTCCTCGTGGCCCGGGCGACATCTTTGGGCCTCGCTGGACGGTCCGGTCTGGCTGAACGGTCTTGCGAATGTCTCCGGCCCTCTTTCCATTTCCTGCACGCCTTGGCGATGTGCCCCCGACGTCCGCAGTTGAAGCACTCGGCTTTCCTGAATGGGCACTTCACGCGCTCATGGGCCGCTCCGCAACCATCGCAGCGGCGCCCGCCTCTCCGGACCTTCTGGACCTCCTCGCCATCGCTACTTTCTGACGACGATTTCGAGGTCGGTCGGGTCGCATGCACCGACTGACCGGACTTCCCGTGCGACGAGTTTTCCGCCTTGCCGGCCCTCGGACGCCACTCACGCCACTTGTGCATCTCGTCTACTCCAGCATTCGTGGACTCCGCGGCTTCCGCGGCCTCTACAACCTCTTCCAGTGTGGGTGGTGGCTCCCTGTTCATCAAGCTGCGCTGTACTTCCTTGTCCTTCAGGCCACACAGCACTCCGTCCCTGAGGGCCATCTCTAGGATGTGGTCCCATTTGCAGGGGGCGGCGGCTACCCTCATAGCCGTTACGAAGGCTTCTACCGACTCGTCCGGCGCTTGAACTCGCCTCCAAAACGCACTCCGAGCGGGAAACATTGCCCTCGAGGGTCGGAAACGCTCACGCAGCATTTTCATGATTTCACCGGCTTTGAAATCGCTCATCTTCTTCGGTGCAAGGATGCCCACCAGCGTCCGCTTGGTTTCCATCCCAAGCATGCGAGTGAGGATGGCCCTCTTCCTTTCCTCGTCGTCTTCTTTGACTTTGAGCTCCACCAGTGCCGCCTGGAAGTCCATCTCAAAGAGCTCCCAGTCTTGCGGTTTGGTGATGTTGAACCCGCTCTGTGTCCTGGCTCCGTGGGGATCCATCATCCCACCTTCGTCGCCAATTTGGTGTATGAGAGTCAAGACACAAAGCACAGCCAACGGCTGGGTTAACTCAGGTTTATTGCATGGTGGACAGAGGGAACATGAGGTAATGGCGGACGAACAGCTCTATATATAAGGCAGTAACGTGTTTGAATGTGGCTCCATGGTAGCCCGTTGGCTACTGGTCCGCGTGACGTCATGGCTGGTCACGCCCTTCTTGTCCAGGTGTAGGTAGCGGCGGGAAACTTCCCGCGCTGCGGTCTTTGATGGGTTTGAACCAAGAGAGCTTGGACGCTCGCTGCTGCCAGCTGGTGGTCATTAGCTCGCGTCCTATTACAGGGTTTATGTGATACAGCTGAAGGTTACATTGTTACTCATTGGCAAGGTTACATTGGATCAGATACATTGATATCACATGTAGAAGGTTACACTATTAGGACACAACATACACTGTTTTCCTTTTAAATATATTGGCCACTTCTTTAAGTCTTCACAAAACAATGATAGACATTAAAGACAGTTGGAAAATAGGAAGACTGAAAGTTTTGTTGCATGCCAGAGGTTATTTGGGTTAAAAGGCTTTTTAGGGAATACCCAAATGAGGCTCCTTTCATGTCCCCAAGTGCAGTTCCCAGGTATCGAAACCCAACCTTCCAGTTTCCAGCTCAGCGCCTTAACCACTAAGCCACCTTGAGAGCTGCTAGACTGAAAGAGAGATCATTTATTCAATAAAGGAACCATAGCCTTGAGGTGGCAAGAATTGAGCATCACCATTAACAATGAGACCTTTTGAAATTCACAGTTACTATAAATTGGAAACAACTTACCATACTTCTGTACCATTTTAAAAGGGACTGCGGTGGTTTAGTGGTTAAGACACTGAGCTTGTAGACTGGAAAGTCGGCAGGTCAACAGTTTGAGACCCAAGTGCTGCATGACAGAATAAAATCCCAGCCCTGTCCAAGCTCCTGCCAACCTAGCAGTTCGGAAGCAAGAAATTGCAAGTAGATAAATAGGCACCACTTTGGTTGGAAGGTAAACAGCATTCTGTGCACTCTGGTGTTTAGGCATGCCTGCCACATGTCCATGGAAATTGGATATGATTGGCTTCCAAGCAAGGGCAACCTTTACCTTTACCTTACCATTTTACAACCATGTCCATATCCTTGAGGTGCAGGGCTTGAGTCAGTACTATTCTGAACTATATTAATGCTGAATCCCTCCACCAGCAAAGTCAGAGGAGAGGGGAAATCAACTGTTCCAGCCTCTGTTGATGTGTCAGGTGGAGGCTAAAGATTACTATTGATATCAGCCAACTTAATATACTGCTATCTTTGCGCATCTTCCAAAAGTACCAGAGCAACTTTCAAAAGATGGTTTACATAACGGATTTGATTCCTCTTAAATGGTTAGTTTAATTAAGGGGTGCCCAAACTATGGCCCACGGGCTGGATCTGGTCCCCAATGCCAATTCATCTAGCCCACACTGCCTTCGTCGCTCCTAGAAGTGGAAGTAAAATGTACCCATGTGGGTGCATTCTTCTTCCACTTCCAGGAGCGACGAGGGCAGCATGGGCTGGATGAATTGGTATTGGGGACCGGATCCAGCCTGCGGGCCATAGTTTGGGTATCCTTAGTTAAAGAAGAGCAAATGGCAGCCTAAAATCTATCTCATCCTGTTGCAAAACAGATTGCGAGTTGCATTTTACTTCAGCTTCCGGTGGGAGGAACCACGTGAAGGCCATTGGACCATTAGATGACAATGGAAGGCAAGGGGTTATTAAAGAGGAAACAGAGATTGCAGAGAGACTCAATGAATTCTTTGCTTCAGTATTCACTGAAGAAGATAGAGACCACATGCCCAAAACAGAACCTATCTTCGTAGGGAGGGAAACCGAAGAATTAAGCAAGATAGAAATAACCAGGGAGGAGGTCCTTGCATGTCTTGTTAAGCTAAACACTAACAAATCCCCAGGACCAGATGGCATCCATCCACGAGTTCTCAGGGAACTTAAAGATGAAATTGCTGATATCCTAGCCAAAATATATAATCTTTCCCTCAAATCAGGCTTTATGCCTGATGACTGGAAGGTAGCGAATGTAACACCAATTTTCAAAAAAGGATCCAGGGGTGATCCAGGAAATTACCGGCCTGTCAGTTTGACATGTGTCCCAGGTAAAGTGATGGAAACCATCCTAAAAGATAGAATTAATAGGTACATAGAAGAGGAGGCGCTGCTAAAGGAGAGCCAACATGGCTTTTGCAAGGGCAAATCATGCCTCACTAATCTGTTGGAATTTTTTGAGAGTGTCAACAAGCATGTGGATAAGGGGGATCCAGTTGACATTGTTTATCTGGACTTTCAGAAGGCTTTTGACAAGATCCCACACCAAAGGCTCTTGAATAAACTTACCAGTCATGGAATAAAGGGACAGGTCTTGTCCTGGATCAGCAACTGGCTAAGGGACAGGAAACAGAGGGTAGCACTAAATGGACACTTCTCCAAGTGGAGGGAAGTAAAGAGTGGGGTCCCCCAAGGTTCAGTACTGGGACCCCTGCTTTTCAACCTCTTCATAAATGATCTAGAGGTAGGAGTAAAAAGCAAGGTAGCCAAATTTGCTGACGACACTAAATTATACAGGGTAGTGAAAACTGTGAGAGATTGTGAAGAGCTCCAGAGGGATCTCTTGACACTGGGGGAGTGGGCAAAACAGTGGCAAATGAGCTTCAACATCAGCAAGTGCAGAGTGATGCATGTTGGGGCAAAAAACCCCAATTACATTTATAAACTGATGGGGTCTGAACTCTCTGCGACAAACCAGGAAAGGGACCTTGGTGTCCTGGTGGACAGCTCAATGAAGGTGTCAACCCAGTGTGCCTCAGCAGTGAAAAAAGCAAACTCAATGTTAGGGATCATTAGGAAGGGTATAGAAAATAAGTCAGCAAGTGTCATTTTGCCTCTTTATAAATCTATGGTGAGGTCCCATCTGGAATACTGTGTACAGTTCTGGTCGCCATACCTCCAGAAGGATATTATGGAGTTGGAGAAAGTACAGAGGAGGGCAACCAGAATGATTAGGGGACTGGAACACCTTCCTTACCATCTGAGGCTGCAACGGTTGGGCCTTTTCACTCTTGAACGACGGCATCTAAGAGGTGACCTGATTGAAGTTTATAAAATCATGCACGGTGTGGACAAAGTGGATAAGGAAAAACTGTTTTCCCTATCGCATAACACTAGAACTAGGGGACACTCCATGAAACTTTTGGGTACTAGTTCTCAAACAAATAAGAGAAAGTACTTTTTCACCCAGAGGATTACTGGTCTATGGAACTCCCTGCCAGAAGAAGTGGTGACAGCTGTCAGTCTTGACAGCTTTAAGAAAGGATTAGACAAGTTCATGGAGGACAAGGCTATCAATGGCTATAATTATGGCTACCTAAGGACAACCTCCGGGTTGGAGAGATAGGCAGGATATCTCTCAATGCCATTTCCAGGGAATCCTAAGCAGGTGAAGGCATCTCCTTGGGAATACCCTGAAGGAAATGGTGAGCCACTGTGTGAGACAGAATGCTGGACTGGGTGGGCTGTGGCCTGTTCCAGCAAGGCTGTTCTTATGTTCTTATGTTCTTATGTGACCGGCCCGCTGAACTACATGACCGGCCTGTGGCCCCAAAGATTTGGGAATCCCTGGTTTAATTCTTCTATTTTTGCAGCTTTGCTGATAAGCTGTTCTTCTTACCTTTGGTGTTGGATAAAGGCTGTTGCAGTACAGCAGTGTTTCCCAAATTATGTTCTGAGGAACACTGATGTTCCATAGAAAATCAATAAATGTTCCATGAAAAATATATGAAATTCTGGTAAAACACATTGGCAAATGTGTAATGCCACAAAGTTTGTTTTGCATTCATCCATTCGATGTGATGTAAGAGAAGTTTGTTTTGCAACCATTTGCAAATCAGTAGGGGCTGTCTTCATACCAAGTTAGAATAACAACCAGGGATTTTCCACTATCACTTGCAAAAAGCTACAATGTCATTTTTCTGTTAGGCTGGCCAGCCATTGTGTGACTCTGAAACTATGTGTATAAATTGATGCTATTAGGTCTTACTCTTTTCTTAACCTATAAATCCAAGGGTTAACCGTTGGAACTGGCTATAGGTTGCTATGCCTCGCCCTACTTGCCTGCACTCACCCTTCGTGCACACGGCCGATCTGGGTACGCAGGTCAACGAAGGATTGAGAAAACCGGCAGTGGGGCAACAGCCCCACAAATGCGAAGAAAGGGAAACAACTTCACTTCCCAACATTCCTTGCACCGCGCCAGAGCCAATCAGGCTGAGAGGCTCTCGCACGGCGCAGCGTTCGGAAATGCGCCGCAGCCAATCGGAAAAAAAAACATTTAAAAAAAACGCAGCACAAACACAAAGCACCAACCCAAAGCACCAAGCCCCAGTGTCCTGCGCACCATGAGCGCGCAGAACGCTGAGGAAACCGGCGCCCGAAAAATGAAAAAGAAAAACAACTCACCGCCTCACAGCCAAGCACACACCAGCCGGCTTTCTTTCCCTCACCCACGGCGCCTGAAGGTCCCGACTGGAGTTTCCCCTTTAATATCAGTGGGTGGGGGTTGCGATCCCCCTCTCCGCTGGCTACCCTAGGGTTGGGAGGTTTGTGGGGACAAAAGGGGTATATTGCCCCAACACTTCTGGAACCAAGAGACCAGGGAGAGTGGATCGATCCCCCCCTCCTTAAAACAACTCCGTCTTTTAAAACGGAGTTGTTTTAAGGAAGGGGGGATTCGATCCACTCTGCCTGGTCTCTTGGTTCCAGAAGTGTTGGGGCAATATACCCCTTTTGTCCCCACAAACCTCCCAACCCTAGGGTAGCCAGCGGAGAGGGGGGTCACAACCCCCACCCACTGATATTAAAGGGGAAACCCGATCTACTTTCACGACTTCACACAATCAAAGCACCATAACACACTAAAGCCCCCCTCCCCACCACCTAGCCCACCCTTCCTAACCCCCAACAACCATGCCCCCCTCCCCACCACCTAGCCCACCCTTCCTAACCCCCAACAACCATGCCCCCTCCCCACCACCTAGCCCACCCTTCCTAACCCCCAACGAAAAACAACTCACCGCTTCACAGCCAAGCAAACACCAGCTGGCTTTCTTTCCCTCACCAACAGCGCCTGAAGGTCCCGACTGGAGTTTCCCCTTTAACATCAGTGGGTGGGGGGTTGCAATCCCCCTCTCCGCTGGCTACCCTAGGGTTGGGAGGTTTGTGGGGAGAAAAGGGGTATATTGCCCCAACACTTCTGGAACCAAGAGACCAGGCAGAGTGGATCGATTCCCCACCCCCCTCCTTAAAACAACTCCGTCTTTTCTTCTCTTTAAAAATGCAGTTGTTTTAAGGAGGGGGGGGGGAATCGATCCACTCTGCCTGGTCTCTTGGTTCCAGAAGTGTTGGGGCAATATACCCCTTTTCGACCCACAAACCTCCCAACCCCAGGGGAGCCAGCGGAGAAGGGGGTCGCAACCCCCCACCCACTGATATTAAAGGGGAAATCCCGATCTACTTTCACGACTCCACACAAACAAAGCACTATAACACACTAAAGCCCCCTCCCTACCACCTAGCCCACCCTTCCTAACCCCCAATGACCACGCCCCCCCTAGCCCACCCTTCCTAACCCCCAATGACCATGCCCCCCTCCCCACCACCTAACCCACTCTTCCTAAACCCCCAACGACCACGCCCCCTCCCCACCACCTAGCCCACCCTTCCTAACCCCCAACGACCATGCCCCCTCCCCACTACCTAACCCACCCTTCCTAACCCCCAACGACCATGCCCCTCTCCCCACCACCTAGCCCACCCTTCCTAACCCCCAATGACCACGTCCCTTCCCCACCACCAAATAAATAAATTTTTTTAGAAAAATTACTAAAAACAGTCAAACACATCCAAAAATACACAAAAACAAAAACACCAAAAACAATACAAAGTAAACAAAGACACAATCAAAAACAAAACAAACAGACAAAAATACAAATTCCAACCCCCCCCGCACACACACACACACACACACACACACACACACACAAAAGAAAGAAAACAAGCAAACTTACCAAAAGATGTGCTACCTCCACCAGGACTGGAAAATAAATGAATAAAGAAAGAGACTACTTACCAGAAGAAGCTCCACCCAGAGGCCAGGAGAGAAAAAAAAGTCAAAATACAATAACCCCTACCAGCACCACCTGCTGGCCACAATAGTAAAAACAATTCAAAAACACACAACAGCTCCAAATAAAAGGCCACAAGAGTAAAAACAAATCAAAAATATAACACAAATTCACAATTTTACACAAAAGGTCACACCAATAAAAACAAGTAAAAAAATTACACTAAAACACACTTTAACACAAATCACAAACATATGTCAATAAAATACAATAGAAACTTTTAAAAATCCTGTGCTGAGTTATAACTCAAATTTAAACTCAAAACATCTAAACACATTTTAAAAACATTGAATGTAAAAAACATTTACTTTTACATTATTAAAATTATTACCTACGGTACAACTAATTAAAAATTTTTAAAAAACTAAAACATTATTCGCTTACATAAAACAATTTGAAAAAATTATATCATACTTTCTTCTTTTATTAATCCTCAAAAAAACCCAAAAAAGCAGATCCCAGTTAATAACAGCCAAGCCAAAAAATGTTTACATAAATAAACATTTAAAAAATTAAAATTACAGACTAAGCAATTTTTAAAAAACATTAACACAATTTAACCTTCCAACACAATTTAAAACTATTGCAAAAATAAAATTGTTTCATTTTTTATTAAAACACACGGGGGGGGGGGGGAAGCCCGGCAACGCCGGGCAACCCTTGCTAGTGTCTGATAAAGTGGATTTGATTCTTTAAACTCACATTTAAATACAGGAGTTAGTCTTTATGGTGCCATAACTTTTGTTGTTGTTTTGTTTACTCTTTAATGTTCCTACAGTTTGTTACAAGAAAAACGCATAATAGGGAATTTCCTTGAAATCTTTTGTCATCAGAATAAACATATGTTTTTATATAAAAAAATTTACTGTTGCATTTTTTGTAACAAACGGCGCCTTTAAAATAATTATAAATTATTTCTTATTATAATAATATTCAGTAAGCGTTCTGTTAAAATTTTAGGATTTGTAAAGTATTTCACGATAGAAAAAGTTTGGGAAATGTTGCACCATAGCCTACTCCTAAATAGAATAACTGAGTGGTGCTTTATATGCTTGGAGAAAGAAATGTTTGAATTGGTAAGAATTGTACTTACCCCCCTACCCCTATTTTGGTTTGTTTCCCCTCTGCCGTCCCACATCTGATGGGATGGAAATGCATGATTGAACTGGAAAATGGAATTCAGCATCTGGGCCAAAATTTATTCCATGCCCTGGTTTAATTTTCCTTTGATTTAATTCCCACAAACTGAAGAAGGAAAGGATTTCGGGCAGGCTGAGCAACAACTCTAATGTAGATTTTTTCCTGCTATCCTGGACTTTCAAAAGTTAATATTTTGAAGTACTATTTGCAGAATATACCTGTCTTGGCTGGAAAGTCTTGGGATTTGTGCCCTAGAAAGCAAAATTTCCAAGCTCCATTTCTACCCAGAACATCACTCCTTCCTTTTAATCCAGCAGTAACACCATGGCTTGCTTTGTTCCCTTCTCCATCTGAGTTTGTTCTGCAGGACTCTATATGGAGTTGTTTTTGTTTTTAAAAATTCATGTAACATTGAATTGTAAACCTGTAAGGTAAAGGTTTCCCTTGCTCGAAAGCTAGTTGTATCCGACTCTAGGGTTCAGTGCTCATCTCTGTTTCAAAGCCGAATAGCCAGCGTTGTCTGCTTCTGCAGACAATTCCGTGGTCATGTGGCAGGCATGAATAGACACTGGAGCACAATGAACGCTATTACCTTCCCACCAAAGTGGTCCTTATTTATTTACTTGCCATTTTTTGCTTTTGAACTGCTAGGTTGGCAGGAGCTTGGACAAAGACGGGAGCTCATTCTGTCCTGCAGTATTCGGGAATCAAACTGCTGACCTTTCGCCTCCCAGTCAGCGTTTTAGCCACTTGAGCCACTGCAGTATGCTCCAGATAACTCTGAATAGTTCTGTACTTAAAATGCATGAATAATTTTAATGCAGTGTCAATTTCAGTGTGAACAAAGATTTTGCACTTAACAACAGAAGTTTCCCCCACATAGACATGTATCTGCGAATAAATCATATGGAGATTTATATAACACGGGGTTGGGGCTATTGCAAAAACAATAATTAGTTTAATTGCCACAATATTATTCTAAATTCATATCTAATTATAGTTCTTTGTTATAGCACCATCTTGTGATTCATGGTAATACTGCAACTAGTTTCCTTTCTACCCCTTCCTATTGTTTGAAGAAATGCTTTTCTTAACAATATACAGTATTATATTTGTGCAGTGATCCAGTGGTAGGCACACTTACCTGGAGATATCACTTACTTGGAAGCAAGTCAAGTTGAAATCATTGTGGATTACTTTTGTATAGACATGCCTAGAATTATGCTGTAATTCTATTTTAGGTAAAAGTAAAGGTAAAGGTCGCCCTTGCTTGAAAGCCAGTTGTATCCGACTCTAGGGTTCCATGCTCATCTCTGTTTATAGCCAAAGAGCCAACACTGTCTGCCTCTGCAGATATTTCTGTGGACATGTGGCAGGCATGACTAGAAACCGGAGTGCACAGAACACTGTTTACCTTCCCACCAAAGTGGTCCCTATTTATCTACTTGCAATTTCTTGCTTTCAAACTACTAGGTTGGCAGGAGCTGGGACAGAAATGGGAGCTCACTCCATCGTGCAGCTCTCGGGTCACAAACTGTTGACCTGCCAACCTCTTATAGTATTATTATTTTTAAGGAAACATTAGTTCTTTTATATATGTAAGAGGATGCATAATTGATTGGACTTGTTTTAATACCCTTTGGTGTACAGCTTTTTGGAATGGTTGCAATGTTATTGGACTGATCTTCCAATAACCGATACCTGTCAAGTACGGCTCCACAAAATATGGGAAATTACTGCGCATGCGTAGATGCGCACACTCAGTAACCTGTTTGTGCATGCGCACCCTGGCCGCACATGCGTGGTAACCCATTTGCATATACACACCATGGCCACACATGCACAGTAAGCACTTTCCCCACCATTCAAATACGGGATGGTGGCGAGAAAGAGGAGGAACGAGTGCAGAAAATGGGAAATCCTTGCCAATACAGGATACTTGACAGGTATGATAACCTAGTCTTATGGGTCCAATGGTAGTCCATATGAGTCCTTATTAAGTGTGTGTAAACAGAGATGAGCACTGAACCCTAGAGTCAGATGTGACTGGCTTTTGAGCAGGGGCGACCTTTACCTCTACTCCAGTGCTTCTCAACCTTTGGTTTTTGGGCTCCAATTCCCAGCCAGTACTTAGGCTGATCAGTGTTTGACTTAGGCTTCTGGGAATTGAAGTCCAAAAACCAAAGGTTGAGAAGCACTGCAAGTCTACTCCATATGGGAAATAGGAGGTATCCTAGCCCTACCTCCTAGCATTGCTTTCCTCGTATGAAAGTGTGTTTGAACAGGAGGTCCTACATGTGAACAGATATAGGAACGTTCGTTTTTCTGAAAACCACAACTAGGCCAGATATCGCTACTACTGTAGGAATATGAAGCAGAAAAGACAGTTCCTCAATATAGCCGGGCTCCGTAAGGATGTTGAGCCCGGGCTCTGTAAGGACCGTGTTGGGTGGTAGAGGATAATTGTTATTTGCTATTTTAGTGTCGATTATTATGTATTGTGTATCGAGTATTTTGTGTATTGTGTTTTGAGCACTTTGTATATTTACATTGTTATATTGTATGATCATTGTGTAAGCCGCCCTGAGTCGGGCTTCCCTGAGTGGGAGGCATATAAATTATTTATTTATGTATTTATGTATTTATGTATTTATGTATTTATTTATTTGTTATTATTTAGGCTGACTGGACAGCATTTAAATTAGTAGCTAGAAATTTGAAAGAACCATGGACTTTAGGCTAAGACTGCAGAAACCCAAAGCTTGTAGGGTACATAGATGCAGACTGGGCAGGGGATAGCACAGACTATAGGTCCATTAGCGATGTTTTGTTTATGTATGGTGATGGGCCTATTTTGTAGTCTAGTTGTAAACAAGATATTGTAGCTTTGTCTTGGACAGAGTCTGAATTTGTTGCAGAAGCATGCAAAGAATAGCTGTGGCTGGAGAAGCTGCTGGAGGACTTTTGAATAAAAGAAGCCATTTCAGGTAACGGAAGACAACCAGAATGGCATCAATCTGTTACAGAGTAAAAAGATGAACTCATGCACTAGGCACATTGGCATGAGATACTGGCCGACTCATATGCTAACCAAGAAAGGTGCAATCTGGATGATCTATAGTCTGACTATGGAAAAAGACAGCTGATAACCTCACCAAACCTTTGCCAAGAGATCACTTTCAAACCTGGGAAGCAAAATGGGACTTGCTGATGTCTTTGAAGGGAGTGAGTATGATTTTTCATAATGAATACTATTGTACCTTTACAGAACCTTGCCATCTTCCTTTCCTGATGATAGAATATGAAAAGAGATTTATCAAATTCTCTTCGAAAGGAAGTTACTTATATTCACTAAATTACGTTTATTATCTCAAGAAAACTTACCTGAAACATTTAAGGATTATTACTATTTTTTTGCTGACACTGAAGATAAAGTAATATTTGATTTATTGACTTTTTGGAAGAAAATAATTTGAACAGTAAAGACTTTTGTGAAGCAACAGTTTTATTTTGTTCTTTAATAAACAACATGCAAGTGTTTTCCCATCAGTGAACGGTTTTATTTGTGCATTTGGATTTCACCGTTCCACCCCAATTGCACAACATTTCTGTTTACAACCAAAGAGCCAGCGCTGTCTGTGGACATTTCCGTGGTCATGTGGCAGGCATCACTAGACATCGGAGTGCACGGGACACTGTTTATCTTCCCACTGATGTGGTACCTATTTATCTACTTACAATTTCTTGCTTTTGAACTCCTAGGTTGACAGGAGCTGGGACAATGAGTGCTCACTCCATCTCACAGCACTTGGGTCTCTAACTGATGACCTGCCGATCTTCCAGTCGTCAAGTTCAGCATCTTAACCACCAAGCCCCCACAATCTCCTTGCAGAAGAAGAGAACCATTAATATATGCAAATTGAGAAGGGGGATTGGGATGTGGTAATCCAGCATGCAGAGGTTTCACACATAATCATTGGGGGAAGAGAGTTTTTGTTACTGGGACAAACTTTATTTCTTTTCTCTTTTACTTCAACTTTTGGTCTGAGTAATTACTTTTGGCTGGGAAAGTGCTGAGGCCAAGGGTGAGTGAAATTATGGGGGGAGGAAATTGCAAACAGTTCAAATCTTAATACAGTAATTGAAACTACATACCCCAACAGTTAGAAGAAGTAGGATCAGCATTTGGGCCCTGCCATCTTATCTACTCAGGATTTTACTACAGCTGGATACAGCTTGTAATGAATAGTTCTTTCCTTAGCCAATATCCAACAAAGGCTCTTCTGTATTTCTACTTAGCAGTGATGCTAGAGATAGACAATGGTTTTAAAGAGTACTTGGAATTAATTACCTGAAAAACAAATTTATTACTTGTAATTGGATATAATTTTTAAAATGGATTAATCTAACCCCTTTAATAGTACCTCCATTAATAACTTGGATAGCAAAAAATAGCCAGAATCTATGCTTGTGTAAGGAAAAATATACCATGAAAACAAATTGTCATTGATTAATGAGGCACTCTTGTTGTTTTTCCAGGCATGTGCCCAAATTGTGAGATCAGATGTATGTCCAGGAACACAATCAGTACCTTGCTAATGAATGTCAATTTTCCCCTAAGACTTATACAATTTCTCTTATGCAGTATTAATTGGCAATTGAATTCTTACAGACAAAGCCCCACCATCTACAACCTCTGGGTTGGAGAGATAGCCAGGATATCTCTCAATGCCATTTCCAGGGAATCCTAAGCAGGTGAAGGCATCTGCTTGGGAATAATACCCTGAAGCAAATGGTGAGCCACTGTGTGAGACAGAATGCTGGACTAGATGGGCTGTGGCCTGTTCCAGCAAGTTCTTACGGTCTTATGTTCTTATCTGTTAACAGAATGGATTCATTTTATAACACTTGTTGATGAATGGCAAAATGGAACAATGTCAACAAATTAACTTGTTTGTTAACATTAATGCTGCTGTTCAGTTACAACACTTAACATTTCCATGATTCAATTTTCTTTATGCTTCAGCAAGAGTTTTCAATGTAATGGGGTTGGCAGTAGGAATTGCAGTGTGGTTGGACCTGGGATTGTTTAGGGTTCGGGTTATAAATTGGGTTCTATGTACATTTCCTGTGTTTCCTTTAGAGTTGCCATAATTATCTCCCACAAATCCAGGACAGAAATATACTTTTTTCAATGTGTTGTTTGTTAACCGCCCAGAGTGGGGAAAACTTCCCAGATGGGCAGGGTACAAGTGGAATAAAATAATTTTTTTTAAAAATGGGCGGGTTATCTACAAAACAGCCTTTGCCTTAATAATCCCAGCTGCTGCTGCGCCACTGGCGAGAGCCAAGCTCGGTCTAATCACGCATACACACACTCTCCTCCAGGCACGCACTCACTGGAAGCAAGGTGTAGGCAAGACCGAGGCACAGGCAGCTCTCTCCGGCTTGGTGGCCAGCATGTTTCTTTCCCTTCTCTTCCTCCTCTAGCGCTGCTTTCCCCTCCCGCTCAAGATGGGGAGGGACTCAGAGGGAGGCACTTCCCACCTTCTTTCCCTTCATGTGCTGAAGATTCCCCGTGCCCGGTTGGGCATCAGTGGCTTCTGGCAGAGGTTAAACCAGTGAGCAAACTCCTGGCCTCTGGCCCTTGTCAGGGCATAAGGGGGGTGAATTAATGATAGGGATTAATTCGGCCGCTTGTAGCCTGACCGACGATTCTGCCGAGCAAGCACCTCGCAGACCTCAGTTACCTATTAGAGTAATCACTCATCCTCTGGCCAAGGTAATCCCCGGTGTAAATATCAGCCATATTTACCCTTGCTTAAACCCTACACAATGGTCTTCCTTGCCCCGTGTTTATCCAAGTTAATTAACTTCCCTTTGAGAGGTTTCCCATTAACCCGGGTACGTGGGTGAGGTAACTTTCCTGTCCGGTGACAGTTTCGCCACCGTTGCGCTTTTTTCCCTATAAATGATGTTGCCTTTTTCCAATAAAGTACTGATCTGATCTCGCTCCATTTGCCTCGTGTCGTCACTTGATCAGTCTCCTCCGGGACCTTAAGGCCACCCCAGTGGCCCCGATTCCTACATCTGGTGACCCCGACGTGATTTACTCGTGAGTAAAGCGGCCCAGGAGAGGTCTACTCACGAGTAGCGAACCACGCGGTCCGGTTCCACGCTTGAACTGTGACCCGTCCGCCCGGAGGACAGCGCGGCGCTCTGGCCGGCAGCCAGTTGGTTAGAAGGACGGCCAGCGGCGAGGCATTCCAGGGGAGGCATTCCTGCACCTTGCTCCCGGCTTTCGGGGAGACTTGCGCCAAAGGGAAAAACGCGTTCCCCTCAGGGCAGCTGTGAGCCCCTGACAGCGCAGAGGCCGCCGAGGGCCCGTGGCAGGAGGCCACGCTCCGAGCTCCACCCAGACGATCGTCGCCAAAACCAGTTACCTTGCCCCCAGACGCGTCAACCCGTCCCGAGGAGGAAACTTCGGAGGACCACTCGCAGGTAATATGGGGACTTGTTCTCAGGGACAGAGTCCGTCCGCTAGCCAAAAAACTCATGAGGAAGAGTTTAAAATCCTGGCCAGGGTATTTAAGTTACGCTTTCACAGCAGGGAACTAGCGAGACTTTTGGCGTACCTTAGGGAGCACTGCCTGCTTTACCCAGAAGTAGGTACGTTAACCCTACAGCTCTGGGATCGGATAGGAGACTGCATTCAGCAACCCCCGAAGGCCCCAGGAGGGATAGTTAGCACATGGAGGAAGTGTAGGAAGCTCTTAGCTGAGATCGAGCCAGTCCGGATAGAAGTGGAAGAACCCCCGTTAGAGAAGTCATCAGTACAGCCAGTCGAGCCGACTGCGCCCACCGCACTCTATCCGACATTCAAGTACCAGCAGAGTAGCGCAGGGAGCCTTCCCGCGGTGACAGCTGCAGACGTCACCGAGGGAATGCAGGGCATGAGAAGCGCAGGCGCTCCTCTGACAGCTTCGGGTTCCCGAGTTACCAAAAGTCCCCTTCAGCGCACAATTGAAGAGGAGATTAGGAAGGGGGAATTGCCAGCAGAAGAACTAGCTGAGCTCAGACAGATATGTCCAATCCGCATGGAAATGGACGCGCTCACGGGCGCACAGCAGATTGTTCATTCCCCAGTCCCGTATAAGCTGCTCATGGCTATGCGGAAGGCAATTGCAGAAACAGGGCTCCAAAGTCGTTTTACTAGGGGCACGCTTCAGCAGGTGTGCGAGACCACCATGTGGATCCCCCATGATTGGAAAGCCGTCATGAGGATGATGCTGACCCCTAGCCAGTACATGATCTGGGACAGCGAGTTCCGCCTAGAGGCGCAAACTCGGGCTGCCAGGATGGGAGGCGCGGTGCTTTCTGAGCAGCTGTATGGCTCGGGTAATTTCGAGTCAATCAATGCTCAGATCAACCTGCCTCTCGCCACTCTCGAGATGTCAGCTGAGGCAGCCTTTAGGGCTTACTTTAAGATCCCAGCCACTGGCAAAGCGGCTAAAAATTACACCTCCATTAAGCAGGGAGCCCAGGAACCCTACATGGACTTCATCAATCGCCTGGAAGAAGCCATTAGCAGGCAGATTGATAATGAGCAAGCCCAGGAAGAGCTCATGATTAAGTTAGCCAAGGACAATGCCAACTTGGACTACCGTAGAATCTTGCAGTCCCTGGGCAATCGTCCTGACTTGACCCTATCGGACATGATTAGAGCTTGCGCCGACGTTGGCACAGAATCCTATAAGATGGGTCTGCTAGCGGCAGCGGTGCAAGGAGGGAAAAGACCTAATGGTAAGAGCAAGGGAGCATGCCACAATTGTGGCAAGATCGGTCACTTCGCTAGGGAGTGCCGATCCAAGGGAGGCGGGCAAAAGTCCAGCCGTCCCAAGGCTCCGAACACCCTCTGTCCGAAGTGCAAGAAAGGCTATCATTGGGCCAGGTATTGCCAGAATTCGGGAAACCGGAACACGGGCATGTCTCTGGCCCCAGTCCAAACAGAGGCGTCCTTCACCCAGAACTCCCCAGAGCCAGAGTAGAGTCCAACCCCATCCCAGACATTGAGAGGGCGCAGGCCAGCCCCAGGGGCAGCGCGGGACTAGAATTGACTTGCCAGGCGGACGTCACATGCGACCTGCCAGGCACAGTCTATCTGGTCGATTCCCAGTACATGGGACCCCTGCCCAGAGGCTTTATAGGTTTAGTTTTGCCCCGTAGTGTAGCTGGTGCACGCTGAATTTTTATAATTCCAGGAGTCATTGACTCCAATTTTTCGGGCGTTCTCCAAGTTCAGCTTTGGACACACCTGCCCCAAACCATTCCTAAAGGAGACACCTTAGCGCAACTGATCATGGTTCCTTGTCGCTCGCCAGCAGAGAGCCAGGGAGGGCTCAGTGACAGCTTCGAGTCCCGGTCAGAGGACCGCTCGAGCGCCAGTGAGGCAGCGCAAGGATACCAGGTCTTAGCGACAGTGGAGACCAACATTGAGTGGAAACAGCGCCCGGTTATTGAGGTATTTCTGAATAATCGATCATTCTCAGGCCTATTAGATACCGGAGCAGATGTCAGTGTGATAAGCAGAAGCCAGTGGCCAAGGGAGTGGGCCATTGAGCCGGTCTCCGATGTGTGGGGGGTAGGCGGCGTCCAGGAAGCGTTTAGGAGCCGAGAGTGGGTAGAAGTCACAATCCCAATGGCTGAGGGCACGGCGGTGATCCGACCGCACATTCTTGACGTGCACATCAACCTTTGGGGGCAAGACATTCTGCAGCAGTACGGTGCTACGCTTACCTTTGGGTAATGGCGTTGCCACTTAAATGGCTCACCGGTACTCCGGTCTGGGTAGAACAATGGCCGGTAGTGGGAGAGAAATTGGTTGCTCTCAAGCAGCTAGTTAAGGAACAGCTAGACGCAGGACATATAGAACAGTCCACAAGTCCTTGGAATTCGCCAATTTTTGTTATTAAGAAGAAGTCGGGGAAGTGGCGACTCCTCCACGATCTCAGAGAGATCAATAAATGCATACAGCCAATGGGTCCGCTTCAATGCGGCATCCCGAATCCGAACATGATTCCCGAGGGGTGGGAGATTCTAGTCGTAGATCTCAAGGATTGCTTTTATACAATCCCCTTAGACCCCAGGGACCGGGAGAGGTTTGCCTTTACCGTGCCGGTCGTGAACCACAGCGAGCCCACGCAGCGTTACGCGTGGAAATTCTTGCCACAGGGCATGCTCAATTCGCCCACTTTGTGCCAAATTTACGTTCACGACGCACTGGCAAAGTTTCGAAACCTCTACCCACAAGCCTTAGTTTGTCACTTTATGGATGATATTTTGGTAGCGTTGCCAAAGCTTGGCGGCGAAGTGTTTTCAGACCTCCAGGCCAGCCTGGGGGACAAAGGGTTACTCATTGCCCCGGAGAAAGTGCAGAGAAACGAGCCCTTCTCATACTTGGGCCATCGGCTTCTCCGCTCTTTCGCAGCACCAGTTTTGCCTCAGATCAATTTACAGGACTCAGTCACCTTGGTAGAACTACAGCAGGTATTAGGAAACATTAATTGGGCCAGACCATATTTTCGATTGGATACGGATCTTCTGAAACCGCTCTTCTCGCTGCTAACGCTAGGTAAGCAGCCGGCAGACCGGATAAAAATTTCTCGAGACGCGCGCTTGGCGCTCGAGAAAGTTAACCAAGCTCTCAGCCAAAGATGGGTAGATAGGATCGCCCAGGGGCCCTATGCCCCAATCCTGAATCTGTACATAGTGCGATCGGGATCCATGTTCACTGGGGCGCTAGGAGTAGACTCAGAGAAGGGAGCGAAAATTGTGGAGTGGGTATACTTGCCTACCACCTCATCTCGGAACATTGTTCCGCCCCAAGAACTGGTCTCCGCGGTGATCTACCGCGGCAGGCTGAGAGCTAGGAACATTTCTGGGCACGATTTAGCCAAGATCGTAGTCCCGTTCACCAAGGAACAAATTCAGCAGTTGATGCAGCTAGGTGACTCGCTTCCGATAGCTTTGGAAGGGTTCACTGGAAGCTTGGCATACCACTTGCCCAAAGACCCCAGACTTGTCTCGCTTCAAACAGGAACAGTCAGCTTGTTCGAATCGCTCTCGCTGGTCCCACTTCAGGGGGCCAGAACAGTTTTTTCTGATGGCGGACGCACTTATGGTGTCCTGACCTGGCAGGAGGGCGAAGCTTGGCACACGCTGCTAACTCTTCCACAGAAGTCCACACAGCGGGCAGAGTTGGCAGCCATGAACCTTGCTTTGCGCACCTTCGCCAAGGAACGCTTAAATATCATAACTGACAGCCTGTATGTTAGGAATTTGCTGCACAGCCTACCGGGAGCTTACATCACTCCCGCGATAGACAAGAATCTGCTTAGCCTGTTTCTCACTGCTCAATTTCATTTGCGAAACTGCACGGAGCTGCTCTATATTGCCCACATCCGCAGTCATCAAGACCTACCGGGTCCGATTTCCGCGGGCAATAGCAGAGCGGACGTGGCGGCAAAGGAAATTCAGCAACGTTCAGTTTTGGGAGTTTTCACTACTCCAATTCAAAGTCATGCCTTTTTTCACCAAAACGCCAAGGCACTCGCCAGACAGTTCAATTTGCCACTTTCTCAAGCCCAGGGTATAGTACGCTCTTGCCAGCATTGCGCAGGGGCGCCGGGGGGGCCCTCGTGGGGGGTTAACCCGCGGGGGACAGAGGCCAACCAGGTGTGGCAAATGGACGTCACGCATGTGCCGCAGTTTGGCAGATGGCAGTACATGCACGTCTGCATAGACACTTTTTCCCAGTTCGTTTGGGCGACGGCGCAGAAGGGGGAGACTGCCTCCCACGTGGAGCAGCATCTCCTGTCCTGCATTGCGGCAATGGGCAAGCCGCGGCACGTGAAAACGGACAACGCCCCGTCCTACTGCTCTAGGCAGTTGGCCACCTTCATGGCCACCTGGGACATCAAGCATACATTTGGCATTCCCTACAATCCACAAGGGCAGGCGATTGTAGAACGGGTCAATCGGACGCTAAAGTCCTATATTGACAAATAAACAGAAAGGGGGGAGCCACCAGCCCTCCCCAATTCACAGGGACAAGCACAGTTTTGTCTGAATAAGGTGTTGTTCACATACAATCACCTCAATGTTTTTTCGGACTGTACGCCGCAGGAGAAGCACTTCCGCCGTTCGGAAGCTCTCCCGCAACCTATGGTCCGGTACCGAGTGCCACCGGACCCATCTTGGAGGGGCCCGGTGCCGCTCATAACCTGGGGGAGAGGGTATGCTGCAATTATGTCTCCAACAGGTGTCGTGTGGATTCCGGCCCGGTGTGTCAAGCCCCATTTGGAACCTCATGGCGTGGACCCAGACCGACCCGAGTCCGATCCCGGAGATGGAGGACCTCACTCTGACTGAGGAGACCCACCAGGAGAAGCGGCGGCTGCGGACCCAAGCGCAGAGGATCACCTGGGGGATGGTCAAGACCCTTTGCAGAGAGGCCGAGGACGCCCTCCAACGCGAGGAGATGGAGCCGACACCGGAGCACTTCGTTGCAGCAGTCTTTGCCCAGATTAATGCCAACTCCGTGATCTTCACCCTCATCCTGGCCCTCGCCCTGCTTTTGGGGGGAGGCGTTCAGGCCACTTCACTTCAGGCCAACGGCCTGCCGCCCGGTGAAGACCTTTCAGCACGGATGCACTACAACTTGTGGGCAAGGTTGGCGGGTCTCGTCAACCAGTCCGATTTTTGCCTGAAGCAGGACATTGGTTCTGCCTCAATCCTCAGCACCTGTCTCATCCCAGTGTGCCACACTCTCGACGCACGCGCCAGGGATGGGGACTGGCTGCTAAAGAAGATTATTATATTATTATTATTATTATATTTTACATTTCTATACCGCTTCACTTCCCCTAAGAGAACTCAGAGCGGTTTACAGCATGTAAAATAAAGTAAGAAATACAATCCAAAATTCAGAAACAGTATACAAATCAGATTCAGACAAAATACAAAATCACAATTATAAAATAGTCAATTAATTAAATCAAAAAATACACAATATAAAAAATTCCAAACATCAAATACAAATCATCACAGAGTAACAATATCAAAAATGTACCCCGCACAGTCCTTCTGGTCCTTCCAGAGGGGAATGGGACAAAAACGTGCACCAGTCCTGGAGCTCCTAGTCGACCGGCCTCCTTACCTCCACCGAGGCCAAGACCATGAGCGACGATGATGGCAAGTCCAGCTGGCCGGAGCGGCTTCATCCTTCCATGTTGGCCTGAGGTGAGGACCGGGAACGCAAGGAAAAGAGGGAATGAAGCCCCTTCTTACAACTATAATCACAATCCCCAGGGCGGCGATGGGCTTCAGCATGATGTGACGGCCCACAGCTGTGGCAATGGTCCTTGGGGCGGCGGTGATTGCTCCCTCAGCTGTCCTTACTCCCCGCCGACCCGGGGGGAGGAATGCGAAACTCCAGCATCCAGTGTTGGGGTGGGGGCGGCGGCAGCGCTTTTGAGGGCGCAGTCCACCCCCAGCTGCTCTCATTCTCCGCCGACCGGCCGGGCCGGGGGGAGGAGCGCGGAGCTCCAGAGTCCGGCGTCCGGTGCTGGGGTGGGGGCGGCGGCAGCGCTTTTGAGGGCGCAGTCCACCCCCAGCTGCTCTCACTCCCCGCCGACCGGCTGGGCCGGGGGGAGGAGCGCGGAGCTCCAGAGTCCGGCGTCCGATCTTTGGACCGCACCTCCCTGCGACTTTTGCAGCCTACGCTCGCTGGGGGGGATTGCGGCTCACCATGACTTTGCCGGCTGATGCAGCCACTCTTCACACCCCGCGAGTGGCGGCCAGCCCGAACTCTACTTGTGCACAAATAATCGGCTGCGCCACAGGCGGCCGGACCCAGCGCAGCTGCCTCGATACCGGCAGCAGCAACTGGACTTGTGCAAACCCAGAGACAATTGGTTCGTTACCTGCCCATATCACCCTACCCTCAGGGTGGTTCTTCACATGTAATCAGTATACCTTCAATTATATTCCCGCAAATGTATCAGATTCCACATGTTGCCTTAGCCGGTTGACACTGTTGCTCCCCACTAGGGATATGGTTGCCCCAAGCACAAATGTTTCTAGTGTTCCACATGTTTCAAATGTTTCGGCACCCATCAGGCAACTCGCATCACCCAACTAGACAGCTCATGTGACAGCAGCTTTAGAGTCCTAAGCCCAGCCGAATACGTCTCACTATCAGTCAGTATAGTTGGCGTGCCAGGCTTAGCCGTCGGCAACGCACGGAGAATTGGTCGCTTGGCTTGCGGTTTGGCAAAAGCCATCAACCATACCTCCACAGCGATAGCGCTCCTCAATCAGGAGCAGGCGGAGCTTCGCCATGCCATCCTCGATAATCGAGCGGCTATCGACTACCTCTTATTGTTGCACCATCTGGGTTGCGAATCCCTTCACGGTATGTGCTGTTTCAACCTTACTGACAACTCCCGGAAAATCCAAAGTCAGCTCACTGATCTCCACACCATAGTCCAGGGCATCACTGAGGGTTCCGCATGGGGGGCTTGGTGGAGTTCACTGTGGAGCTGGATGTGGTCATGGATCCCCTGGGGGTGGCTTCAGACGGAACTCAAGGTGGTAGTGGGGGTGACTATACTAGGCATAGCGTTATGCTGCTTTGCGCAATGTATTCCCTCACTGATCTCGAAGTGCCGCCCCGAGAAGAAACCCCGTGACGTCATTCCCGATCAACAGCTGATGATGCTTCTGCGCAGAGTCGCCAGTCAGGCTCTTAATATTAAAAAGTAAGGGGAGATGAAGATTCCCCGTGCCCGGTTGGGCATCAGTGGCTTCTGGCAGAGGTTAAACCAGTGAGCAAACTCCTGGCCTCTGGCCCTTGTCAGGGCATAAGGGGGGTGAATTAATGATAGGGATTAATTCGGCCGCTTGTAGCCTGACCGACGATTCTGCCGAGCAAGCACCTCGCAGACCTCAGTTACCTATTAGAGTAATCACTCATCCTCTGGCCAAGGTAATCCCCGGTGTAAATATCAGCCATATTTACCCTTGCTTAAACCCTACACAATGGTCTTCCTTGCCCCGTGTTTATCCAAGTTAATTAACTTCCCTTTGAGAGGTTTCCCATTAACCCGGGTACGTGGGTGAGGTAACTTTCCTGTCCGGTGACAGTTTCGCCACCATTGCGCTTTTTTCCCTATAAATGATGTTGCCTTTTTCCAATAAAGTACTGATCTGATCTCGCTCCATTTGCCTCGTGTCGTCACTTGATCAGTCTCCTCCGGGACCTTAAGGCCACCCCAGTGGCCCCGATTCCTACAATGTGCGGTGCGTTGCAGCAAGGCTCTGGGTGTTATACAAATCAGTAAGTTTTTAAAATCTGGGATTTTAACATTATTTTTATTGAACCGGCCAGGACAATTTTTAAAATCTTTTATCCGGGACAATCCCGGTTTTCCGGGACAATCCCGGTTTTCCAGGACAATCCCAGTTTTCCGGGATGTATGGCATCCCTAGTTTCCTTGGCCCCGTGAAAACCCTGATGTTGTTTCCTGTGGAGTCAACATATTAACAAGAGTATAAACTTTCTGTTTCTAGGCATCATGGTTGACTGGCAAATGGCATGGGGCATTTTGTTTGCTCATATCCACTACTACAAACGGAGCAAGAAGTATCCTAACAGCCAAAAGGAGAGAGGTGGCTGGACTTCACCTTTTCTCCCAACTGTTCTTTACAGTATTTGTGAAATGTATATGGTAGGTTGTTGAAAGCTGTGGTACTGTTCACATCCATTTAGCTGTCAGAGTCACAAAATACCTGTGTGGTTGGTGTGGTTCTCTGTGTGTTCTGTTTTAGACTGCTAAAATGTCGCAGTCTGGTGAAGGAAGGTTAAATTGTCCTACTCTAGCCTACAGCGAAGCAAGTTTTGCATGTTATTTTCTTCTTCTCTTTGTACAAATATTCAAAATGTAGGAAATGGCCTACCATTAATCCATCTAGCTCAGGGGCACACAGAAAGAGCCTCCTTGAAGACTGGTATTTTTGAACCACAATCAGGCATACCCTGGTAATGGCAACCTTGTGTTGCTGGCTAATCTTTCTCACACTACATCAGGTGAAAGGAACTGCCAAATGAGCTCACCATAAGGTGCCTTCATTTTGGCAGTTTCATGTCAGGCTTAGACATGGAAGAACAAGAACAACAAGAAGTAGTAGTACTACTGCATAGACTTACAAGCAGCAGGTTTGAAGGTTTTCTGATAGGAGTGTTTTGCACACTTGAGTGGAGAATTTCAAAATTAAACTCAGAACTTTCAGCACGTAGCAGATGTGCTTTATCACTGAGCCACACCCAAAGCAATTGCTCAAGTACATCTCAGGTGATAGCTCTGTCATGTCACTTTCAGCTCTCTGATAAAAACCATCCCACCATGACCTCTAGGTTCTTTGGACAGTGAAGAAAGTTACTTTTGAGAAGAAGGAAGGAATATGAAGACAGGGTGAAGCCAACCATAACTGAGGGTGATTGTAGTCAATTAAGAGGAATGTACACCCTGCCATTAACACATTTACCCTCCCACAACTTGGTTTCCCATACTTGTGCCATAGGAAAAATAGAGACCTTTCCCTCTCCCCTCCTTCAACCACACTGTTTTAGAATTGTTTTAAAGTCAACTCAGATAAACTGTTGAAACAGAAGAAAACTAGGCTGCTCAACCCTTTCCCTCCTTCTTATTGAATCCAAACTTGCCCTTCAATTTGTCTTTGTTTTGCAGTAAGATACTGAGATTTTTATCTATAAATGAAAATACACTGTGGGGAAAACGATTCTGAATTTTAAAGGATTGGAGGAGAAAGGGTTAAACAGTCTCCCACCCACTGCATCCAATAATGGCATTTCAATGCAGGGTGTTCTTTGAGCCTCTTTTATAACTCACACATTATTTCTAAATATCCAGAAGGTGGAGCCAATGCTCTACAAAAAGAAGTTGCCAGATGCTTGCTGTGAAGCTTGGTATGTAGCTAGCCTTGATACCTACCTGTACAAACCACAAACCAAGTTTTAAATAGTTTCTAAACATATTCTTGTTGTTTTTAAATCAAACTGGATGCAAACTAGGTTGCAATAAGGCTGTAAATCAAGCAGATTTCACTTTCACTTAACACTAGCGGGGAGTTTAAAAACCTGCTGGGTTTTTTTCCTGCAGTTCAGTTGAGGATTTCTCTCACTGGCAAACGTTTTGGACTGTGAAAATGCTAAGACTTACCTTACCTTTGTTCGACTTTGATCACTGCCTCCTCACCGAGGCTACTCCGAGCGGCTTACAGTCTAACCAATAAGAATACTAAAATATAAAGCATACCCACAATAACAATTAAAATCATAAAAGTATTAAAAACTGTTAAAATACCTCTCCACATTCACAACAGTTAAAACCTAAAACCAGATGGCCATTCATATGAACCAGCAAGTGGGGTGGGGTGCTCCACAGACAGCGCCCCACACCTGCTGTGCCGGCCAGGTTTTGAGGCCTTTTCTAAAGGCAACTCTGACTGGAGGTGTAGTTCGGTCAGCAGGAGGTATTCAAGATCCTTCCTCTTTTTTACAGAATGGGGTGGGTGGGATTTTTAATGGGGATGGGATTTTATGGATGTTTTTATTGTTTTCATGCTTTTATTGTAAGCTGCCCGGAGTTGGAGTCAGGGTTGTTTGACAAGTTTTTGTAATGTTTTTAGCCTTTAGACAATGATTTCTTAAAGTTCTGTCAGTTTCCTGTCTGTTTCTTTGACTTTGCCCTGAAGTCTGTGCTGTTACAGTACAATGTATCTCTATGGCAATGCCGTTGTATGAGGCATCGCGGCAAGGGTTTGGACATTGTATGAGGCATCGTGGCTAGGATTTTGCATGCCTCATACAAAGTCCAAATCCGTATAAAGTCCAAACTTGTGGAACCAAGTTTGGACGTTGTATGAGGTATCACTGTATTATATTATGTTATGTTATGTTATGTTATGTTATGTTATGTTATGTTATGTTATGTTATGTTATGTTATGTTATGTTATGTTATGTTATGTTATGTTATGTTATGTTATAATTCCATGTCTAGGCCATATGTGAAACTACCAAAATGAAGCCACCTTTGGTGAATTCATTCCATAGTTCCTTTTGCCTGACCAAGTATAAGAAAGATTAGCTGGCACAACAAGATTGCCGTTGGCCAAAGTACACCTGATTTTAGTTCAAAATTGTATATTAAGAAAGATTGAATACCAACTATATTGTTCTTCCACTTCATGAGTACACATTCTGTTTCATGATGCTGTTCAGCTTTTAGTTCATAACAGCATTCATTGTACATAATGGCTGTAACATTTGCGATGTGATTGCTCTGTAAATGGGGTTCCAGTTCCGCTGGCCTGAAGATCACTTCCACCTCAACATGATAGCTTTTGAGATCTCATATCTCTCATTTTTGCTAGATGCTACTAAACGTGTTGAAGGGGGAAGAGGAGTAGAAGAAGAGAAAAGATAAAACAGGCTTCTTGTGCACAGAATCATTCCTATTGAGTTCAAATCAATATATTTCCCAATAAATGTAGACTTCAGCAAAAGAGCCTGAGTTTGATGTGGGATATCTCACCTATATTGCCTTTAATTCAACAGATGTCATCACACCACATTGGGGAGTATTTATAGCTTTGCTTCCTTGGATAAGCGGCTTTTGGGACAGCCTGAAATATAACCAAACCCTGAAGCTGCCTAATAAGAGTACAGGAATTGGGATTTTTAGCATGCTAGCTGGGTATGGTCCATAAGGATTTCCTGTGTAGCCTACTAGTTGCTTCTACATTATGGAATGCAAATTACCTTGTGAACTGCACAGAGAGCACACTAAGCACAATGGGGCAATATATAAATGTCATTGCTATAGCTTACCTGTGGACCAGAATTAGGCACCTTCTCTGGACATATTTTAAAAACAACTTAAAGCTACTCTGTTCAAAGAGGCTTTTAAAGACCTCATCCCAGTAGCCAAATAGCTTGATTTTCTTGACTGGATATTCCGTGGAAGGGAGGTTAAATGTATTTTATTTTCAAATCTTCCACCACCTGGTTGGGTAATGGGTTACTTTTGTTATCTAATTGTTATGCTTGGTTATTTAATTGTTATATTTTTGATTCTATGAGTGTAAGCCACCCAGAGTGGAAATATCTCCCAGATGGTCAGTGAAGAAATGAAACAGACAGAAAGACTTCAATCACTTAGGGAGAGAAGGGCTTTAAAAGGATTTGAACTTTAAATAATCTGCATAGAAACAAGCTGTGACTGCAAGCAGACAAGCTGTGCCATTTGGCCTGAGAAGAGTTGCACAGAACTGTGCTTTGTGAGACTGATGGGAAAATGACCAAAGTGGTAAGATTAACATGCTCTGTCTTTGGCCTTGTCTAGTGACCTTAGCTCACCCCATTATTGGAGTGTGGCCTTCCAAGGAAGGAAAAGGGTTTCCCATTCTTGGCACAGTGGATCTGAATCCAGTTACATCTCCATACTCCTCCTGCATTTTTGTTTCAAATCCGTGGTATAATACAGGCTTTGTGGCTTCGACACTTAAGCCAGACTTTGCTCTTCCTCCACTCCAATTATGCTTACATTCAAGTGAGTAATTCTGTTTTTGTAAACTCAGAAGACTGCTCACTACATCATAACATTTTTGATGGCTCTTAATTGTTTGCCTGTGGGTAGTGATTTTTCTAATGAATCATGATGGTTTCCTCTGCTGTTCATGTATCCTTAGGCAAATGATACTTTTTTTTTTGCCTAACCACTGTCCCTCTCTGTAATATTGGTATAGTAACAGCCTACTTTCAGGGTTGTTGGAACATTGTGTGAATCAGATTGAAAATCCTAAAGTGCCTGAAGGTAGTACCTGTACTGTTACTATATTCATTTGTGTGCTACTTCTTGAATCAACATTTGCTTTTTATTTCGTGGCATGACTAATCAGAAACATTTTTGTTGTCTGTTATTCTTTGGATGTGATGTTGATATGCCAAGTTAAGATGGTGCCAAAAAAAGAGTTTTATTTTTATTGGCCATCAGCTGGTATAAGATGTCTTGTCCAGTGTATCATGAAGAATTCACCAAATCAAGACAGAATAAGTGTAATGACCGTCAAACCATTTTCCTAAGAAAATCTTAGTCTGAGATTATACCAGGCCAGGAAGCTTTTAACTGTGAAGCATGGCCTGGATTTTTCTTAACACAAGCCCTGGAATATTCAATCTCAATCCTGTCCGGCCTTGACTGATTATAGCCTTTCCTCTTCCCAGGGTTAGCTAATGACCAGTGTTTTAGCCTATTCTTGGTAGCATATATGAACAAACTCCCTTTACTTGTGTGAGGAAACACAAGGTTTTATTTTTTAAAAAAAGGTTTATTTAAGACAACTGAGGTATTTACAAACATCGACAGTCAGATTTCAAAAGGGGGGGAAACACAAAAGGCAGCTTTAATGAATGCTAATAAAACACTTCAGGCAAGACAGTTCCACACTTTACCAACACATTAGCAAAATAACAAGCCTCTCTTGCTAGTCTTAAACAAGTCTTGCTAGTTTTAAACAAAGTTTTAAAACTTTGTTTTTAAATATGTATGATGGGAGGGAAATGGCGTAGAAACCGGCAAAACATGCCACAAAGCTTGCCAAGAGAACCCTATTGACCAAAACAAAAGGCAAAACAAAGGAGCAGTCTAGATGATACAGGATGCTTAGCACAACAGAGTGGAGGAAGGGGAGGGACATGAAAAGGGGAGGAAAAATACAGTGTTGCAAGGAACAATACTGCATAGGGACATGGAATGTGAGAACTATGAATCAAGGTAAACTGGAAGTGGTAAAAAATGAGATGGAAAGAATAAGCATTGACATCTTGGGAATCAGTGAGCTAAAAGGGATGGGTGAATTCAGCTCTGGAAACCATCATATCTACTACTGTGGACAAGAAAACCTTAGAAGGAATGGAGTAGCCATAATTGTCAACAAAAAAGTGAGAAAAGCAGTAATGGGATACAACCTAAAAATGGCAGAATAATGTCAGTCAGAATTCAAGTCAAACCTTTCAATGTCACTGTGATCCAAATATATGCACCAACCACTGGTGCAGATGAAGCCACAGTGGACCAGTTCAATGAGGACCTACAACACCTCATAGAACAGACACCTCATAGAACAGACACCAAGAAATGATGTCCAAATTATCTTGGGAGATTGGAATGCCAAAGTAGGAAATCAAAAAGTGGAGGGAATAACAGGCAACTTTGGTCTTGGTACACAGAACGAAGCAGGGCAAAGATTGATAGAGTTCTGCCAAGAGAATGCACTGGTCATAGTAAACACTCTCTTCCAGCAACACAAGAGGTGACTTTACACATGGACATCACCAGATGGCCAACACCAAAACCAGATTGACTACATACTCTGCAGCCAAAGATGGAGAACCTCCATACAGTCAGCAAAAACAAGACCTGGAGCAGATTGTGGCTCAGATCACAATCTACTGATCACAAAATTCAGGCTTAGACTAAAGAAAATAGGGAAAACAAGTAGACCAGACAGATATCACCTAGACAGCATCCCTAAAGAATACATGGTGGAGGTGATAAACAGATTTAATGGCTTAGACTTGATAGACAGAGTGCCAGAAGAATTATGGACAGAGATAAGGGAGATCATGCAGGAAGCAGTAAAGAAAACCATACCAAAAGAAAAGAAGTGTAAGAAAACAAAGTGGTTGTCTGATGAGGCTCTTAAAATAGCAGAGGAAAGAAGGAACACAAAAGTCAAAGGAGAAAGGAAAAAATACAATCATTTGAACACAGAATTTCAAAGAAAAGCAAGGAGGGATAAGGAAAATAACCTAAAAGAACAGTGCAAAGAAATGGAGGAAAACAACAAAAGAGGCAGGACTAGAGATCTTTTAAAAAAAAATCAGGGAAATCAAAGGAACATTTAAAGCAAAAATGACCACGATAAGGGACAAAAACGGAAAGGAGCTAGCTGATGCAGAAGAGATTAAGAAAAGATGGAAAGAGTACACAGAGGAACTCTACAAAAAGGACCTCAACACTCCTGATAATCACAATGATGAAAAAATTGAACTTGAGCCAAACATCCTGGAGAGCAAAGTCATAAAGGCCCTAAAGAGCACTGCAAACAACAAAGCTAGTGGAGATGATGGTATCCCAGTTGAATTTTCCAAAGCTCTAAAAGATGATGGCGTCAAAATACTGCATTCAATATGCCAGCAGATTTGGAAAACAAATCCATGGCCACAGGATTGGAAAAGATCAGTATACTTCCAATCCCAAAAAAAGGGCAATGCCAAAGAATGTTCAAATTATCGAACAATTGCGCTCATCCCACATGCCAGGAAGGTGATGCTCAAGATAATACAGGACAGACTTCAGCAGCATGTGGAGAGAGAATTACCAGAGGTGCAAACTGGTTTCAGAAGAGGCAAGGGGACTAGAGACCACATTGCCAACATACGTTGGATCATGGAGAAAACAAAGGAATACCAGAAACAAGTTTACTTTTGTTTTATTGACTACACTAAGGCATTTGACTGTGTGGACCACAACAAGATGTGGCAAGTAATTAAAGAGATGGGAATACCAGAGCACCTCATATGCCTGCTGAGAAATCTGTACATGAACCAAGAAGCAACAGTTAGGACAGAATACGGAATGACAGAGTGGTTTGGAATAGGAAAAGGAGTAAGACAAGGCTGCATTTTGTCACCCTGCTTATTGAACTTATACACAGAGCTCATAATGCGCAATGTAGGGATGGAGGAATCACAATATGGGATTAAAATTGCTGGGAGAAACATCAACAATCTGAGATATGCAGACGATACCACCCTAATGGCAGAAAGTGAGGAAGACCTAATGAATCTCTTGATTGGGCTGAAGGAAGAGAGTGCAAAAGCTGGCTTGAGACTCAATATCAAGAAAACCAAGATAATGGCAACAGGCCCAATCAGTTCCTGGGAAATAGATGGGGAAGAAGTAGAAGCAGTGATAGATTTTACATTCTTAGGATCAAAGATCACTGCAGATGGGGATTGCAGCCATGAAATAAAAAGCTGACTGATTCTTGGGAGACAAGCTATGAGAAACCTGGGGAACATAGTGAAAAGCAGAGACATCACATTGCAACCAAAAATTAGAATAGTCAAAGCAATGGTACTCCTGGTGATAATGTATGGGTGCAAGAGCTGGACAATTAGGAAAGCTGAACGCAGAAGAATAGATGCCTTTGAAATGTGGTGTTGGAGGAGAGTTTTGAGAGTCTCCTGGACAGCGAGGAGAACAAATAGGTCAATCTTAGAAGAAATCAACCCTGACTGCTCATTGGAAGGTCAAATAGTAAAGATGAAGCTAAAGTACTTTGGACATCAAATGAGAAGGGAGTATTCACTTGAGAAAGCCTTGAAGGGAAAGGTGGAGGGCAAAAGAAGAAGGGGGAGGCCAAAGATGAGATGGCTGGATGTTATTGTAGACACAATGGGCACAGAACTGGGAGGGCTGAGGGGGATGGTGAAGGACAGAGGCGACTGGAGGAAAATGGTCCATAGGGTCGCAAAGGGTCAGAATCGACTGTGTGACTGAACAACAACAACAACAACTCTTGCTAGTCTAGGGAAACCTTCTTATTCCTACTCAGCTGGATGCTTCTTGGACAGCAGCCATTTCAAAGCCCCTCCATTTTTCTCTCATCTTATTTCTCCTCAGCTTGATCATTTCTTCTTTGCGACCGCTTTTCTTAATTCACTTCAAGGTTTTCTACAACTATCCCCATCAATCATTCACTCTCAACTAATCTCAGGCCATTATCCAAATTAGCTCTTCTCAACATGCTATCTCTAGCCACTGATGTTAATCTTCCCTGTCTTTGCCTGGACTATTTTTTACCAAGGCTACTTTCTATCCATTCTTACCCAACACTCTGCACATGCTCTCATACATCCATTTGCCCTAAGTACATTTATTCCTTACAATAGTGTAATTGGATAAGCAAAAATGTGCAGTATTGCAAGGAATGTCATGAGAGTCTTGGTTTTGGATTTTTGCTACTGAAGCTTAGCAGAGTCAGATTGTATTTTGGCAGCAAACGTTTGAGCAGCAAATTCAGCCCAAACTTTTAACTGCCAAGGTACAAGCTGACTCTGTTAAGCTTCAGTTTGGCAATTATCATTGTTACTGCAGGAACACTCTAAACAAAGCATATTTCAGGCTAGCAAGTAAAGGTAAAGGGAAAGGTTTCCCTTGCTCGAAAGCCAGTCGTATCCGACTCTAGGGTGCAGTGCTCATCTCTGTTTCTAAGCCGAAGAGCCAGCACTGTCTGCTTCTGCAGACATTTCCGTGATCATGTGGCAGGCATGACTAGACACCGGAGCGCATGGAACGCTGTTACCTTCCCACCGAAGTGGTCCCTATTTATCTACTTGCAATTTCTTGCTTTCGAACTGCTAGGTTGGCAGGTAAAACAGCTAGGAAATTCATGGAGAACAGAAATCAATATTTCTGCATGAAATAAAAAGAAAAATCTGCAACCTAAGCAGGCTTTTATAAATTTGCACAAACCTATAAATTAAATGTAGGAAGTAAATAAAGGTGGAAATATGGATAAGAAGGCCAGAATCTTCCTGGTTTCTGAAAATTCTAGTCCAATCTTGCTGCTTCTGCTAGACAACGAGCTAGTCACATTTTAAAAAATGTTTATTCTTATGAAATCTGATGTTCTGAAAGGTCTATATGTGCACAGTATGATTTTTTGGTCATTCAGATATTACTTAGACAGTTATTTTGAATGAAATGTTATTGAGCCTAGTTTCAGAATAAATGTAATTAACAAATCATCCACAATGTTTTTGTTACAGAAAATAAATAAATAAAAGTGGATCCAGCCTTCCCCAACTACACAGATGTTAAAAGGACCAATTGGTAAAATGAGTATCTATATATCTGAACTCTGTATAATGAACAAGTCATTGTTTTTTTAAGTCATTGCTTCCAGACCCTGAATACTTTCTTATGAAAGTATGTCAGAGAAACAGAAAAGAGAATAATTCCACCCACCCTAACACAGCTGCTATGACATTAAAAAGAGCCAAGCTAGATCTCTTAACTTAAAGACTTCTGTATATGCAACTGTTGTGTATTAAGGCACAATTGCAAGTTGCGCAGGCAGCGCCTTGCAAGAAGAAAATGGTGGTTTCCCACCATCCAAATTAGGAACCAAAGTTGGTGCAAAATCCCCCATCCAGGGCACGCTCATTATGCTAATCCAAGCCCTGTGACTGGTTACAGTTTTGGATCCTGTTCCTCATTGGTTAATTACATATATACCCTGTTATGATTGGTTAGTTATGGTTGTCCGGTGGGTCATTACTTTGTATCAAGGAGTCACCACCGGGGAGACACTATATAAGCCCCACGAGTAAACAAGGGTGGGGCCAGACCAGATCTATACTACCCATTCCGCACAGGTAGCCAGCAACGTGCTAAGCCTGGGTCTCCTCCACTATGCTACCGCTTCTGGTGTAGCTAGCCACTGCCTCCTACATGACAGATTCTGGAGGGACTGATTCCATGGGATTGTATAGCCATCTTTGTGTCTGGTGCGCCTTGTAAGCATAACCTTAAAGACTGTTGAATAAACTCTGGTTGCTGTTCTTTTCATCATTGTCTGGACTATTGCTTATAAGGGCCCGACGCGACAGCAACCCAATCCTATGTTGCCTTGCGCACTCAAAATTGAATGTTACTGCTTATATTCCTTCAATAGTGCTCACCGCATTTCTCAGTTGTCGTCCACTGGAAATTGCACGCAAGTCTGTGCTTGTGTGTAGAAGTGAGATTGTAATCTTAATGCTGCAACAATACATGCAACAAAATTCTACACATTTTGAGGTAGCAGTGCATTTTGTTCCAAGTAATTTACAGGTGAGTCTGGTCTGTCTCCTTTTTTCATGGTAGCCTCCAAGCTGGGTCACTGCTTAATCACTCTTGTGTGGCAATCTTTGTTCCTTGGATCGTTGTTATGTCATCCTAGGACAAAATGGAGACATAGAAATACAAAAGGACCAGAATGATCCAAGCTGATTGCAGCTAATTTCGGCTTACAGTAAGTGTTTATGGAAAGTATTGTGGATTTCAGCACTGCCATGTGGATTTTCAGAGAATTTTGACATGCCAAAAATGATGTCATTGGGCAGGAATTCTACTTTTAGTGGTGAATTTCAGTGGGAAATCTTGACTAATAGTGGCAGGTCAGGAAAGACAATGTTAGGCATAGCATTGCAGCATATAACAAGCACAACAGCAGCAGCAGCAGCAGCAACAACAAGACATGTTGCTATTGTCATGCTACCTAACAGTTGTTGTGGTTGATCTTTGGTGATTACAAATGACAGTAGCCTTGCCAAGAGATTTACATTCTGAAATACATTGTGCAAAAGGAAAACAGCAAAGGAAGAGGAGGGGGAAGAACTCAGAAACCATTACTCTCTACTTACATAATGTCAGGTTTTAGTGTATGGGACCAAAGACAACCGGACAACCGAAGGGTTGGTTTAACACAGGTTTATTGCATGAGGTTCCAGTGAAGCATGAGGTAATGGCGGTGATACATCTCAATATATACAGTAGCCCTCTACATTTGAATCTTGTAGCACGGTAGCTCATTGGCTGCTACCGGCGTGGCCTCGCCCAGGCACGCCTCTTTCTTCTGCTGCTGAATGCGGGGAAGGTTTTCCCGCGGCTGTCCGTGATTGAGCAATGTGAACCATGTGAGGCTGAACGCTCGCAGCTGCCCTCTATGGGCTGTCTGCTCGCGTTCCTTTACAGCTGATATCGTTTGTATCTGGAGTGGTTACATTCTTGCCTTTACAGTATAATGAACATGCATACATACATACACAACATCCCTCCCCCCTAGGATGGGACGAAGTCCCGCAACCAATGTGGCTTGCCGCACGTGCGCTTGGGACGCGCTTGCGTCTGACCTAGTACTGGAGAGCCTGTGATCCCTGACTCCGCGGGTGCTTGTCCTGCAACGGGAAACGGGGATTCGTTAGTGGCTCTGTGGGGCGTCCGTGCCTGCCTCGCGCCCGGGGATGGGAAAGGAATGAATAGTTGGGAGGTGAACCCCTGCCTGTTGCTCTCTGACCCCGGGGACCCTCCTATTGTGAACCGCGGAACCGATGAGGTCGCCCTTGTGGTTCGGCTACCTTCTGATCCCTGCTTGGGGAACCTTGAGACTGTGGTGGGCGGACTCGCTGATGCCTCCCGTCTTGGGGGTGTCGGTCTCCGGGAAATTGGCGCTATATTGCATTCTAACTCACAGGGGCTACTGGGACTGGAAGTACCAGGGGCTGAACTAAAACCCCTCTTTTCGCTAGGACGGGTGGGGGACCACTCCGCTAACTCCCCCTGGTACTGTAAATCAACGTCTAAACTTCTATGGGCATCTGTGTTTCGGGGAAACTCCCGCGGGGTATGTGTGTGGTCGGGGCTCTTCCATTTTGTCGGGGACCCCCGCAAAAGATTTCTGTGGATCGATTCCCTTTCCTCCCCCCTTGGTGGGGACCCATGCTCCCCTTTTCCTCCCCCTTGGGCTAAGCGGGTGGGGGAGTACCCTAACGCTGATTCGATGCTATTCTCGTCTCCGTCCTGCTCTCCGGGGACCCTGCACCTGAGTTGGTCCACGTGTCGCCTCCACAGGAAGCCTGTACTGGTCTCTACGCGGTATGAGACGGGGCCGGTTTGTTCTACTACGGTGCCCGGCACCCAGGCTGGCCCCGCGCTGGCGTAGTTCCTGCAATGCACCGGGGCGCCTACGCTGAAACTCTTTGTGGGTTCCACCCCTATGTTCCGCCCTTTGTCCTCTACTCTCGTGGGGTCTAGCTTGGAGATTCCCGTGGCCAGCTTCCTGCGCATCAACAGCTCTGCGAGGGAGTACCCTGACGCTAGTGGGGTGACCCTGTATCTTAGCAGGAATTGGCACAATTTCAGGTCGAGGTCTCCGGGGCCCATGCGCAGTAGCGCGTCTTTCGTGGTGCGCACGAGGCGCTCTACTTGGCCGTTGGTGGCCGGGTGAAAGGGGGCAGAGGTGACGTGCCGAATGGCGTTTCGCTCCATGAATGCCCCGAACTCGGCGGACGTGAAACAGCTAGCGTTATCGCTGACGAGGGTGTCGGGTAAACCGAACGTGGAGAAGACCCTCCTTAACTGTTTGATTGTTGTGGCCGAGGAGGTGCTTGAGACTGGAATGACCTCCAACCACTTGGAGAACGCGTCCACCACGAGGAGGAAAAGCGTTCCCCTGAACGGGCCAGCAAAGTCTACATGTACCCGGGACCAGGGCCCCCTTGCTGTGTCCCACTCCCTAGGTGGCGAGCGAGCCTCTTCTGGCCTTGAGCTTTGGCACGCTTCGCAAGTGCCGACCATGTGTTCGATGTCGGCGTCTAGCTGGGGCCACCAAAAGTAACTGCGGGCCAGCGCCTTTGAGCGGACGATCCCCGGGTGGCTGACGTGCAGCAGTTTAAGCACCCTCGGCCGAAGAGGCGTGGGGATCACTACCCGCTGTCCCCACAAAAGGCAACCCCTCTCTAGGGACAACTCTAGTTTCTTTTTGAAAAATGTGTCGAATTCCGCTGCTGGGGAAGACACGGGCCACCCTTTCTGTACCCAGGAGCAAACTGTGGCCAGCGTTTTGTCCTTGCCTGTCGCTTTGGCGATGTCGGCCGGTACTACTGGAGGGGAGTCTAGAACCTCTATCATTAAGACCTGATGGTCCCTCTCTACTTCGCCCACGTGGCAGCAATCCCGGGGAATGGGGGACCTCGACAGGGCGTCGGCATGGCTGATCTCCCTCCCGGGCCGGTATACCAACGCGTGCTGATACGCGTTGAGAAAAATGGCCCACCTGAGCATTCTCGGGGACAGGATTTGGGGTGTGGGCTTATCTGCGGTGAAAATGCCTAGCAAAGGCTTATGGTCAGTCACTATGGTGAAGGGGCGGCCGTACACAAAATCATGAAATTTCTTGGTCCCCGCAATTATTGCTAGTGCTTCCCTGTCTGTCTGAGCATAGTTTCTCTCCGCTTGGGACAAGGACCTAGAGTAGAACGCTATCGGGGCCTCCCTACCGTTCTCCAGCACGTGGCATAACACCGCCCCCACCCCCACCGGGGATGCATCGCATATCAGGACCACTGGGCGTTTGGGATTGAAGTGGGTTAGTACGGCATCTGATGCCAGGAGTCGCTTCAGGTCATTGAAAGCCTTCTCCTGGTCGTCGCCCCACTTCCATGCCTCGTCTTTTTTTAACAATTTGTGTAGCGGTTCTGCCACGGCTGCCTTCCGCGGGAGGAAGGAGTGGTAGAAGTTGAGCAGTCCGAGGAACGACTGCAACTCGGGCTTGGAGGTGGGGCGAGGGGCCTTCTTGATGGCGGCTACCTTGGATTGGGCTGGCCTTATTCCCTCGGGAGTGACACGGAACCCTAGGAACTCAACCTCTGTAGCGAAGAAGACGCATTTGTCTTTCCGCAACCGCAACCCCGCCTTTTCGAATATTGTCAGGACCTTTCCCAACCTTGTTGCTAATTCGGCCCGGCTCCCCCCTGTAATCAATACGTCATCAAAGTAGGGTAACACCCCCTCTAACCCCTTCAGGAGGCGTTCCACAAGTGACTGGAAGATCCCGGGCGCCGAATTCACGCCGAATTGGAGGCGCGATACCTGGAACGCCCCTTTGTGGGTGACTATGGTCTGCGCAGCAGCTGCGGCGGGGGTCACCGGGAGTTGCTGGTAGGCTTGGGCCAGGTCGAGTTTAGCGAAACACCTCCCCCCGTGTAACCTGGCCAACAAGTGGCTGACTACCGGCACCGGATACGCATTAGGGCGGATCGCCTTATTGATGGTGCACTTGTAATCAGCGCATATGCGGACCTCCCCGTTGGCCTTGAGCGCTGTTACAATTGGAGTTTCCCACTCCGCAGAATCAACAGGGACAAGAATCCCCTGGCCCACCAATTTGTCCAACTCCGCCTCTATTTTGTCCTTTAGTGCGAAAGGCACTCTGCGCGGTTTAAGTCTGATTGGACGTACTCCAGGGTCCAGGTCGAAAGTCACTGGGGGGCCCTTGAATTTCCCGAGCCCCTTTTTAAAAACCTCGGGGTGCGCGTCGCACACGCTCTGTATTGGATCAGTCCCGGCGGCGTGTGCTTCCACGGCGTGTACCCCCCCAATGAACAACCCCAGGGGCTGGAACCATTGAGTCCCGAGGAGGCTGCATTTACCTCCCTTGAGGACGACTAGGGGAAGCGTTGCGGTGTGCTTTTTAAACTGGACCCGGAACTTCCCAACCCCCAACACTGGGATGCGGTTCCCTTGCACGTCCTTCAGTGTGGCCCTCAACGCCTTGAGCTTGGGCCGCATGCGGGGGGCGATTTTCATGAACTCCCCCTGGGAAATAATGGAGTATGAAGAACCCGAGTCCACCTCCATTCTAACAGGGGCCCCTTGTATTACTACCTCAACGAAGTAACGGGGGTGCTCCGTGGAAACGCTGCAAACCGGTGCGTCGTCCTCGCTGTCGTCGGAGATGCGCCCTACTCCGTCCCGCGTCCTCGTGGTCCGGGTGCCATCCTTTGGCCTCGTGGTGCGGTCCTGCCTCGCCGAGCGGTCTGGAGAACTCCTGGTGGCCTCGCGCCGTTTCCGGCAGACCTTGGCGATGTGCCCGCGCCGGCCGCAGTTGTGGCACTTGGCCTTGCGGAATGGGCATTTGGCGCGGGCGCGGGCGGCGCCGCAGCCGTCGCAGTGCCGGCCCTCTCTCTGGACCCTCCGGACGTCCTCGTCGTCGCCGCTCTCCGCAGACGAGTTCGAAACTCGCCGGGCCGCGCGCACCGAGCTCTCTGCCTTTGCGGGCTTCGGGCGCCAGTCCTGAAGCTCGTGCACCCCGGCAGTAGTGGCCTCCGCGGCCTGTGCCGTGTCGAGGACTTGTTGCCACGTGGGAGGCGGCTCCCTTTTCATCAGCGCGCGCTGAGTCTCTGTGTCCCTCAGACCGCAGAGCAGGCAGTCCCGGAGGGTGATGTCGGGGAGCTCCCACTTGCATGGGCCGGCGGCCAACCGCAGGGCCGCGGCGAACTCGTCGACCGATTCCCCGGGTGCCTGGACTCGCCTCCAGAACGCGCTCCGAGCGGGGAACATCGCTATTGCTGGCCGGAGATGGGCGCGCAACGCCGCCAGGAGCTCTGTAGCTTTGAGGTCGCTCACCTTCCTCGGCGCGATCAGGTCCACCAAGGTCCTCTTGGTCTCGTGTCCGAGCATGCGGACGAAAATGGCCCTCTTTTTGGCCTCATCGGAGACTTCGAGCTCCACCAGCGCTGCGTTGAAGTCTATCTCAAACAGCTCCAAGTCTCCCGGCTTCTTGATCTCGTAGCCGGCGCATGTCTTGGTCCCGTGGGCAGCCATATCCCACCTTCGTCGCCAATTTAGTGTATGGGACCAAAGACAACCGGACAACCGAAGGGTTGGTTTAACACAGGTTTATTGCATGAGGTTCCAGTGAAGCATGAGGTAATGGCAGTGATACATCTCAATATATACAGTAGCCCTCTACATTTGAATCTTGTAGCACGGTAGCTCATTGGCTGCTACCGGCGTGGCCTCGCCCAGGCACGCCTCTTTCTTCTGCTACTGAATGCGGGGAAGGTTTTCCCGCGGCTGTCCGTGATTGAGCAATGTGAACCATGTGAGGCTGAATGCTCGCAGCTGCCCTCTATGGGCTGTCTGCTCGCGTTCCTTTACAGCTGATATCGTTTGTATCTGGAGTGGTTACATTGTTGCCTTTACAGTATAATGAACATGCATACATACATACACAACACAGGTAGAACAGTTTTTGGGAAGATGCTTGCAGGCAAGGATCCTCTCATTGTCAGCCAGCTGCATTCTTTTTCCTTGCCATATTAAGGTTACTGTGGTGTTTTTTTAAAAAAGTTAGGAAATCAACGAGCAAGAAGCAGAACTTGGACATGTAGTGGCATGCTGAAGTCATTTCCATACCTGTCAAGTATCCCATGTTGGCTGGGATTTCCCATATTTTAGTGCTCGTTCCTCCCCTTTCCTGCCACTGTACCGTATTTTGAATTGTGGGGAAAGGGGTTACTGCGCATGCACACCCATCGCGAAGGGGTTCTGCGCATGCACAAAGGATTCTGTGTATGTGCAAAGGTTCTGTACATGCACAGATGAGTTATGCACATGTGCAAATGGGTTACTGAGCATGCGCTACTGCACATGCGCAATAATTTCCCGTATTTTCCAGAGCGGCGATTGACAGGTATGCTCATTTCCCTAACTGAGCAGGGTTGATATTCTGTGAATCAGCACACCATCAGAAAGAGCCTCCTCAAAGACTGGTATTTTTGAACCACAATCGGGTGTACCCTGGTAACAGCAACCTTGTGTTGCCGGTTAATCTTTCTCACACTAGGTCAAGTAAAGGTGGCTTTATTTCACATCTGGCCTTGACACGGAAGAAGAAGAAGCATACCATCTTACTGTTCTGCAGGTTTTAAGCTATATGACCGGGATGGTGAACCTTGGCACTCCAGATGTTCTTGAAAAATTTCTGCCGCTTCTGGGCTTTGAAATCTGTGCCAAAAGGAGATGTCCCTTGTCGTGAGGTGATGATGTCAGCCTTGGCATGTGGCACTGGGGGAGTCTGGGAGATGTAGTCATCGCCATGCGGCAAGGGACCTCTCCTTTCGGCGCAGATTTCAAAGCCCAGGAACAATGGAACATTTTCAAACTGTTGCAACCAAGCTCCACAAAGGCTTCTGTTGCCTTGGGGACCAGTGAAGATTGTCCCAAAGCAGCAGGAAGAAAGTGCCGCCGCCATGCTGCCAATGACGATGGACATGTAAGTCCAGGGACCTGGCACACCTCCAGCCCCAGGCGGGAAGCATCGGGGGTGGGTGGGTCTAGCCTCTGATGGGAAAATGTTGAGAACACCTGCCCTAGATAGATTCCCTAGAGCGTTTCTGGACAGCATCAATAAACTTATTGTATGATGTGGGATCTGGATCAGTATCTACCACCCTTCCATCTAGGGCCACTGAAAATTTAGGCCAGTCAGGCTATTAAAGTTGCCTATTATGAACCTAACGGGTTTATTTTGAAAGTTTGATGGTTCAGCAAAGGAAAATTTTGTAAGTCACTGTGCTGTCACTGAGCTCTGTTGTTATTATTTCTACATTGTTCTCTCTGTCACTGCTGTGGCCAGAATCTGGAGATCTGCTCTGGCAAACACTGCACTTCCATATTGCCAGTGGCATCGTTCTGCGATTAATCACATTCTGGGAAATTTAGGGCGATGGATGTTTTAATCCCTGTGAGTTTCTTGCACACATAGTAGGTCACATCTATGTTTATTGCAGAGTTCCTGAAGCAAGCTTTCTTTAACTGAGAATATTCTCTAAACGTTGGCCGATATTACTGTCCATTTGGGCCCTGAGAAGGGCCATTGGTTAAAATGTCTCTTTGTAGTAATTTCTGCTCAAAAAAGGGTGCTTCTGGATTGAAAGGATTAGCCGGTGACAACCACCCTTGCCCAGGGGACGACCGATCACTGAAATAGCAGTTTTCGGGGAGGATCCTTTCATGTTCCCCAACCATTGGTATCTTTGCCAAACTTTGCTCCCTCTCTCAAATTATTTCAGTGGGTCAGTCCTCTTGTGTCTTTCAGTGCTGAGTAATGTACACACACAACCGATCTATGTATGCCATTGAGAAAGAGTGATTCTAATATTTTTAATAATATAAAACAGTGCTTTCCTTGGGGCGGTGGGTATCCAAGAGAATGTTTCCGGTGCCCGCTGCTTCTTCTGTGGCTACCCCTGTCTCTCACACAAGCATGGTCTTTCATATCTCTGTCGTTTCCTATTGTTGTTGGCAATGAACTGAAGGCCTGCAGTCTCCTGGGATCTCTGCAGCATTTGGATAAACATTGCCTCTTTCTTCTGGAGAACATCCGCCCTCCCTGATACCAAGGTTACTGACTGATGGTCACGTTGCACATTTTATAGAGGCATGTTGGGGTGACATTTTATGGTTCTCAAGTAGTATTTCCAGAACACACTGATTTCCACAGAACTTTTCTGTCTCTCAGATAACCGGTTTGAGAAATTTCTGGTATGGACATGGAAGTTTATAATTTCCATTCACTTTCATGTGTATAGAGTTTAGGGTCTTTCCAAGGAAAGAATGCTTTTTCTCTGTAAAGGATTAGTAAAGGTAAAGGCTGCCCTATGCTTGAAAGTGAGTCATATCCGCCTCTAGGTTTCAGTGCTCATTTCTGTTTATAGCCAAAGAGCTAGTGCTGCCTGCATCAGCCGACTTTTCCATGGACATGTGGTAGGCATGGATAGACACCGGAGTGCATGGAACGCTGATCGCCTTCCACCTAAGTGGTACCTACTTATCTACTTGCAATTTCTTGCTTTTGAACTGCTAGGTTGGCAGGCTTAGGTCAGTCCAATATCTGTTGTTTATTCTTGTTGTGTCCTAAAGCCTGTGCCTTTAAACAATGTACCTATCCATGTGTATCCAATGTAACCTCTTCTATGTGTAACAATGTAACCTCCAGCTGAATCACTGTAACCTTAATAGGACGCGAGCTAGTGACCACTAGATGGCAATAGCGAGCGTCCAAGCTCATTGGTCCAAGACTCACCTAGAACAACAGCGCGGGAAGATTCCCGCCACTACCTTCACCTGGACAAGAAGGGCGTGACCTGCAATGACGTCACGCAGCCTGTAGCCAATAGGCTATCAAGGAGCCACATTCAAATGTATAGCCACTGTATATATTGAGCTGTTCGTCCGCCATTACCTCATGTTCCCTCTGACCAGCATGTAATAAAGTTGTGTGAAGCAAGCTCTTCGGCTGTCCTCGTGTCTTTGGTCCCATGCACTAAATTGGCGACGAAGGTGGGATAATGGCTGCCCATGGGACCAAGACATACGCCGGTTTCGACATCAAGAAACCGCAAGATTGGGAACTCTTCGAAATGGACTTCCAAGGTGCGCTGGTGGAGTTCGATGTGACGGACGAGGCAAAGAAGAGAGCCATCCTCACCAGAATGCTCGGGCACGACGGAAAGAGAGTACTGATTGACCTCATCGCACCCAGAAAAGGCGGCTGAATTCAAGGCAAAGGAGCTCCTGACGGTGCTGAGAGACCATTTCTGGCCCTCAGTAGCGATGTTTCCCGCTCAGAGCGCGTTTTGGAGGCGAGTCCAAGCGCCTGATGAGTCGGTCGCCGCTTTTGTAGCGGCCCTGCGCCTGGCTGCCGGCCCGTGCAAATGGGAAAATTTGGAAGTCACCCTCAGGGACTGCGTGCTATGCGGCCTGAAGGACGCCGAGATTCAGCGCACGCTAATGAATCAGGAGCCGCCCCCCACGTTGCAGGAGGTCCTGAAAGCGGCACAGGCCGCGGAAGCCACGAAGGCAGGGGTGCAAGAGCTCCAGGACTGGCGGCCGAGGGCCGACAAAGCAGAGAGTTCGGTGCACGCAGCCCGGCGAACTTCGAAATCGTCCGCCGAAAGCAGCGACGACGAGGACGTCCGGAGGGTCCGAAAGGAGGGCCGGCGTTGCGACGGCTGCGGGGCGGCTCACGACCGTGCCAGGTGCCCGTTCAGAAAGGCCGAATGCCACAACTGTGGGCGACGTGGGCACATAGCCAAGGTCTGCAGACAACGGCGCAAGGACCGGAGGAGCTCGCCTGACCGCCCAGCAAGGGACCGGAGGAGCTCGCCCGACCGCCCAACGAGGCCAGACCGCTCGTCGAGACCAAAGGATGACGCCCGGCCCACGAGGAAGCAGGATGGCATGGGCCGCATCTCCGACGACAGCGCCGCCGCCGCCCCGGTTTTCAGCGTGTCCTTGGGACACCCCCGCTACTTTGTTGAGGTACTGGTGCAAGGGGCCCCTGTTAGGATGGAGATTGACTCTGGCTCCTCTTACTCCATTATTTCCCAGAGGGAGTTTTTGAGAATTGCCCCCCGTGCACGGCCCAAGCTCAAAGCGTTGAGGTCCACGCTTCGGGACGTGCAAGGGAACAGTATCCCGGTGTTGGGGGTTGGGAAGTTCCAGGTTCAGTACAAGCGGCACGCCGCGGAACTCCCCCTAGTCGTTCTTAAGGGAGGTAATTGCAGCCTCCTCGGGACTCAATGGTTTCAGCCCCTGGGTCTGTTCATTGGGGGGGGGGGGTGCACACCGTTGGGTCTGACCCGATACAGGAGGTGTGCGATGCGCACCCCGAAGTCTTCAAGAAGGGACTTGGGAAATTCAATGGACCCCCAGTAACGTTCGACCTGGACCCGGAGGTCCGCCCAATCAGACTTAAACCGCGCAGGGTGCCTTTCGCACTCAAGGACAAAATAGAGGCGGAACTGGACAAATTAGTGCGCCAGGGGATTCTTGTTCCTGTTGATTCCGCGGAGTGGGAAACTCCAATTGTCACAGCATTGAAGGCCAATGGGGAGGTTCGCATTTGCGCCGATTATAAGTGCACCATTAATAAGGCAATCCGCCCTAATGCGTACCCGGTGCCGGTGGTCAGCCATTTGCTAGCCAGGTTACATGGGGGAAAGTGTTTCGCCAAGCTCGACCTGGCTCAGGACTATCAGCAACTCATGGTAACCCCTGCCGCAGCTGCTGCACAGACCATAATCACGCATAAGGGGGCGTTCCAGGTGACGCGCCTCCAATTCGGCGTGAACTCGGCGCCTGGAATTTTCCAGTCGCTCGTGGAACGCCTCCTCAAAGGGCTGGATGGCGTTTTACCATATTTTGATGACGTATTGATAACGGGGGGGAGTGAGGTTGAGTTGGCTAAAAGGCTAAACAAGGTCCTGGTGGCGTTCGAACGGGCGGGGTTGAGGTTGCGAAAAGACAAATGCGTCTTCTTCGTGAAGGAGGTTGAGTTCTTAGGGTTCCGAGTAACTCCCGAGGGGATCAAACCGTCCAAATCCAAGGTTGCCGCCATCAAGAAAGCCCCTCGCCCCTCATCCAAGCCCGAGCTGCAGTCGTTCCTAGGGCTCTTAAATTTCTACCACTCCTTCCTTCCACGGAAGGCTGCGGTGGCCGAGCCGCTTCACAAGTTGCTCAAGAAAGATGCGGCATGGATGTGGGGCGATGACCAGGAGAGGGCATTCACGGAGCTAAAACAACTCCTGGCGTCCGACGCCATTCTGACCCATTTCGACCCCAAACGGCCGGTGGTACTGATCTGTGATGCATCCCCGGTGGGGGTGGGGGCAGTGTTATGCCACGTGCTGGAAAACGGGAGGGAGGCCCCAATAGCGTTCAACTCCAGGTCGCTGTCCCAAGCGGAGAGAAACTACGCCCAAACAGACAGGGAGGCGCTGGCGATAGTTGCGGGGACCAAAAAATTTCACGATTTTCTGTACGGCCACCCCTTCACCATCGTGACCGACCACAAGCCCCTACTAGGCATTTTTACCACAGATAAGCCCTCGCCACAGATCCTGTCCCCGAGAATGCTTAGGTGGGCCATTTTTCTCAACGCCTACCAGCACGCGTTGGTGTACCGGCCCGGGAGAGAAATCAGCCATGAGGACGCTCTGTCGAGGTCCCCCCTCCCCCTGACGCCCAGCCAGGTGAGCAAGGGGGAGCGGGACCATCAGGTTCTCATGATAGAGGTACTGGATTCGCCCCCCGTAGTGCCCGCTGACATTGCCGCAGCGACAAGAAAGGACAAAACGTTGGCGGCGGTTTGCTCCTGGGTACAGAAAGGGTGGCCGGCGTCCTCCCCAGCAGAGGAATTCGCCCCATTTTTTAGGAAGAAGCTGGAACTGTCCCTAGAGAGGGGGTGCCTCTTGTGGGGGCAGCGGGTGGTGGTCCCTACATCCCTTCGACCGCGGGTGCTTAAACTGCTGCACGTCAGCCACCCCGGAATCGTGCGCTCCAAAGCGCTGGCCCGTAGCTATTTTTGGTGGCCCCAGTTAGACGCCGACATCGAGCACATGGTCGGCACTTGTGAGAGTTGCCAATGCTCCAGACCAGAGGAGGCCCGTCTTCCCCACAGGGAGTGGGACGCGGCTAAGGGGCCGTGGTCCCGGATACACATAGACTTCGCGGGCCCGTTCCGAGGAACCCTGTTTCTCCTTGTTGTGGACGCCTTCTCCAAGTGGTTGGAGGTCGTCCCAGTCACGAGCACCTCCTCGGCCGCGACAATTAAGCATTTGCAGATAATTTTTTCCACGTTCGGCATACCCGACACCCTAATTAGCGATAACGCTAGTTGTTTTACGTCTGCTGAGTTCAGGGCATTCACAGAGATTAACGCCATCCGGCACATCACCTCCGCCCCTTTCCATCCGGCCACCAATGGCCAAGTGGAGCGCCTCGTCCGCACCACGAAGGACGCGCTGCGGCGCATGGGTCCCGGGGACCTCAACCTGCAAGTGTGTCAGTTTCTGCTAGGATACAGGGTGACCCCGCTAGCATCAGGCTACTCCCCTGCGGAGCTTCTAATGCGCAGGAAGTTGACCACCATACTCACGAGACTAGATCCCACGAGAGTTGAGGACAAGGGGAGGAACATAGGGTTAGAAGCCACCAAGAGTTTCAGCGTGGGTGCCCCGGTACATTGCAGGAACTACGCCAGCGCGGGGCCAGCCTGGGTGCCGGGGTTGGTCGTGGAACAAACCGCCCCCGTTTCGTACCGCGTGGAGACCAACACAGGTCTACTTTGGCGGCGGCACGCGGACCAGCTCCGGAGCCGGGTCCCAGGAAATCAGGCCGCCGAAAAAACAAAGTCAGCGTTAGGGTTCTCCCCCACCCATTTAGCCCAAGGTGGAGGAGAGGGGGGTCCAGAGTCCCCACCAAGGGGGGAGGAGAAGGAATTCATCTTCATAGATATCCCGCGGGATCCCCCAACAGAGTTTGATTTTGATTTTCAGAACCGGGGGGGTTTTTCGGAGTGGTCCCCCACCCATCCAAGCGAGAAGAGGGGTTTTACGTTAGCCCCTAGTGCCCCCGGTTCAACCACAACGGAATCTACCCTTTCCCCTAAAACTGCAAAACCACAGTAAGCCGCTAACAAGTCTCCCTCTCCCATTACATGACAAGGGTCCAGGGAACAAGGAAGCGGGAGTGGCCCCCGGGTGGGCCAACCCACATCGCGGCCCAAACGCGAGTGCAATAAACCATCTTGGCTAAGAGACTTCGTCTCATCCTAGGGGGGAGGGGTGTTGTGTCCTAAAGCCTGTGCCTTTAAACAATGTACCTATCCATGTGTATCCAATGTAACCTCTTCTATGTGTAACAATGTAACCTCCAGCTGAATCACTGTAACCTTAATAGGACGCGAGCTAGTGACCACTAGATGGCAATAGTGAGCGTCCAAGCTCATTGGTCCAAGACTCACCTAGAACAACAGCGCGGGAAGATTCCCGCCACTACCTTCACCTGGACAAGAAGGGCGTGACCTGCAATGACGTCACGCAGCCTGTAGCCAATAGGCTATCAAGGAGCCACATTCAAATGTATAGCCACTGTATATATTGAGCTGTTCGTCCGCCATTACCTCATGTTCCCTCTGACCAGCATGTAATAAAGTTGTGTTAAGCCAGCTCTTCGGCTGTCCTCGTGTCTTTGGTCCCATGCACTAAAATTCTCCACCAATTTTACAATAAACTGGTGGTCATTCCAAGTGTGAGACTTATCCCAGTTGGGCAGGGTCATTATTAGGACCAAAGAAAATGTTGCAACATGCAGAGCGAACTGTCATGTCCTCCAAAACTCTGTGTTCTGTGCGGTTATTGAGCAAAACTGGGGAAAGTGCAGAAAGAGACAGAAAAAGCTGGGCATGCTATATATGATAGTAAAGGTTTCCCTTGCTCGAAAGCCAGTCGTATCCGACCGTAGGGTTCACTGCTCATCTCTGTTTCAAAGCCGAAGAGCCAGCGCTGTCTGCTTCTGCAGACATTTCCATGGTCATGTGGCAGGCATGACTAGACACTGGAGTACACAGAACACTGTTTACCTTCCCACCGAAGTGGTCCCTATTTAAAGGTAAAGGTTTCCCTTGCTCGAAAGCCAGTCGTATCCGACTCTAGGGTGCAGTGCTCATCTCTGTTTCTAAGCCGAAGAGCCAGCGCTGTCTGCTTCTGCAGACGTTTCCGTGGTCATGTGGCAGGCATGACTAGACACCGGAGCGCACGGAACGCTGTTACCTTCCCACCAAAGTGGTCCCTATTTATTTACTTGCAATTTCTTGCTTTCGAACTGTTAGGTTGGCAGGAGCTGGGACAAAGATGGGAGCTCATTCCGTCCTGCAGTACTCAGGAATTGAACTGCTGACCTTCCGCCTCCCAGTCAGCATCTTAGCCACTTGAGCCACTGCAGATCCCTGGCTATATATGATAGATGACAGTAATACAGTATTTCAGCTTTAGCAATTTCAGCTTTAGGTAGACTACTACTCCCATCCACTCCCAGATGGTTGTGGCAATGGGATCTTTATTCCATTATGCCTAAAGGATCCCATTGTGGAGAAGGGTGCACAAAATATTAGGTGCTTTTATGCCCATTTTCTGCCTTTGAAGTATTAGCAAGTGAGCCTGGTCTTATTAGTCAGAGAATCTTCCCGGCCGTCTTCTATAACCCATTGGTCTTCCTTCCTTCCTTCCTTCCTTCCTTCCTTCCTTTTCTATCTCGATCAAGCCATGCATTAACAAAGCAGTCACTTTGATTCTTGGGGTGGAAATACAATATATAATGTTGAATATAGCCATCATTGCTAGTCTGGCCAGGTTATCCTGCTATGATAATAGAGTAGACCATACTGCCAGCAACTCAACGCTGAGTGTCAGGTGGCGGTAAACTAATCTGACAACCCGAAGGACTAACAGCCTAGGATGGCAACATCCATAGGGAAGGGTGATGGTCCCCAAGTGGATTAAACCCCACTTGAATCCATCTTGATGGAGGGCAGCAGCTTCATCAATACTGGCCTGGGGCTGATGAGGACTTTGTGTGCCAAAAGGGCTCCGGACAAGAAAGTGACTCACGGAACTGGTACATGTGTTATGCTGTGATGTGGGAGGCAGATGAAAGGCCACTGCATCATATTCTCAGGATAATTCTAATGGCTGATCACCATGAGGATCGCCAGTATTTGGATTCGGATACAGCAGCAGAAGAAGGATAACCATTATTAGTATTATTCTCATGTGTATTATGCATTTAAATACATCTGTAAATCCCATATTAAAATACTTCCATTAACTCCCAAGTTTTGGTAGTGAGATCCGATCTTGTTAAACCTGAGCAAAAAAACAGGATATTTTCTCTCAGAAATAAGTGAGGTGAAGGGAGGGGACTCACAACTTTCCTCCACAAACACTTGAACACTTTGTGCATAACAAAAATGGTGTCTTTGAGCTCCAATTCATGGTTTGCTTGTTCCGCCAGACTTCCCTAAATTCTTTATAATCTAGTCACCGACGTCATTAAACTCTTAAATAACCTCTGGGCTCATGTTCAAGAATATGTAGGTCTTTATTTACTCCTTCCTTCATTTTGTATCTCTTAAATGGCTGCATACATAAATAAATCCTGGGTGTTCTTAATCGTGAAGGCTATATTTCATAGAGATGGATGCCGGCAAGACTGGTAAAATCTATTTCTGTTCTGAGTGAAAGCATTCTCTGCTTTCCATTTGGTCTCTTGTAAGCTCATTGTCTCTAAAGCCGAAGACAACTTTGCCTCAGAAAACATTATCAGGCTGACTAATGAGTAGTTCTGTACCATTTTAAAGGGGCTGGTCTTGTTTAGAGCATCAAGCTACACATTACACATAACCTGTCACTGGATCTGAAATCATGTTAATATTCAAGCAAGGTGTCTAAGGTAGTCTTCTGTGCAGGGCCGGCATCAGAAATTTCCGGGCCCGGTAAGCACTCCCCCAAATGTTGGCCATGCCCCTGTGGTTTTCTGCGCATGGTTTGTTTGCACATGCGTACATCAGTGGTTTCCTGGCGCCGCCACACCCCTGTGGTTTTCTGAGTATGTGTTGTTTGTTTGCGCGTGCGCACATCATTGGTTTCCTGGTGCTGCCGGGCCCCCATCATCTCCGGGCCAAGGACGGGAGTCCTGATGGTCCCCCCCTGATGGCGGCCCTGCTTCTGTGTGTTGCAATCAGTCTTACAAAGGAAGAGAATGGTTATTGCTTGAGGACTAATTGCAAAATAAAGCAAGCTCATCGCAAGTTACTATTTGGGAAGTGTGTTTGACAATCACACACAATCGGCACTTAAGGAATCCCCTCTTCTCATAACACTGCATCACCAAAAAAAAATTGTCTGCTACTTGGTCTAATCCATGTGTCCTATACTAAATCAAGTGCGCTGAATCCAAATCTGAAGTCCGATTCTGCCTAGGATGTTGGGATCTTGAGTAAGCAAATCTCACCCTCTTGGTTATGATCTTGCATTGATCATGTGGGGTATATTTGCCACAAATGTAGCAAAAATTGTCCAGTTTATTAACACAGCTGTGCCTACTCATCTTTAGCTCAAAACAGACTCTCTATCGCCTAGCTGTACTATCCAGTAAGATGGTTTTGAACTAGAGACAAGCCCTTGGTCCATCTCCCCTTATATATCTATTTCTGATGTCAGCTCACTGACTTGCCCAAACATGCCCGGCCGCTGCTGGAACATGCATGCCACCAGGGAACATGATTCAGCTGAGGTGGCAGCAGGCATAGTGGTAGCTGCAACTGTTATAATATTCCTATGTAAAAATACATTACACAATACCATTTGAACAGCTATAGCATGCCTATAGCTTAAACTCTGTACATGATAGGCAAATTCTGAGTTCAGATTTGAAATCAGCACACTCGATAGCATGTTAATCACATGTGTTATTCCCAGTGGTGGGATTCAATTGTTTTACTACCTACTCTGTGGGCGTGGTATGGTGGGCGTCGCCTGGGGAAAGCCATGTGTTGTACCTGAATTAGGACTACTTTATTTCAAAACATGGATGGAATATTATAAATTAGCTGGAATTTCTGTTACCGGTTCTGGTGAACTGGTGCGAACCTGCTGATGCCCACCAATGGTTATTCCCAGTAGCAAAATCATTGTTGTGCAGTATAATGAATTATCTGTCACATATGAGGTTTGTGCCCAGGCTATCTGGTGGACTCTGCAGCTCCCCTTTTGAATCTCTTTGTCTTTTAAGATCTTTAGGAGGGGCTCCTCCCTCAACCCTGTCATTCTCAGGTTAGAATGACATTTTTAATTGCTACATGCAGAATTTGGAACTGCTTTCCAATGGTGGGTAGATTAGTTCTCTTAAAGCTATCCTCTCACATTTCCAGGCAAATAAAGGCCATTTTAGGCACCTTTTTGGCAATTGAACCAGGAAGGGTTTTTAAAGAGAATGTTGCAGGTTTTTATAATGCACTTTTGTCTGAAGTGTTTCAATACAGCAGTTGTTTTTATTTGCTGACATGTTTATTTGAGATTTAGTATTATAAATTAATGAAGGTTTTTAACCATATCTATTCAACCATTTTGTATGCTGCCTTGGAGCCCTGTGTGGTCAGAAAGCTTTCAATAAAATAAAATAATAAAATAAAATAAAATAAATAGTTGGATCTTCAAAGTGACTGCTCCTTTTCCCAAGACATTTTGCATCACATGGGTTAAGACATCATTATTTTGATTGCTGTTGTTCATGAAGCCTGATTCAGTTCTTTACCTGCAGAAAATTTTAATAGGCTGGTCACATAGATGTTTACTTCCTCGTATCAATACAGTCATTTCTGCCTGTGTGTTAAAAACTGATGTTCAAAAACAGCATATACAGAAGCTGGTACTGACAGGGCAAGTGAAGATTCCCCGTGCCCGGTTGGGCATCAGTGGCTTCTGGCAGAGGTTAAACCAGTGAGCAAACTCCTGGCCTCTGGCCCTTGTCAGGGCATAAGGGGGGTGAATTAATGATAGGGATTAATTCGGCCGCTTGTAGCCTGACCGACGATTCTGCCGAGCAAGCATCCTGCAGACCCCAGTTATCCATTAGAGTAATCACTCATCCTCTGGCCAAGGTAATCCCCGGTGTAAATATCAGCCATATTTACCCTTGCTTAAACCCTAAACAATGGTCTTCCTTGCTCCATGTTTGTCCAAGTTAATTAACTCCCCTTTGAGAGGTTTCCCATTAACCCGGGTACGTGGGTGAGGTAATTTTCCTGTCCGATGACAGTTTTGCCACCGTTGCGCTTTCCTCCCTATAAATGATGCTGCCTTTTTCCAATAAAGTACTGATCTGATCTCGCTCCATTTGCCTCATGTCGTCACTTGATCAGTCTCCTCCGGGACATTAAGGCCACCCCAGTGGCCCCAATTCCTACATCTGGTGACCCCGAGACGTGATTTACTCGTGAGTAAAGCGGCCCAGGAGAGGTCTACTCACGAGTAGCGAACCACGCGGTCCGGTTTGACGCTTGAACCGCGACCTGTCCGCCCGGAGGACAGCGCGGCACTCTGGCCGGCAGCCAGTCGGTCAGCAGGACGGCCAGCGGCGAGGCATTCCAAGAGAGGCATTCCTGCACTTTGCTCCCGGCTTTCGGGGAGACTTGCGCCAAAGGGAAAAACGCGTTCCGCTCAGGGCAGCTGTGAGCCCCTGACAGCGCAGAGGCCGCCGAGGGCCCGTGGCAGGAGGCCACGCTCCGAGCTCCACCCAGACGATCGTCGCCAAAACCAGTTACCTTGCCCCCAGACGCGTCAACCCGTCCCGAGGAGGAAACTTCGGAGGACCACTCGCAGGTAATATGGGGACTTGTTCTCAGGGACAGAGTCCGTCCGCTAGCCAAAAAACTCGTGAGGAAGAGTTTAAAATCCTGGCCAGGGTATTTAAGTTACGCTTTCACAGCAGGGAACTAGCGAGACTTTTGGCGTACCTTAGGGAGCACTGCCTGCTTTACCCAGAAGTAGGTACGTTAACCCTACAGCTCTGGGATCGGATAGGAGACTGCATTCAGCAACCCCCGAAGGCCCCAGGAGGGATAGTTAGCACATGGAGGAAGTGTAGGAGACTCTTAGAGCAGATCGAGCCAGTCCGGATAGAAGCGGAAGAACCCCCGTTAGAGAAGTCATCAGTCCAGCCAGTCGAGCCGACTGCGCCCACCGCACTCTATCCGACATTCAAGTACCAGCAGAGTAGCATAGGGAGCCTTCCCGCGGTGACAGCTGCAGACGTCACCGAGGGAATGCAGGGCATGAGAAGCGCAGGCGCTCCTCTGACAGCTTCGGGTTCCTGAGTTACCAAGAGTCCCCTTCAGCGCACAATTGGAGAGGAGATTAGGAAGGGGGAATTGCCAGCAGAAGAGCTAGCTGAGCTCAGACAGATATGTCCAATCCGCATGGAAATGGACGCGCTCACGGGCGCACAGCAGATTGTTCATTCCCCAGTCCCGTATAAGCTGCTCATGGCTATGCGGAAGGCAATTGCAGAAACAGGGCTCCAAAGTCGTTTTACTAGGGGCACGCTTCAGCAGGTGTGCGAGACCACCATGTGGATCCCCCATGATTGGAAAGCCGTCATGAGGATGATGCTGACCCCTAGCCAGTACATGATCTGGGACAGCGAGTTCCGCCTAGAGGCGCAAACTCGGGCTGCCAGGATGGGAGGCGCGGTGCTTCCTGAGCAGCTGTATGGCTCGGGTAATTTCGAGTCAATCAATGCTCAGATCAACCTGCCTCTCGCCACTCTCGAGATGTCAGCCGAGGCAGCCTTTAGGGCTTACTTTAAGATCCCAGCCACTGACAAAGCGGCTAAAAATTACACCTCCATTAAGCAGGGAGCCCAGGAACCCTACATGGACTTCATCAATCGCCTGGAAGAAGCCATTAGCAGGCAGATTGACAATGAGCAAGCCCAGGAAGAGCTCATGATTAAGTTAGCCAAGGACAATGCCAACTTGGACTGCCGTAGAATCTTGCAGTCCCTAGGCAATCGTCCTGACTTGACCCTATCGGACATGATTAGAGCTTGCGCCGACGTTGGCACAGAATCCTATAAGATGGGTCTGCTAGCGGCAGCGGTGCAAGGAGGGAGAAGACCTAACGGTAAGAGCAAAGGAGCATGCCACAATTGTGGCAAGATCGGTCACTTCGCTAGGGAGTGCCGTTCCAAGGGAGGCGGACAAAAGTCCGGCCGTCCCAAGGCTCCGAACACCCTCTGTCCGAAGTGCAAGAAAGGCTATCATTGGGCCAGGTATTGCCAGAATTCGGGAAACCGGAACACGGGCATGTCTCTGGCCCCAGTCCAAACAGAGGCGTCCTTCACCCAGAACTCCCCAGAGCCAGAGTAGAGTCCAGCCCCATCCCAGACATTGCAAGGGCACAGGCCAGCCCCAGGGGCAGCGCGGGACTAGAATTGACTTGCCAGGCGGACGTCACATGCGACCTGCCAGGCACAGTCTATCTGGTCGATTCCCAGTACATGGGACCCCTGCCCAGAGGCTTTATAGGTTTAGTTTTGCCCCGTAGTGTAGCTGGTGCACGTGGAATTTTCATAATTCCAGGAGTCATCGACTCCAATTTTTCAGGCGTTCTCCAAGTTCAGCTTTAGACACACCTGCCCCAAACCATCCCTAAAGGAGACACCTTAGCGCAACTGATCATGGTTCCTTGTCGCTTGCCAGCAGAGAACCAGGGAGGGCTCAGTGACAGCTTCGAGTCCCGGTCAGAGGACCGCTCGAGCGCCAGTGAGGCAGCGCAAGGATACCAGGTCTTAGCGACAGTGGAGACCAACATTGAGTGGAAACAGCGCCCGGTTATTGAGGTATTTCTTAATAATCGATCATTCTCAGGCCTGTTAGATACCGGAGCTGATGTGTCCGTGATAAGCAGAAGCCATTGGCCAAGGGAGTGGGCCATTGAGCCGGTCTCCGATGTGTGGGGGGTAGGCGGTGTCCAGGAAGCGTTTAGGAGCCGAGAGTGGGTAGAAGTCACAATCCCAAGGGCTGAGGGCACGGCGGTAATTCGACCGCACATTCTTGACGTGCACATCAACCTTTGGGGGCGAGACATTCTGCAGCAGTACGGTGCTACGCTTACCTTTGGGTAATGGCGTTGCCACTTAAATGGCTCACCGATACTCCGGTCTGGGTAGAACAATGGCCGGTAGTGGGAGAGAAATTGGTTGCTCTCAAGCAGCTAGTTAAGGAACAGCTAGACGCAGGACACATAGAGCAGTCCACAAGTCCTTGGAATCCGCCAATTTTTGTTATTAAGAAGAAGTCGGGGAAGTGGCGACTCCTCCACGATCTCAGAGAGATCAATAAATGCATACAGCCAATGGGTCCGCTTCAATGCGGCATCCCGAATCCGAACATGATTCCCGAGGGGTGGGAGATCCTAGTCGTAGATCTCAAGGATTGCTTTTATACAATCCCCTTAGACCCCAGGGACCGGGAGAGGTTTGCCTTTACCGTGCCGGTCGTGAACCACAGTGAGCCTACGCAGCGTTACGCGTGGAAATTTTTGCCACAGGGCATGCTCAATTCGCCCACTTTGTGCCAAATTTACGTTCACGACGCACTGGCAAAGTTTCGAAACCTCTACCCACAAGCCTTAGTTTGTCACTTTATGGATGATATTTTGGTAGCGTTGCCAAAACTTGGCAGCGAAGTGTTTTCAGACCTCCAGGCCAGCCTGGGGGACAAAGGGTTACTCATTGCCCCGGAGAAAGTGCAGAGAACCGAGCCCTTCTCATACTTGGGCCATCGACTTCTCCGCTCTTTCGCAGCACCAGTTTTGCCTCAGATTAATTTACAGGACTCAGTCACCTTGGTAGAATTACAGCAGGTTTTAGGGAACATTAATTGGGCCAGACCGTATTTTCGATTGGATACGGATCTTCTGAAACCGCTCTTCTTGCTGCTAACGCTAGGTAAGCAGCCAGCAGACCGGATAAAAATTTCTCGAGACGCGCGCTTGGCGCTCGAGAAAGTTAACCAAGCTCTCAGCCAAAGATGGGTAGATAGGATCGCCCAGGGGCCCTATGCCCCAATCCTGAATCTGTACATCGTGCGATCGGGATCCATGTTCACTGGGGCACTAGGAGTAGACTCAGAGAAGGGAGCGAAAATTGTGGAGTGGGTGTACTTGCCTAACACCTTATCTCGGAACATTGTTCCGCCCCAAGAACTGGTCTCCGCGGTGATCTACCGCGGCAGGCTGAGAGCTAGGGACATTTCTGGGCACGATTTAGCCAAGATCGTAGTCCCGTTCACCAAGGAACAAATTCAGCAGTTGATGCAGCTAGGTGACTCGCTTCCGATAGCTTTGGAAGGATTCACTGGAAGCTTGGCATACCATTTGCCTAAAGACCCCAGACTCGTCTCGCTTCAAACAGGAACAGTCAGCTTGTTCGAATTGCTCTCGCTGGTCCCACTTCAGGGGGCCAGAACAGTTTTTTCTGATGGCGGACGCACTTATGGTGTCCTGACCTGGCAGGAGGGCGAAGCTTGGCACACGCTGCTAACTCTTCCACAGAAGTCCGTACAGCGGGCGGAGTTGGCGGCCGTGAACCTTGCCTTGCGCACCTTCGCCAAGGAACGTTTAAATATCATAACTGACAGCCTGTATGTTAGGAATTTGCTTCACAGTCTACCGGGAGCTTACATCACTCCCGCGATAGACAAGAATCTGCTTAGCCTGTTTCTCACGGCTCAATTTCATTTGCGAAACCGCACGGAGCCGCTCTATATTGCCCACATCCGCAGTCATCAAGACCTACCGGGTCCGATTTCCGCGGGCAATAGCAGAGCGGATGCGGCGGCAAAGGAAATTCAGCAACGTTCAGTTTTGGGAGTTTTCACTACTCCAATTCAAAGTCATGCCTTTTTTCACCAAAACGCCAAGGCACTCGCCAGACAGTTCAATTTGCCACTTTCGCAAGCCCAGGGTATAGTACGCTCTTGCCAGCATTGCGCAGGGGCACCGGGGGGGCCCTCGTGGGGGGTTAACCCGCGGGGGACAGAGTCCAATCAGGTGTGGCAAATGGACGTCACGCATGTGCCGCAGTTTGGCAGATGGCAGTACATGCACGTCTGCATAGACACTTTTTCCCAGTTCGGTTGGGCGACGGCGCAGAAGGGGGAGACTGCCTCCCATGTGGAGCAGCATCTCCTGTCCTGCATTGCGGCAATGGGCAAGCCGCGGCACGTGAAAACGGACAACGCCCCGTCCTACTGCTCTAGGCAGTTGGCCACCTTCATGGCCACCTGGGACATCAAGCATACATTTGGCATTCCCTACAATCCGCAAGGGCAGGCGATTGTAGAACGGGTCAATCGGACGCTAAAGTCCTATATTGACAAACAAACAGAAAGGGGGGAGCCACCAGCCCTCCCCAAATCACAGGGAGAAGCACAGTTTTGTCTGAATAAGGTATTGTTCACATACAATCACCTCAATGTTTTTTCGGACTGTACGCCGCAGGAGAAGCACTTCCGCCGTTCGGAAGCTCTCCCGCGACCTATGGTCCGGTACCGAGTGCCACCGGACCCATCCTGGAGGGGCCCGGTGCCGCTCATAACCTGGGGGAGAGGGTATGCTGCAATTATGTCTCCAACAGGTGTCGTGTGGATTCCGGCCCGGTGCGTTAAGCCCCATCTGGAACCTCATGGCGTGGACCCAGACCGACCCGAGTCCGATCCCGGAGATGGAGGACCTCACTCTGACTGAGGAGACCCACCAGGAGAAGCGGCGGCTGCGGACCCAAGCGCAGAGGATCACCTGGGGGATGGTCAAGACCCTTTGCAGAGAGGCCGATGACGCCCTCCAACGCGAGGAGATGGAGCCGACACCGGAGCACTTCGTTGCAGCAGTCTTTGCCCAGATTAATGCCAACTCCGTGATCTTCACGTTCATCCTGGCCCTCGCCCTGCTTTTGGGGGGAGGCGTTCAGGCCGCTCCACTTCAGGCCAACGGCCTGCCGCCCGGTGAAGACCTTTCAGCACGGATGCACTACAACTTGTGGGCAAGGTTGGCGGGTCTCGTCAACCAGTCCGATTTTTGCCTGAAGCAGGACATTGGTTCTGCCTCAATCCTCAGCACCTGTCTCATCCCAGTGTGCCACACTCTCGACGCACGCGCCAGGGATGGTGACTGGCTGTTGAAGAAGATTTTTGGACCGCACCTCCCTGCGACTTTTGCAGCCTACGCTCGCTGGGGGGGATTGCGGCTCACCATGACTTTGCCGGCTGATGCAGCCACTCTTCACACCCCGCGAGTGGCGGCCAGCCCGAACTCTACTTGTGCGCAAATAATCGGCTGCGCCACAGGCGGCCAGACCCAGCGCAGCTGCCTCGATACCGGCAGCAGCAACTGGACTTGTGCAAACCCAGAAACAATTGGTTCGTTACCTGCCCATATCACCCTACCCTCAGGGTGGTTCTTCACATGTAATCAGTATACCTTCAATTATATTCCTGCAAATGTATCAGATTCCACATGTTGCCTTAGCCGGTTGACACTGTTGCTCCCCACTAGGGATATGGTTGCCCCAAGCACAAATGTTTCTAATGTTCCACATGTTTCAAATGTTTCAAATGCTTCTGCACCCATCAGGCACACTCGCACCACCCAACTAGACAGCTCATGTGACAGCAGCTTTAGAGTCCTAAGCCCGGCCGAATACGTCTCACTATCAGTCAGTATAGTTGGCGTGCCAGGCTTAGCCGTCGGCAACGCACGGAGAATTGGTCGCTTGGCTTGCGGTTTGGCAAAAGCCATCAACCATACCTCCACAGCGATAGCGCTCCTCAATCAGGAGCAGGCGGAACTTCGCCATGCCATCCTCGATAATCGAGCGGCTATCGACTACCTCTTATTGTTGCACCATCTGGGTTGCGAGTCCCTTCACGGTATGTGCTGTTTCAACCTTACTGACAACTCCCGGAAAATCCAAAGTCAGCTCACTGATCTCCACACCATAGTCCAGGGCATCACTGAGGGCTCCGCATGGGGGGCTTGGTGGAGTTCATTGTGGAGCTGGATGTGGTCATGGATCCCCTGGGGGTGGCTTCAGACGGTACTCAAGGTGGTAGTGGGGGTGACTATACTAGGCATAGCGTTATGCTGCTTTGCGCAATGTATTCCCTCACTGATCTCGAAGTGCCGCCCCGAGAAGAAACCCCGTGACGTCATTCCCGATCAACAGCTGATGATGCTTCTGCGCAGAGTCGCCAGTCAGGCTCTTAATATTAAAAAGTAAGGGGAGATGAAGATTCCCCGTGCCCGGTTGGGCATCAGTGGCTTCTGGCAGAGGTTAAACCAGTGAGCAAACTCCTGGCCTCTGGCCCTTGTCAGGGCATAAGGGGGGTGAATTAATGATAGGGATTAATTCGGCCGCTTGTAGCCTGACCGACGATTCTGCCGAGCAAGCATCCTGCAGACCCCAGTTATCCATTAGAGTAATCACTCATCCTCTGGCCAAGGTAATCCCCGGTGTAAATATCAGCCATATTTACCCTTGCTTAAACCCTAAACAATGGTCTTCCTTGCTCCATGTTTGTCCAAGTTAATTAACTCCCCTTTGAGAGGTTTCCCATTAACCCGGGTACGTGGGTGAGGTAATTTTCCTGTCCGATGACAGTTTTGCCACCGTTGCGCTTTCCTCCCTATAAATGATGCTGCCTTTTTCCAATAAAGTACTGATCTGATCTCGCTCCATTTGCCTCGTGTCGTCACTTGATCAGTCTCCTCCGGGACATTAAGGCCACCCCAGTGGCCCCAATTCCTACAGGCAAGAATGAGAAGTAAATGGTCTACTTCAATTCAGTTTTCAGCCAAATAAAATCCTTGTATCAGCTTTATAACAAATAGGAAATGAATAAAAATCAACAATACTGCTTTACTGCGCAGACAAAAAGGTAAATTCTGCCAGATTAATTATTTTCATTCACAATAAAAAGGATGCGGTTGTCAGATATAGGCCACTACAATTGGGATCTTTTGAACTTCTGTTACAGTAAGAGACATAATTTATAATGATTTCATGCTGTAAAGACAATTTTGAGCTATGGCAGTCCTTTCCAGTCCTCACCATCCCTTCTTCAGCAGGTGCCCTAGGACTGTGCAACTCACCCATAACTACACAGGATTGCTCTTCTCCCTGGAGGAGCAGTGGGGAATTGAACTCCCTCTCTCCTCAACCAGATACTTAAACCACTAAGCAATCCAATCAGCTGATATAGTTCAGAGTACATTAAAAAAATTGTTCTCTGTTATTTACCACATATCCATTCAGTTTGATTTCTCTCCGAATGGTCTTTCTTCTAATACACTGTAAAACTCCTAACTCTATGTTGTGTTCTGATGGTTTTATCTTACACATGGATTACAATGTATCTGAGCCAATGTAACCTTGCCTATAGCAACAATGTAACCTTCAGCTGTATCATATAAACCCTGTAATAGGACGCGAGCTAATGACCACCAGCTGGCAGCAGCGAGCGTCCAAGCTCTCCTGGTCCGAACTCATCAAAGGCAACAGCGCGGGAAGTTTTCCCGCCACCATCTACACCTGGACAAGAAGGGCGTGACCCGCAATGACGTCACGCAGACAGTAGCCAATGGGCTACCATGGCACCACGTTCAAATGTATTACCACTGTATATAAAGAGCTATCGATCCGCCATTACCTCATGTTCCCTCTGTCCACGATGCAATAAACCTGAGTTAACCCAGCCCGAGGCTGTGTCCTGTGTCTTGGTTTGCATACACCAAATTGGCGACGAGGATGGGATGATGGATCCCCACGGAACAGCCAGGGCACAGAGCGGTTTCAACATCACCAAACCGCAAGACTGGGAGCTGCTGGAGATGGATTTCCAGGCGGCACTGGTGGAACTCAGAGTCAAAGGAGACGACGAGGAGAGGAAGAGGGCCATCCTCACCAGAATGCTCGGGATGGAAACCAAGCGGACGCTGGTGGGCATAATCGCTCCGAAGAAGGTGAGCGAATTTAAGGCGAGCGACATCATGAAGCTGCTGCGAGAGCGGTTCTGCCCCTCGAGGGCAATGTTTCCCGCTCGGAGCGCGTTTTGGAGGCGAGTCCAAGCGCCGGATGAGTCGGTTGAGGCATTCGTGGCCGCCATGAGGATAGCCGCCGCCCCCTGTAAATGGGGCGACATCCTGGAGATGGCCCTCAGGGACGGCGTGTTGTGTGGCCTGAAAGACAAGGAGGTACAGCGCAGCTTGATGAATAAGGAACCGCCACCCACGCTGGCAGAGGTCGTAGAGGCCGCGGAAGCCGCGGAATCCACGAATGCTGGAGTGGACGAGATGCACCAGTGGCGTGAGTGGCGTCCTAGAGCCGGCAAGGCGGAAAATTCGGTGCACGGGAAGTCCGGACAGTCGGTGCACGCAACCCGACGGGCCTCAAAGTCGTCTACGGAAGGCAGCGACGGCGAGGAGGTCCAGAAGGTCCGAAAGGGTGGTCGACGCTGCGACGGTTGCGGAGCGGCCCATGAGCGCGCGAGATGCCCGTTCAGGAAGGCCGAGTGTTACACCTGCGGCCGTCGGGGGCACATCGCCAAGGCATGCAGAAAACGGAAGGAGGGCCGGAGGCAGTCACAAGACCGTGCGGCCAGACCGGACCGTCCAGCGAGGCCCAAAGATGGCGCCCAGACCACGAGGAAGCAGGATGGCGTGGGCCGCGTCTCGGACGACAGCGAGGACGACGCCCCAGTGTTCAGCGTGTCCGCGGGACAGTCCCATTACTTCGTTGAGGTATTAGTACAAGGGGCCCCTATTAGGATGGAAATTGACTCGGGGTCCTCCTATTCTATAATTCCCCAGAAAGAGTTTTTGAAAATCGACCCCTACGTGCGGCCCAAACTTAAAGCGTTGAGGTCCACGCTACGAGACGTACAGGGGAACAGCATTCCGGTGTTGGGGGTCGGGAAATTTCGGGTCAATTTTAAGAGACATTCTGCGGAACTGCCCCTAGTTGTCCTCAAGGGGGGAAGCTGTAGCCTCCTAGGGACACAGTGGTTTCAGCCCTTAGGTTTGTTCATAGGGGGAGTGCATACCGTGGGGGGGGACCCAATACAAGCGGTTTGCGATGCGCATCCCGCCGTTTTTAAGAAAGGACTCGGAAAGTTCAAGGGACCCCCTGTAGCTTTCGACATAGACCCGGAGGTCCGCCCGATAAGACTCAAACCGCGCAGGGTGCCGTTCGCACTCAAGGACAAGATAGAGGCGGAACTGGACAAACTGGTGGGCCAGGGGATTCTTATTCCTGTTGATTCCGCGGAGTGGGAAACTCCAATTGTAACGGCCCTAAAGGCTAACGGGGAGGTGCGCATTTGCGCTGATTATAAGTGTACAATTAACAAGGCGATCCGCCCTAATGCATACCCGGTGCCAGTGATCAGCCACCTTTTGGCCAGGCTGAATGGGGGAAAGTGTTTCGCCAAACTCGATTTGGCACAAGCCTATCAGCAACTTCCTGTGACCCCCGCCACGGCCGCGGCACAAACGATAGTTACACATAAAGGAGCGTTCCAGGTGTCGCGGCTACAGTTCGGCGTGAACTCGGCGCCCGGCCTTTTTCAGTCGCTTGTGGAACGCCTCCTGAAGGGGCTGGAGGGGGTGTTGCCTTATTTTGATGACGTGTTGATAACAGGGGGGAGTGAGGCTGAACTGGCAAAGAGGTTGGACAAAGTATTGACCGTGTTCGAGAAAGCGGGGCTGAGATTGAGGAAGGACAAATGTGTTTTTTTCGAAACCGAGGTCGAGTTTTTAGGGTTCCGGATCACACCCGAGGGGATTAAACCGTCTAAATCCAAAGTAGCAGCCATCAAAAAGGCCCCTCGCCCCACATCCAAAACCGAGCTACAGTCCTTCCTGGGGCTCCTCAATTTTTACCATACATTCCTCCCGCGGAAGGCGTCCGTGGCCGAACCGCTCCATCGGTTACTTAAAAAGGAGGAGACATGGATGTGGGGTGACGAGCACGAGAGGGCGTTCAAAGAGCTAAAGCAACTCCTAACATCTGAGGCAATCCTGACGCACTTCGACCCCAAACGGCCAGTGGTCCTAGTTTGTGATGCATCCCCGGTGGGGGTGGGGGCGGTGCTCTGCCACGTGTTGGAGGACGGAAGGGAGGCCCCGGTAGCGTTTTACTCAAGGTCCCTGTCCCAAGCGGAGCGAAATTACGCACAAACTGACAGGGAGGCGTTAGCAATAGTAGCGGGGACCAAAAAATTTCACGATTTTTTGTATGGCCGCCCGTTCAAAATCGTGACCGATCACAAGCCACTGCTAGGGATTTTCACGGCGAGCAAGCCCACGCCGCAGATCCTGTCCCCGAGAATGCTGCGTTGGGCTATTTTCCTCAACGCGTACCAACATGAGTTGGAGTACCGGCCCGGAAAGGAGATCAGCCATGCTGATGCGCTTTCGAGATCCCCTTTGCCCTTGTCGGACGACCAAATGGCGAGAGCAGAGAGAGACCGCCAGGTGTTGCTAATTGAGGTTTTAGACGCACCCCCAATAGTACCAGCCGACATTGCTAGGGCGACAGGAAAGGACAGGACGCTGGAGAAAGTTAGTTCATGGGTACAGAAGGGGTGGCCGGCTTCGTCCCCGAGTACAGAGTTCGACCCATTCTTTAGGAAAAAGCTAGAGTTGTCCCTAGAGAGGGGGTGCCTTCTGTGGGGCCAACGGGTGGTGGTCCCTACGCCCCTGCGGACGAGGGTGCTCGAACTGCTGCACGTCAGCCACCCGGGCATAGTTCGTTCAAAGGCGCTGGCCCGGAGTTACTTCTGGTGGCCACAGCTGGACGCGGACATTGAGCACATGGTCGGCACTTGCGAGGCTTGCCAGGGATCCCGACCTGAGGCGGCCCGTCTCCCGCATAGGGAGTGGGACACAGCAAGGGGGCCATGGTCCAGGGTGCACGTGGATTTCGCTGGCCCATTCCGGGGAACCATGTTTCTCCTGGTGGTAGATGCGTTCTCCAAGTGGCTGGAGGTTATCCCGGTAAAGAGCGCGTCCTCCGCCACGACAATTAGCCAGCTGAGGAGAGTCTTTTCCACATTCGGTTTACCCGACACTTTAGTCAGCGATAACGCTAGTTGTTTTACCTCCGCTGAGTTCGGAGCATTCATGGAGGCAAACGCCATTCGGCATGTCACATCCGCACCGTTTCACCCGGCCACGAACGGCCAAGTGGAACGGCTGGTGCGGACAACAAAGGAGGCGCTGCGGCGCATGGGCCCGGGGGACCTGAATCACCAACTATGCCAGTTCCTCTTAGCGTATAGGGTAACCCCCTTAGCGTCAGGTTACTCGCCAGCGGAGCTCTTGATGCGGCGAAAACTGACCACGATCCTGTCCAGGCTAGACCCGACGAGAGTCGAGGATAAAGGGAAAAACATAGGGTTGGCAGTCTCGAAAGGTTTCGCCGCCGGTGACCCTGTTCACTGCAGAAACTATTCCGGCGCGGGGCCAGCCTGGGTACCAGGGACGGTTGTAGAACAGACGGGGCCAGTGTCGTACCGGGTCGAGACTAGCACCGGCCTCCTCTGGAGGAGGCACGCAGACCAACTGAGGCACCGAGTGAGTGGGCCAGTCAGTGGAGCTCAGCAACAGGATTCAGCGTTAGGGTTCTCCCCCACCCGCTTAACCCAAGGGGGAGACGGCAGTGGACAACAGTCCCAAGCAAGGGGGGAAGGCAGAAGCAGCGGCCCCGACTCATATCCTTTTGATACGCCAGTCCTATCAGGGGCCGGGGAAGGGGGAGAGGAGTTCGCGACCGCTGCCCCCGATTGTAATTTTGATTTTGATTTTGCGAGCCGGGGGGGTTTTCAGGAGTGTTCCCCCACCCATCCAAGCGAGAAGAGGGGTTTTTCGTTAGCCCCCAGTGCCCCCGGTTCCCCCCTAAGGAAGAGCACACCTCCCAACAACGTCGCGGAGCCGCGGCAAGTCACTAACGAGTCTCCCTCTCCAATTACAGGACAGGAAACCAGGGGACAAAGAGAAGGTAGCAAACCCGGGGAGAGGCAGCCCGCATCGAGACCCCAGCGTGTTCGAAATAAGCCATCTTGGCTGAGAGACTTTGTCTCCTGAGGGGGGGGGAGAGTGCTTAAGTGTGGGCTCGAGACTTTGTCTCATCCTAGGGGGGAGGGGTGTTGTGTTCTGATGGTTTTATCTTACACATGGATTACAATGTATCTGAGCCAATGTAACCTTGCCTATAGCAACAATGTAACCTTCAGCTGTATCATATAAACCCTGTAATAGGACGCGAGCTAATGACCACCAGCTGGCAGCAGCGAGCGTCCAAGCTCTCCTGGTCCGAACTCATCAAAGGCAACAGCGCGGGAAGTTTTCCCGCCACCATCTACACCTGGACAAGAAGGGCGTGACCCGCAATGACGTCACGCAGACAGTAGCCAATGGGCTACCATGGCACCACGTTCAAATGTATTACCACTGTATATAAAGAGCTATCGATCCGCCATTACCTCATGTTCCCTCTGTCCACGATGCAATAAACCTGAGTTAACCCAGCCCGAGGCTGTGTCCTGTGTCTTGGTTTGCATACACCAAACTCTAGCTCCAGCCTGCTGTGTTTCCATGACAGGATTTTAAGCTGTTGGTCACTTAATGGAAATCATTCTTTTATTAAGTCTTTCTGTTTAATTCAAGACCAGGAGGAAGGGATTAGATGTTCCTAATCAGGGGCATGCTGGCTATGCTAAAAGGGCGGTGGACAGTGGGGATGGGAGAAGCCTATGGAGTTGGGTGTGGAGTGACCGAGGTCTTGTGGGGGGGGGGGCAGGACTGGCACATCGCAATGCCCACCCCACGGAAACAGCACCCTGTTGTCTCAAAGGTTCTGGCTTGGGCAGAAATCGACTTGCACCCTTGTGTAGCTGCCCGGTATCATACTTCTGCTCGCTTCTGGGGGGGCATCAGACCCTGTGGCACACCAGGATCTATCCCGGTGTCCAAAATAGCCACCACGGGCCTGTTCCTAATGACCATCCAGCCTGGTTTAAACTCAGTCAGTCAGTCAAGCTCCACGATCTGATTCATTTCTGCTCTTTCATTCATGAATACAGTTGTTAATTGCTTGCTGTATCTGAAACAGGCTTCTTATATTCCAGTACATGCCTTATCTCATGGGATTTCATATTTATAGAATGCTTTTAATTTGGGGAGGGGAAACTTTATTCTCTTTGCATTCGTTGTCATAGCTTTGCTGTGAGGTTGGTCACCGTTCTTCCCATTACACAAATGGATGACTGAAGGCTGCAGATTGGAAACTGAGGTGCTTCTGCAAAACAACCTTTCAGTTTAGGCTTTGACACTAAGCTGAAAGCCCCAGATGTATTCTTACAAGGTCCAGAGTCCTTTCTTTGCTGTGCCTTGGCTGTACTGTATGGTCATAGGCAAACTGTTGACATAGTTAGCCACTGTACTGTTGTGGTAAATTTTCATGTTTCTCCATAGTCAGGCCCCAAAGCAAATTCAAAAATGTGAGCAGCTGTTTCCGTTCATATCAGCAACATATCAAGATTGTGTAACATGTCTCCATGAACTTACTGCTCTTGTCTGATTTTGGAAATTAAGTAGGGTGGGCTGGGTTAGTGTTTAGATCTGGGAATACTAGAATCTCTGGATCGTGCCAGGAAAGAATCCTGCCTAAAGCTCAGAAGAGCCATTGGTGGTCAATATCAACAGTACTGAACTAGAAGGACTAATGATCAAAGTAAATAGAAGGTCATTTCAGAGGTTCCTGAGTAACAGTTCCCTTCTTCACTGAGAGCAAGTCTTTGATTTTTAAGTGTCCATTCAACATTAAGCCACCTCCAAATTCTTGGGACAATAACAGGGATATCTGAAGAACACTACAAAGTTGCTGGGAAAAATTTCCTCTCCCACTTCTGTTGCTATGAAGATTGCAAGTGAGCTCCAAGGGAAAGCTTGAGGGGGTGGGTGGGAAGCAATGTTATCATCATCCCCTGCTGGTCAAAGAGGTCCCAGGGCTTTGACCCTGGAAGCCCTGCCTCTACCACATCCCCAGTTGCCCACCTGTAAATGGCAACCATGTGCAGTCTTGCCTGGATTTAACTAGGCTGTCTTCTTTAGCAGCATACAGATCCTGGAATCCTTTTATGTGTATGTCCCTGCGTGTATCAACAACACAGCACAACAACACAGAAGTCCTTTCTTCACTCTGTAGTAAGAAGCCAGACTTGGATGCTTGGTTTCCTTTTTCCCTAGACTTCCTGCTTGGTCGCTAGAGGCGGACTTCCTTTCTATGTGGGAAGTAAAGCCTCTCCTGCTGTGTGAGAAGAAGGAGTTTGTGGCTCATGGCTTCTCTCCCACCCATGACACAGGCTCAGCTTCTTCCTCCTGAAAGGCCAATTTTTAATATATATATATTTTTGTTTGCTTGTGGATGAAAGGGCTGATAGAATACCTTAACCTCCAACAGCAGGTGGCAACAGCTGGCCTGTTGCTTTTCTGTCCCAGATCTGCAAGAGGAACCAAACTATTGACTTCCACAAATAGTCACTCTTCATCTTTAGCCACTAGCTTTTATCTTGTGTAGCTTATTCTTGATGAAAGTCTCTAGTTCTGGAACTCTGGAGGCTCAGAGAGCTCAAGGCTAACACTTCCCATCTAGCTGTCAAATCTTACAAGGGTGTGGGTGGGCTGAAACAAGATATCACAATGGTCAAATCTTTGGGGAAAGTATAGTTTTGGATACAGCTCCCAGCATCTCCTAGCCACTGGTCATACTGGCTGGGGAGCTTCTAGAAGTTGTGATCCAATCTCTGTTTCTACCTTCTGAAAAAATATTATCTAAAAGGAGCTTCCAATTTCCAATTCCAATTTTAATTTATACCCCGCCTTTATCAGGCCAAAGCCGACTCAAGGCGACAACAACATATTAAACCATCCAATAATACATAATAACAATAGAATCAATACTACAATGAAACAGCATCAATAAATACAGGAAAAGTACAAAAAATACAACACAAATGCCAACAGCAGCCAGTCCAAGAGCCCGTCCCCCCAACTCATCTCCCAGAGTGGCAGGAGGGCACAGCAATGTGGCGGTGTCATTTTCAAGCCTTTCGGGCCACAGGAGGCTCCTTTTGAACTCCCTGCTGGTGGAGGGGGCGGGGAGGTTTGGTGGCACGATGGTGTCGCTGTCATCTTTTTCAAGCCTCTCGGATCATGGGAGGCTCCTTTATGTGGCCCATGGCACCATTTCATGTGGCCCCCACTGCCTTCACCACACCAGGAAGTGCCATGTAGTGGAGGAAGGGCAAAATGGTCATCTGGCCCCCAAAGCTGACTGAGGGAGCATGACCTGGCCCCTGGCTTTAAAAGGTTGAGAACTCCTGCCTAACCATTTTATAACTGTACAGTGAGGTGGAAGGATAACATAGTGGGGAAATTGCTTCCTTTCCTTTTCTTCCTCCTGAAATATTCTTGCATTCCAGGGAGTCCTCCAAGACCAGTGATGGAATGTGTAGTCCAGCACATTTAGAAGCTACAAGCAAACTTCAGGGTATGCATCCTCTGTAGCCCTGATTGTCTTCTCCACATTACTTATGGTAAAGTTTAGGAATCTTCAGGAGAGTTTCCTTTTCTTTCCATCCCTAAATGACACTTCAAATTTCATATATCCTTAAATGCAACAGACTTTTGTTTGGCCATATGTGTGTGTATGCCTGCTTAATCAGTGGTGTTTTTATTCTCTTATCCAGTACTTCATATTTGGAAAAGTCCCCAGAGTATGTAGAAATCATCACTTTGGATGGCCTCGTTGTGTTTCCAGAGTCATGGCCACTCTCCTCCTATTGGAACTAATTATGACATTAGCTATAAGCCTTCTCTTGCTTTTTGCTATTCCAGTACCTATAGTCAGTGGTGGGCATCAGCAGGTTCGCACCAGTTCGTCAGAACCGGTAGCAGAAATTCTGGCTGGCCCCGCTGTCCATCCAAGTTTTGAAATAAAATAGTCCTAATTCGGGTTCAAGGCAGGACTTTCCCCCTCGCCATGCCCACCATACCACACCCACAGTGTGGTAGTAAATTTTTTTTTTGAGCCTACCACTGCCTATAGTGGTAAACTGAATGGCTGACATTTTCTCTTTCTCCCTCTCCAAACTCTCAGCACACACACACACAGAGTGACAAGGCTGGAGGTTCAGCAGGAGGGAAATACATTTGGGCCCAAGTCATCCACACATGGAAAGGAGGAAGGCGGGGATGGACAGGAGGCATGGGAGGGGGCAATCTGAGGTAGAAGAGTGTCCCAGTTGCCTTAAAGAACCAGTCACCATTGAAGTAACTTGCTTCTCCTATGTTTCTTTTTGGTATGGCAACCTTATAAAAGGAGGATGCTACCCAAAGTCCAATATCTTGGTTGGGACTGATATGGAGAGTATCTGTCACACTGTGAGGATATTCCTTAAAGCATCATCCATTTCCCAGTCTCCCCAGCATGGGCTGCTATCACTATTTTGGATCATTCAGCTCTCCCTTCTGATGATAAGACTGCATGGTCTAGATTGGAAATGGGCAGCTGTAGCCCTCCAAATGGTGTTAAACTCCTATATTCCTTCATCATGGGCCATGCAGGCTATAGCTGGTGGGAGCTGTAATCCAATATATCTTCACTCCCCACCTCTCCTCAAAAAGGTATTGCAACATACAATTTCAAAACTTACTGACTTGGATTACAACTCCCAGAATTCCCCAGTCATCTTGGCCATCATAGAATCAAAGAATAATAGAATTGGAAGTTCCCTCGACGGTGACCAAGTCCAACCCCCTGCTCAATGCAGAATCTGAATCAAAATATATCTGACATATAGTTGTCTAATTTTCTTTGAATGTCTCCAGTGTTGGAGAGATCACTACTGGTTCCATTATCATATTGATTCAAAGATTAAACATGTCCATTTTTTCAGTCCATCCTTATAGGTTTTGATGTCCAGTCCCCTAACCATCTTCATTACTTTCCTCTTAACATGTTCCAGTTTTGTAGGCATCTTTCTTAAATGTGATGTCCAGAACTGGACACAATATTCAAGATGAGGCCTAACCAGTGATGAATAGGGGGTATCTACTACATTTCTGTCTGGCTGGACATCCCGCTACAGTAATGGAGTAGATCATAGAATCAGCGACTCAGCATTGAGTGTTGGGCAGTGGTAAATAAACTGACTCCCTAAAGGGGCCAGTGGCTACAGGTGGATGAGCCCCTTTAGGTGGGACGGTGGCCCCCTCAGTGGAGGAAATGCCACTGGAAACCATCATATTAGGGCCAATGACAAAATGAGAGAAGGAGGAATCAATTCCCAATGGTCATGGAGGCGGAAGAGGCCATGCCAGTTGGACTGGCTGTGAAGGTGCACCTTGTTAATATGCTCAAGGCTATTGCAATCTGTTGCAGTCCCGGTGTTAAATCCTGCATGCCTCATTTCATATGTACCACAGGAGATTGCTCCATGATCACAATGTGTGGGTCACTTCATGGCAAGTTGGGATCCACCTTAAACAAATTCATGCCAATGGCATTTGTCCTGTTTGCCATTCTTCTTTTGATTTCCAGGAAACATTGTAAACTTGGATATGAGTAGCAGCCGCTGCTGCTGTAACCCACTACTCCATGGATTTGGAGAATATACTTCTGTTAATGCAGCCTAAAATTATACAAAAATAGTTGGTTTTAGACCTCAACAGAAATTTGCATGTGTTGGTTAATCGGACTATATTAACTATTTGTGCCTGGATGATGATCAGCTTACTATTTAGTATGTGGCTTCCTCTGTGGTTTTGGCTGCTAGAAGTAGACCTGACTCTGTCAACATATATATTGGCTGGTATAATAAATACTGTTTGAAGTTTCTATGACTTGGCATGTATATACTGTACCTCCTTGCGTAATGACTTGATTTCTATATTTGTATTTGACTAGTGTGTAAAAGCTTGCATAAAACTAAAATGTTCAAATTTACTTTTAAACTGAACATTTCCCACATACTAACAAGTTTCTTGAGTAATGGAGTATGCTAAATGGGAAAAAAGGATCATACATTCATTTTTGGGCAGCAGAATTTTTTTCTGCTTCTCAGAATCTCCTAATGCCACCAATAGCAAAAGAGTTGGGGAGAGGATTTTAGGGTTTTATATACAGTACCACCACCTCTGCTCCCAATACACACCTTTTCCTGAGAGTCAGAGTAGATGGTATGATTAATAGCTATTTAGAAGACACTCTTCCTCGAGGGGTGAAAGATATGTCTATGACATAGCATACACTTTCCTTTACCTCCATATTTAGCATATTTAGCTTTGTGTCTGAACTTCACAAGTAGTATTAACAATAGCAATAGTGATTACACTTATATAGAGTCCCAGTGCGCTTGGTGAACTTTCTGGGTGGTTCACAGGTTAATTAGCATTTTACCTCTCCACCATGCTGGGTACTTATTTTACTGACCTCGGAAGGATGGGAGGTTGAGTCAACCTTGATCCCTGGTCAGGATTGAGCTCACAATGTTCTGACTGCAGTACAGCAGTTTAACCACTGTGCTACCAGGGCTGCTGCTGCTGCTGGTGGTGGTGGTAGTAGTAGTGGTGGTGGTGGTAGTAGTAGTGGTGGTGGTGGTGGTGGTGTCAATTCTGACTTAGGGAAGCCTTTCCAACATATTCTAGGTAGAGAGTATTTAGAAGCGGTTTACCATTCCCCTTTTCTGGCGGCACCTTGGGACTGTGCATCTTGTCCTTGACTACACAGGCTGGCTCCTCTTCTGAAAGGCACAGTTATTAACCAAACTCCCAACCTCTGGCTTTGTAGCCAGATATCTAAACCACTGAGCTATCCAGACAACTTCAGAAGGTAAATATGAGTTTCATTTACAACTCTGATATCAAGGCACATATCTCTGAGTAAATCATATTGGGAGAATTAAAACTGGGCTAACAGCAGGAAATATGCTTTCATCTTAATGTTTACTTTGACCCAGGGAGTCCTTCAACTGGCAGCTACTGATACTCCCAGCTTGGAAGTAATATGATGATGTGCTTTATTGTTGATTCTGACTTATGGCAGATTTTCTAAGAATAAAGTATTCAGAAGCGGTTTAACATTCCTTTTTTTTTCTGGGGACTCCCAGGGACAATGCAGTTTGTGCACTGTCACCCAGGCTGGCTCTTCTCCCAGGAGGTACAGTGAGGATCTGGTTCCACAGCCAGGCACCCAGTTGAGCTTGACTGTACCTAATTATAAATAATTTCAGTTCTCCCCCATATCCACTTTCCACTGGTATCTGAAACTACAGATACTGTAACAGTAAACTCTATATTTCATGCATATACCTGAGTCATAGAAGTCGGAGAGGGGTTTCAAATACATCTGTCATTCTACAGGAGAGCTACCAAAATGTTTGCTTCTGTTCCTTGTAAACTTTACACTGCAGATAGTGGCCTCTAGTGGCCAGCTCTGATAATGTGCCATAGAAATACAAATGCATTTCAGGGAATTTTTATTGAATATTTTGGACCCACATACTGTATAACTGAAACCATTAATATTAAACTCCTGGATCTGTAGTTGTAAATTACTAGCTAGTTGCAATTAATTCCAACAGCCTGGATATAATTGCATTACATTATGACTGTAGTAGTTGTTTTTTGGGTTTTTTTTAAAGGAGCAACTTCATTCCTTTTGTAGTAAAAGTGTTACTTTTCAGTTATTTTCATTTGTGGTGCAGCCTCTTGAAATGCTGGAGGCAGGATACCAGATTGAACACACACTAAGTGGTTAGTACTTGAATAGGAGACCACAAGGTAATGCCAGGTATATCCAGGTAGGATTAGGAAAGAATCATCTTGCTTCAAACCCTGGAGATCTGTTGTCAGTCTGAGTTGATAAATCTGAGCTAGATGGATCCACAGTATGACTCAGTATTAAAGTAGCTTCCTATTTACCTCTGCATATCACATGGTTCAAATACATGTTCATGTTGTGCTTTGTGTTACTGCTTTGTGTGTTGCTAACACTACAGAATTAAACACATTTTAAAAAGTAACTAAAACAACTATTTAATTGCTTTTGGGAAATCAGAAAAGAATACACAAATTTTTAAAAATGTAATCATATAGCAAGTATTTGCTTTGGGGCCTTTGGCATTATAACTTAACTAATAGCTTTGAAAAGTAACTTTCCAAGCTTGTTACAGCAGTGGCAGGAACATTAGTGTTAGGATCAGTGGTTGTAGCAGGAGAATCTGATGGAGCAGTGAGAATAGTCTAAACTAGGGGTTCCCAACCTTTTCAAGCTGGGGGGCTGGGTAACACTTCCTCAATCAGCTTTGAGGGCTGGATGGCTATTTTGCCCTGCCTGCAGGATGGGGTGACTATTTTGTCCCAACAGCTTCAAAGGGGCAGCATTTTGTTTCCCAAATGCCCTTGAAGGGGTGGGGGCCACATGAAAGGGGGCCGGGGGCGGATCTGGCCAATGGACCTTAGGTTGGGAACCCCTGGTCTAAACTCTAAAGAATGTTCTGCCCTCTCCGGTAGTTTCTTAGGCACCACTGCATACTAGAGCCAGAGCCAGATGTTGTTGGTCTTCAACTTCATCTTCTCTCATTATAGGCCAGTGATGGCCAACCTTGGCACTCCAGATGTTCTTGTACTTCAATTACCAGAAGCCCAAGTCAGCACTCCTGCTGATCAGGGCTTCTGGGAATTGAAGTTCAAGAACAGCTGGAGTGCCAAGGTTGACCATCACTGTTAGAGGCTATGTTGGCTAGGGCTGATAGCAGATACAGTTCAGCAACATCTGGAGAAGAACTGGAAGACACACATGTTCAAAGGGACTGAAAATAAATGATTGATAGCCTAAAATGTATGGCAACTAAGCCATATCTTTCCCCAAGGCCATTCATTACTAAAACTGAGACATAGGAGTAGAAGGAGTATCATCCTGCATACCTTGAGACCCTTGGATGAAAAGTCACCATTATTGTTGGCCATATCAGCTGACTCTACTCCTGATGTCACAATTATGATGTAAGATCAATATGATGTGGCATAAGCTGCTAATCTGAGCAACTGTAAAGAAGGCTAATGGACATTCGTTTGTGAAAAATTTGCACAGGTTAGCAGTGCGATAGCCATGATGCTCTGTTGCAGCAAAGCCAGCAGAGTCTTATGATGCCTGAAAGATTAGCTTTTATGACCTACAGCCCACCTCCTCAGATGCACGGAAGATAAAATTAATCAATATTTACTAAACATATTGGCAATAGATTGCCTACAGCATCAAACGAAAAACACCGTGGCACTTTAAAGACTAACACAAGGAACTATGTTTAATGCTAGCCATTGTGGCTCAAGTCCACTTCGTCAGACATATGAGTGAGGCTTCATGGCATCAGTTTATGCCACGAAGCCTCACTGATGCCGTGAAGCTGCACTCCTATGTCTGATGAAGTAGACTTGATCCACAAAAGCTAACATTAAAATATAGCAATAAGTCTTTAAAGTGCCACAATGTTGTTTTGTTTTGTTTTGTTTTGTTTTGTTTTGTTTTGTTTTGTTTTGTTTTGTTTTGTTTTGTTTTGTTTTGTTTTGTTTTGTTTTGTTTTGTTTTGTTTTGTTTTGTTTTGTTTTGTTTTGTTTTGTTTTGTTTTGTTTTGTTTTGTTTCACACACACACACACACACACGTCCAAGGGTCTCAAGGTGACTGAGATGGTCTTATTCCACCTCATTTTTAGTCGCACCCTTAGGGAAAGGCATAGTTTAGCAAACAGTCCGTCCAGAAAGAATCTTTCATACAAAGCATGCAGTTTTCTTTGCCTCCCATTGGTTTTACATCCAGACATTGAGGATGAAACTATTACAGTGATACCTCATACAACATCCAAACTTGGTTCCACAAGTTTGGACTTTATACGGATTTGGACTTTGTATGAGGCATGCAAAATCCTAGCTGTGATGCCTCATACAGCGTCCAAATCCTTGCCGCGATGCCTCATACAACGTCATTTCCATAGAGATACATTGTAATGTAACAGCAAAGACTTCAGGGCAAAGCCAAGGAAACAGACAGGAAACTGACAGAACTTTAAGAAATCATTGTCTAAAGGCTAAAAACATTACAAAAACTTGTCAAACAACCCTGATTGTCCAAGAACTTGAAGAATGCTGCAAAAATCCCAGGAATGCTTCTAAAAATTCTGACGGAAAAATCCAAAAAATCCAAAATCGTGTTCAAAACCACTCCTAAACACTCTTCGCCTCATGCAAATCCCACAAGAGCAATGCACACATGTGTCCTGCCTTTTATACTGCCCAGGCACAATGCAGCCTGGGAAAACCCCAATGCCTCATACAAAGTCGCACAGCTTTGTATGAGGCAACTTTTCCCAAGGAATTAGGCGATGTTGTATGAATCTGATGTTGTATGAAGCGGACTTTGTATGAGGTATTACTGTATCTAAATTTTAAGGAAAGTCTTCCAGTTGCCCTCTCGGTCCAGCAGGGGGCAGTAGGTCCTCGCAGGAGTGCTCGGTTGTTTTAAGTGTAGTTTTTTGGTCTTTGAGGTCTTGTCATTCTCTGTATAAACAAGTTACCTTGGAGTGTTTAGGTTATAAATTACGTCCATGCAGGCTTGCCTTGAAAAGTATGTAAACACAGCGCTGTGGTCGGTGTGTCCTCTGAAACTGACTTTATAATGTACAGCAGGCCCTGCCGACGTTGAAGCTGCAGCTTGCTGGAATATAAATATGAAAAATGGAAAGGTCCTTTTTCACAGAAAGAATCGAAAAGGGGGAAAAAAAAGATTGTGCACAATTCCACTCCCTCCTCTGTTGTTTGGAAATGCAAGATAGATGGGGTGCCCCGTTTTAAATAGGAAGTAGCTGTTATTCTTTATAGGGTAGATTGTTACATTGCATTATGCATGAGGAGAAAATACATCACACCAAGGTGGCGACTGCTTTAGCAGTGTGGATTGTGGACACAATCCACACAGTCATCATTCCAAACCCACTCTCACCCAGTCAGCAACACATTCAACCCTGAATGAGGAAATAATCACTGTGGGTAAACGGGAAGGACCTGGTGGATTAGAGTATTTGTTACTCTACAGCAGGGATTCTCAACCTGTGACCTGTGGGCCGGATGTGGCCCGTGGCGCCATTTCATGTGGCCCCTCACTTCCTCCATCACACCAGGAAGTGCCATTTGGTGGAGGAAGGGCAAAATGGCCATCCGGCCCCCCGAAGCTGTCTGAGGGTGCGTGACCCCAGCTTTAAAAGGTCGAGAACTCATGCTTTACAGCCTTCAAATTCAGTCCTTATTCCTTTCGGTAGGCAGAGGATTTTGTTTTTGTTTTTGTTCGTCAATATTTAATAGTGGACAAAATGCTGGCTGGAGAGCTCAGTGGCTTAGATATCTCACGGCGGGCCCAGAGGTTGGGAATTCGATTCCCCACTGTGCCTCCTGAGAGATGAGCCAACGTTTATGGCCTTGGGCAAACTGCACAATCCTAGGATGCCCCCAGAAGAAGGGAAAGTATTCTGGGTATTCTCTATCTGGAAAACCTTGAGAAAGAGTTGCTATCAGTCAGAATTGCCTCGATGACTTGCAATTATTATTATTATTAATGGACAACAGCTCTTGTTCTCAAGCACAGCCCATCAGAATGAATCTTCACAAGTTTTCTGTGCAGGTGAAGGGCATTCTGAATTTATTTATTTATATTTATTTATAGCTCAAATTTCTATGCTGCCCAATCAGGCGAACCCGACTCAGGGCGGCTCACAACTGGGCTCACATCTAGACTCACCATAATGGTAGAGAGTGGGAGCCATTTCCTAATCAGTCTGCAAGCAGGCAGACTTAAAATGGGTTGGGCTGCACCTCCCATCATCCTACTATCCACTTGTGTGTTTTGTTGCCAAAAAAAAAATGACTAAAATCATTTTCCGTCCTGGCTGCAAAATTCCCTTGGGGGGAAAAGTCATCTGGATTTTAATTCTATGAGGAAACAATCAGTTGAAGTGAGAGCTGAAAACATAGTCCATGGTTCATAATGAGCTAACCAAGGGGGGAAATGCAAGTTTGCATGCAGGCACACACAGAAAGTAGGACTGCTGTATGGAGCCTTACATTTGGGGAATCACAAAGTAATCCTAGGCGTGATTACTAGGAAGTAACTTGTGATCTGATGCAGTAGGGATTAATTCCAAGTCAATGTATGATCAGAGCCAAGAGGAACTTCAGCTGCCCTGCCTCTCAGGAACAGAATCAAGGCTCCATTTGGCAAAGAAGGGAGGGCTGGAAGCTTCCGGTCTGCCCAGGAGTGGAGCCTGCTCTCAAAATAGCTTTCCCTTTTTATTTTCTGCTCTATCTCCATGTCCCTATCTGACAACAGTCACTGAGAATAGGCCGATAATGAGTATGTGCTGTCAAGTTGCTTCAGACATATGGCCACCCGCCTTGTGTTGATCTAGAGTGGCGGACTGGGACTCCAGAGACCTGGATTTTAAATCCTGCCTCTACTGTGGCTATTCACTGGAGACCAGCATTGGTAGAACTATTCCTTAAACATTTTACATGTCTGGAAACCCCTGCTAGGGTCACTTGATGGCACAGAACAACAGCACAGGGTTTGGGAGATATAAAGGACTCAGAAGTGGTTTATTAGTCCCTTCTTCTGATATTGCAGAAACCCCTCCGCCCCACCTTTTGTAAGGCTGCACCCCATCAGCATGCCCATCTCCTCTAGGTGAATTTTGCTGCCCCCTCTCCTAGGAGGCTCAATGGGGATTCTAAACGCCCAAACCCTGGGTGAACCAAAGCAAAATAATCACACTTACCGTACCGCCCCTTAGCACTTAGTGCACTCTCTGGGTGGTTCACAAATTACTTAACAATTTACCCCCAAAATGTTGGGTTCTCATTTTATTGACCTCAGAAAGATGGAAGGCTGAGTCAACCTTGATCCCTGGTCAGGGTCGAACTCACAGCCTTTTGGTTGCAGGACAGCAGGACTCCTGCCCGCTCAACTCAGCCTCCATACACATATGCACTTTTATTCTAATAAATGGTGGGCAGTGGTTATCCCAAGACAGCCAATCACATTTTTCTTCTTTTTGCTTGTTCCCCCATGAATTTGGCATGGACTGACCAGCCAACTGAGAAAAGGGAATGCACATACTGTACAACACACTCAGCTGCAATGTACAGGGAACAGCTTCTACTCAATGCTTCCTTGCTAGCAAAAATAGATAAATACCTGCCACTGAGCTCATCTCATCCTGGAGCCTTTCAGCTGTGATGTGCTACAACTCCCACAAAAAATAAACAAACACCACAATCGCAGGGGATGATGGGAGCGATAGTCTGCCACATCAGATGGCCTCTGGGTTGGGAAAGGCTGATAATTTACTCTCCTTGTCATCTCCCTTGTAAACTCAGAGGAAGAAAAGGCTCTTCTTGCTTTACAGGCCGACATTCGGCTTCTTCTTCCGTGTCTAGGCAAGACATGGCGCTGCCAGAAATGAAGGCACCTTTGGGTGAGTTCATTCTGCAGTTCATTTTGCCTATCCTAGTGTGAGAAGGATTAAACGGCAACACAAGGTTGCCATTACCAAGGTGCGCCTGATTGTGGTTCAAAAATACCACAATTTTAGAGGAGGCTCTTTCTGTGTAAGCTAAGATGCCGAGAAAGCCTTTTGCTGCTGTTTGTGACAGAATGAAAAGCCTCTCTGTGGAATGACTCCAGTAGCACAGGAGTAGGAGCAGGTTTTGAACGGGAGGAGTGAAAATGTAAAATGGGGTGGTAAAGTCCTTGGAGGATCTGAGAGTGGAAGCCAAGGCTACCCTTCCACTACTGCGAGACAAGTATTCCTCCCCTCCAACACTGCAGGGATGGTGTGCCACATTTTTGTAGCAATTTAAAGCATAAGTTCTTTAAAGTCAGGGCCTAAAACTGGCTCTCTCTAATTAGCTAACTAATTAGGGGTACACAGAAATAGCCTCCTTGAAGATTGTAGCATTTTTTGGACCAAAATTGGGCATACCCTGGTAACAGCAACTTTGTGTTGCCATCTAATCTTTCTCTTAGGTCAGATGAAAGGAACTGCAGAATGAACTCAACAAAAGGTGCCTTCATTTTGGCAGTTTCATGTCTGGCCTAAACATGGAAGAAGAAGAATATAGTGTTGTGGAGAAAGTGACAGACTAGGATTCAGGAGATTCACTGGGGGAGTGGAACCGATAAAAACACTCCATAAATACAATATCTCACATACTTACCTATCAGGCTCCCTGTAAGTAGCCATCGACACCAGTGGAAACTGCGAGGTTCCTTTTGATCATTTATCCGCCCTTGAAGCTGCCCGATTCCTTCAGGAGGAGGAATGGGGAGCGAAGTCAGGAACTGACAGGGGTGACCAAACTTTTTGGGTGGTGGGCCGGTCATGTGGTTCAGGGGGCTGGTCACTATGGTCTGGGGGCTGGATCCATCCCCCCCAATGCCAATTCGTCCAGCCCATGGGGCCCTCGTCACTCCCGTACAGCGTGTTTTACTTCCGCTTCCAGGAGTGACGAGGGCTTTGTGGGCCAGGTGAATTGGCATTGGGGGCCGGATCTGGCCCCCGGGCCATAGTTTGGGCACCCCTAAAATAAGAGAAGCCATGTGGAAGGAGGACTCAGAAAATGCCGGACTAGATCTCAGCTCGAGTTTCCGCCGTAGGAGCAATCGGTGTGCATTTCCTATAACCTTTGAGTAATAGAAACAGAAGAGCTGTGCATGGAGCAAAAGGAAGAGCTCACTTGACATATACATTTTTTTTATTGAAAAAACTACAATGAACCCACCGCAACAACTTTGTACATCACAATATTTTGACGAACCGACAAACGTTATACATAAGTGCAAATTATAATCTCCGGTTTAAAAAAAACGATAGTGTGTGAGTATACACAAGATTTATTTCAAATACCTTTTTTAAAAAAAAAAAGTGATATAAACACTTTTTGTTGGTTTTTTTTTTTAAGGAAAGAAAAACAAACGAACCTCAAACGTGGTCTTGTGGAGAAGGAAACAAAAGTGAATCCGGAACCTTTCTGGAAACGCCCGTGCGTGCACACACACCATCGCCCACCCCGTAAATCTCAATATTTATTAATAATACTGGTTGGTGTTGTTGAATGGGATCTGTCGCTGGCAGGTTAAGAAAGGAGGAGGCATTTTAAGGCTGAAACCGTAACCCCTAGGGAGAACGTGGATGGAAACATTCGGGAAAAGGTGAAACAAATGTTAATTCCACGCATCAATTTTTCTTCTTCTTCTCCCCCATCATCTTTGCCTTTATCATTTCTTTCAACGCCTTCAAAACCATGGCTAATTTGATTTAGAAAGAAAGGATTGTTAAAAGTATTTTTTTAAAAAAAACATATCTGGTTCGATCCGGGTAAAGTTAAGCAATTTTGTGTCACATTGATTTCACTGGGAGAATCTACAGGCGAAACTCTGAAAATTAGGATATCGTGCAAATGTTCATTCATTTCACTTAAAAGGTGAAAAATATATATGAGATAGACTCACTACATGCAAAGCGAGAGATCTCATGCCTTGATTCGTTATAATTGTGATGATCATGGTGTACACCGTACATGAGATTATGTGATGATTATGGGGTACATGAGATTGGGGGGGGGGTGTTGGGGTTTTCATAAACTGTAAACCATAAGCATCAATATTATAACAAAGTAAGGCTTGAACTATCTCGCTTTGCATGCAATGAGTCTATCTCATATATTTGTTTCACCTTTTAAGTTGCATTACTGAACTGAATGAACATTTGCACGATATTCTAATTTTCTGAGTTTCACCTGCAGTATACCAAAAGTTTGCCGGGATCTAGGAAAGTTAACGCCCCAATAAATGTGTGAAGCTCTCAGGTGCCCGAGACTCGTTTTCCCTTTACGGGAGGAAAGCGCTCCACTCCCTCTCGGGGAAATCTTAACTTTGCCATGGATACGCGTGTGGCAAAGCACGCGCCTTCGAAAGTCTCCCATTGAGACGAATGGGAGCATAAGTGCTTAACAGTCACTAGATTACGACTTCACCTGAGATCCTGCAGAACGTCGTTTCCTCAGGAATTTTTTTAGGCTTACAAACCGAGTCCTATTTTCTTGACTTTTTTTTCTTCAAAGGAAGAATTCTGCATTAAGTGCCTAGCGGGCAAATTCCAACCCAAGTTGCAGTTTATCAATCATTTCTTAGTTAGGTTGGATTCAGGCACAGTCCCAGTCCTTGAAATCTCATTATTTTCAGTGGGTCTGATAGAGCCTGGATTCAACCTAATTACATAAATTGTTCCAAATAAGACAACGTGAAATACAAAACAACAACAACACAAAACCCTCCCCTATCTTAAAGAATTGGGTATCAACGACTGCAGTGGCTTAAGGGGCTAAGACGCTGACTGGGAGGCGGAAGGTCAGCAGTTCGATTCCCGAGTACTGCAGGACGGAATGAGCTCCTGTCTTTGTCCCAGCTCCTGCCAACCTAGCAGTTCGAAAGCAAGAAATTGCAAGTAGATAAATAGGGACCACTTCGGTGGGAAGGTAACAGCATTCCGTGCGCTCTGGTGTCTAGTCATGCCTGCCACATGACCACGGAAACGTCTGCAGAAGCAGACAGCGCTGGCTCTTCAGCTTTGAAACAGAGATGAGCACTGAACCCTAGTGTCGGATACGACACCTTTACCTTTACCAACGAAATATAGCTGTTTTATTATGAATCTAGTCGACCCTGGTAACAATCTTTCCACAGATAAAACGGGACGGTGCTTTGGACCTTACAAGCAAACTTTTTCCTGGAAGAAAGTCACATCCAATTCAACTGACAGCTCAGCCCATAGATAACGCGTGCATAGGACCGGAGCCTGGTCTTCTTCAGCAAAGATTAGACTCAAATCCTATATATTGCCTAGCCTTAAGCCCCCTCCTTGTTGGAGCTTTGCTTGTGAGTCGACGCATCCTCGTAGACGTTCAGGTCTGGATACACTTTCTTAAACCTTGGTGATGGGAGTGTGCATAGGATCGGGTCTGCGAGACTGCGCACCTTTCCCAGGGTTCACGAACCGCACTGACCTTCGCTCAAGTAAACATGCTTAGGATCGCGCTTCACAGAGAGGACGACGGAGAGTTGGGTGTAAGTGTGTGTGTCAGGCGAAGAGCGATCCACCAGGCGCTTCCCTGGCTTGAGTGTGGGGGAGGGGGGCGCTTGCGCGGAGAGTAAGGATCCGCGCAAGTCCACCCACTAGGCGCTCCTGCCCCTTGGCCTGGCCCAGTCCCCGCTCACATCACGCAGGGCTTGATGTCTTGACAGACGCTTTGGTGGTGGTGGTGGTGGTGGTGGTAGTAAGAGCCGCTGGCCGAGGGGTGGAAGGAGGAGATGCCATTGAAGTTGAGGACGAAATCTTTCCTGTCGCAGACGGGCGAAGGATGGTGCTGGTAGCGGGGCAGCCCCACTGCGGGAAGAAGAAGCGAGGAGACAAAGAAGGGTGAAGTGGGGTGAGTCCATCAACTGGTCAACAACAAGTGGGGAGGGGGAGCTGGGGTACCAGACTGCCGATGTGTGTGATGTGTGAAGCTTTATTTGCTTTCCTGTTGCGTGTCTTTCTTTTAGATGGAGGGTTTGGGGTCAAGAAAGAGGCCTGACTTGGAGTACTGGAGTACTTGGAGTACTAGGATGGTTGAGTGCCATTTACTAGTGCCAGGTAACCCAATGTCTGGGGTGGCCTTGAACTCTGGTGGTCTCCTGAGCATCTCTTTTTCTCCCTCTTGGTTTCTACGTGTCCATCTAGGAGTGGGGTGCCCAAACATTTTGGGCCATGCGCCAGTCACATGTTTCAATAGGCCAGGCACGTGATTCCTCCCACCAGAAGTGGAAGTAAAACATGCCTTGCAGTCTGTTTTGCAGCAGGATGAGATAGAATTTAGACTGCAATTTTCTCTGCTTAAACCAGGGGTGCCCAAACTACTGTAGTTTGGGCCGTAGTTTGGGCACCCCTCATCTAGGATCATGAGGAGAGAAGACCAGGTTACAAAGCTCAGCCAGGTACATCTCTTCACCATCACCCTGCTCTTGTTCTCTCTTAACCTGTTCTACCTCAGAGGGTTGTTGGGAGAAAAACACAGCGTAGGCCAGTGTTTCCCAACCTTTGGATTTTGGACTTCAAACCCCAGAAGCTTAAGTCAATTCCCCACTGACTTAGGCTTCTGGGAATTGAAATCCCCCTGTGGGGTGTGGGGCCTCACATTGGAAACCACTGGAGTAGACTGACTCCTAGCTGGGGGGGGGAGTAAGGCATTCCCATGGAGGATACAAACAACCGTGCCTTCTTCCCTTCTCATTAAAGGGCTTCCTTACTTGCTTCGCCTTGATGTGACTGCGGCCTCCAGATCAGATCTTAAGGTTTTGCCTTCTTATGATATGCCCAAAGTAGGACAACCTCAGTATCATCATTTTTGTCTCCAGAGAGAGTTTAGGCCTGATTCTCTTCCTGAGCCCCCTTACAGGGCAGAGACCCACCCGGGCTGAGAAGTCAGCCAGACACAAACACCACACAGAGAGGAAGGGGGGAATCTGCTGGAGCCATGGTAATCTGTGCAACCGTGCCTACGTAATATTTCTATTAGATACAATAAAGATATGCTGGAAATTAATTTTCTAAATATGTGACTGTTTTTGTTAACTTTAGAAAAGCAAAAAAGGACACCAAGACCCAAAGATAATAATCACTGGGTGGGCAGGCTGGACTCTTGAAAAATAACTAGGTAAGCCTGGCTGTGCTGAATTCCACCCTGGGACAATAAGGAATCGTGCGAGGACAATGATTTAGGTTGTTTTGACCTCCTTGGGAGAAAGATTTGCTATATGAGGAATAAAGGAATTGGCATCAGGTCTTCTTAGACAAGCCAGCTTCTGAAGGGAGGCAAAGCCCCCCCCCCTTTCCCCAAGAAATCTACAGCCTACTATCAGAGCAAATCAATCAAACTTTTCCAGTCTCACCAATCAAGCATACACTATCTCTGGAGGCAAAAATGATGAAATTGAGGCTCCCCTACTTTGGGCATCTCATAAGAAGGCAAGACATGCTGAAAAAGACAGAAACATTGGGAAAGGTGGATGGCAGCAGGAAATGAGGAAACCCAAATGTGAAATGGGTCGATTCCCTAAGGGAAACCACAGACTATAACTTGCAGGAGCTGAGCAGGGTTGTTGAGGACAAGATATTTTGGAGAGCTCTCATCCACAGGGTTGCCCTACATCAAAGAGGGCAATGGCAATTAACAACCAAGAAGTGGCAATGGCTGTTGTGGAGGTCAGGATAGGTTTAATTGCCTGTTTAATGGGAAAGAAACAGAACTGAGTGGCAAGATTTGGTCACATTTAAATACTGGTAACAGACACACATTCTATACATGCTTCTTTGGGAGCATGTCCTACGGTTGTGTACACAGGTCTGAATTTATTTATTAGAATTTTGCTGAGCATGAGTTTGAAGCTTTCCATAGAGAACAAAGGGACTTTAGGGGCTCTTTCCTTGTTCAAATGTTACATCTGATGTTATTTTGATTACTGCTGCAATTCTAAGCACATGTACCAGCCTCAGTCAACCCTGAGTCATTTGTGAGTAAACACACTCAGCTTGTGTTATCGGTATATTTACAGTGCAGTCCTAAAGTTGTTTACTCAGAAGGGATGTCCACTGAGTTCAGTGGGACCTAACGCTAGGCCAGGGTGCAAAATCTACACCAGCTTTTAAAAGTCTTTGCCAATCAACCCAGTGCATTCATAGGTGATTAAAACTGGAAGGAAGAGAAGGCTTTACCTTCTACTGAGCAATTGGGTGGAATCCTGCCTAAAGTGCAAGAAATAAAAAAGGAAAGCCCAACCCTTAAAAAACACCACAACCCATTCACTCCTGTGCATGCCAGGTTTAGAAGTATTGTAACAGAAGTAAGCTCCAAGCAAGTCAACTAGCCATATTTCCAAACAAGGCTATAATCCTTTTTTCACAGCCCTGGTAGAAAGATATGCCCTATGTCTTCCAGGAATGATGTTGGAATCACAAACTGATTCTTTCCAGAGCAATGGCCGGGCTGGCCAGTTGTAGCAGAATCAAGAAAGAACCTTGTGGCACCTTAAAGACTAAAAGGTTTAGGATGACTCAAACTTTTTCAATTGCTGCTTCTGGTGAACTATAACAGTCAGAGAAAGCTTCTTTTATCATAAATGTGTTAGTTTTAAGGTTCCACAAGGCTGAGCCCTAACTGTTCATCCTAAATCATATGCCCTTAAAACTAGAGACTTCAGCTTGTGAAGATAATGTCTTTTCCCCCTATTCCTTTTCCTTTATAAATGAACAATAAGACTTTCTCCCAAAGACCTGAAAGGAGGGAAGGGGAAAGCCAACTAGCCTGACGCACAATGCAGCTTCCTTTCAATCCAAAGCATTTGAGTTTAACATTTGGGTTTAGGAAGGCCCTGTGGCCCTAGGAAAGATTTGGCCAACTGACCCCAACAACCAGGGCTATCCTACACATGTTGAATTCAGAATGTAGGTAAGAGCCAGGGTATTCAGTAGGTTTCCTTCTGCAGCCAAGGCCTTCTGGCCGCTTCCTTTGTGGACACAGAGATCCTGTTGATGGGATCTGTTCACAGTTCAGTGAAAAAAAGCGCTCTAAAAAAACCTTAATAACCAGACACTAAAATAATGGCTGACTTATTTGTGGGGTCCATACGCCTCCCTTCAACTGTTCTTCCCCAAGGCAAAGGACAAGCTGAAATGCAACCAACAGCACAACAGCATGCCGATCACCATGCTTAACCTAACAAACAGTGGGACAGGGAGTGGGTTTCCTTCCACCCGGGACCCCTTCCCTTGAAGACACACCACTTGAGGCTTACAGGTCTTAAGACAACAGTAGATCCTCAATGATCCTTGCTTGACTTCCACACTTCCTCTTTCCCAGTTCTAATGTCGTAGTGACATTATCCAAGGTAAGTCCTGGGTTGTAACCTGTGCTAAGAAAGGATACCTTATAACCCTGATGGTGAACCTTGGCACTCGAGATGTTCTTGGACTTCAATTCCCAGAAGCCTAAGCCCCCGTGAATCCACATGAATGGGTTTGCTGCGATTCATCGGGCCTGCACTGCCCTCCTTGCGTTTTACTTCTGCTTCCGGGAGTGACGAGGGCAGTGCAGGCCAGATGAATCACAGCAAACCCATTCGTATGGATTCATGGGGGCTTGGGCTTCTGGGAATTGAAGTCCAAGAACATCTGGAGTGCCATGGTTCGCCATCACGGCATAAAAACAAAAGAGCCAGGGGGTGATTTTTGCTGGAAGCCCTGCCGATGGCCACGCAGGGTGCGTGGATCACTCGCAAGAGGACTGTGAGCCATCAGTTTACATAGGATCTTTCCCTGAAATGGCTCGGATTGGTCAAGTGAGGAGTTTGGGGTGTGTGGGTGAAACTATGGACTCCTTGGGGCTCGCTCCCTTGAAAGGATGCGGGTCAAGACGTTGCAAAAGTGGGGGTACGTGCATGCATTAAGGAGACCAGCAAAAGCCTGGATGCCCCGCAATGCTATGTTAAAGAGCCCACCCGCAACAATCAAGGGAAAGCACTTGAGTGGGTGGCATTTCCCTCTCCAGGAAGATCTTCATGGGAAAGATCTGGTGATGCCGACAGGACTTTGTCCCTAATAGGAGGACCGGTTTAGGGATTTTTTTTCCATCTGTGGCATAAAGCCTCTAGAGAAGATCGCATCTCAATACGGGCTGGTAAAAGGAATGTCTTTTGGGGCAGCAAGGTAAAGGTAAAGGTCTCCCTTTATCGAAAGCCAGTCGTATCTGAATCTAGGATTCGGTGCTCATCTCCGTTTACACCCAAAGAGGCTTCAACATTCAAAATACAGTGTGGAAAAAAACAACCACTGTTTTAGAAGTACTCTCCCACTCATCCGTGGACATGTGGCAGGCATAAACTAAACACCCGAGTGCATGGAACGAAGGTACCTTCCCACGAAGTAGTACCTATTTATCTGCTTGTAATTTCTTGCTTTCGAATGAGCTTGGACAGAGACGGGAGCTCACTCCATCGTGCAGCACTTGGGTCCCGAACTGCAGACCTGCTGGCCTTCCAGTCGCCAAGTTCAGCGTCTTAACCACTAAGCCACCCCTAAAAAGTTCACTAGGTTCACCTAGTGCTTAGCAGAGAATCTTATTGCTTCGGTGGGGATTTTCTTCTGAGACATAGGCATGGTTAGGGTCCGGGCATAAAGGACTGGACAGAAGGACTTCCGACGTATGCACCGTCAGAACCAGTCTGTAATTTAAGGGCTCCGGACAGTAACTTGGTAGGGAGTCCCATTAAAGTGGCTGGGAGTTGCTTCCAGGTAAATCCCCGGGAAGGCGGAGGGATGAAGGAGAGGGATCCCAGTTACCTCGCATCCTGGTAACTGAGAAGGAGGGGGGGGGGTGGAATTGATCCACTCTTGCTTTGAAATTTAATTTTGGAAAGGAAACGGGTCAGACGCCTCAATTCCCATGTTTCTTTCAAACCAGGCTCTCCGGAGGCAGCTTGGGACCGAAGCGTCCCCGCCCCTCGGAATTTTTTTTTTTTGGGGGGGGAAATGACGACTCCCCTCCCTTACGTCTACGGGGTTTAAGCTACCCCTGAAGTTTTGCTGGAAGTCTAGCAGGGCGACTCTAACTTAAATCATCGAAAGAACATGAATATTGCTTCCAGTCTCTGGACATTTGTGGAGTGAACTCCTAAATAAATACCGCCTACAGAGGTTTGCTTTTAGGGTTAGGGGTTATTTCATTTCTACTGAACAGAGGAAAGACTCACAGGCAGACCTGGACTCCAGAAATCAAGATTTAGCATTACTTCTCCCAATCACCTACTACACACTATTGATACAAAGGAGAAGGAGGCTCCTTAAAAATTAGGATTTAATTTAGATTCCTCACTCCCCCATCCCTCTCCATTGGTGACTCTTTTAAGTTGCTTAAGGGGAGACTTTCCCACAAGAAAATCTCAATTTTTCTTTGGAAAGAGACAAGAGGTGGAAAAATCAAGAAACCCTAGGGAGGTTTTCTTCAGCTGCCTCCTGCCCCCACCCCCGTGAACCCTGGTGGCACAGTGGCTAGACTTCTGTACTGCAAGCCAGAAACGTTGTGAGTTCGACCCTGACCAGGATTCAAGGTTGACTCAGCCTTCCATCCTTCGGAGGTCGGTAAAATGAGTACCCAGCATGTTGGGGCTAAAATGCGAATTAACTTGTGAACCTTCCAGAGAGTGCACTAAGCACTATGGAGCGGTATATACAGGTGAAACTCGGAAAATTAGAATGTCATGCAAATGTTCATTCAGTTCAGTAATGCAATTTAAAAGGTGAAACAAATATATGAGATAGACTCACTCATTACATGCAAAGCGAGATAGTTCAAACCTTACTTTGTTATAATATTGATGCTTATGGCTTATAGTTTATGAAAACCCCAAACCCCCCTAATCTCATGTACCCCATAATCATCACATAATCTCATGTACGATGTACGCCATGATCATCACAATTATAACAAATTAAGGCATGACATCTCTTGCTTTGCATGTAGTGAGTCTATCTCATATATATTTTTCACCTTTTAAGTGAAATGAATGAACATTTGCACGATATTCTAATGTTCTGAGTTTCACCTGTATAAGTGTAATTGCCCCCCCAAATGCTCACGAAGAGATGTAGTCATGGGGAATCTTCTCAGTAGGGATGACTCAAGAAATGGTTGGCGATATATACACATATTTTTTAAAAGTGTGGATTTTTGCAGGAAAGTTATTTTGGGGACTAAGTGCACTAGTCTCTATGGGGCGGTCTAGAAGGGCGATTGCTCTGGCTACCCCGCTGCCGCCGCCTCGCCCCATATCGGCTCTCTTGAGACCCTGCGGGGCCATGCGGCATAATGGTGAGAGTGTTTGGTTTCTCCAGCTCAGTTTCTGCCCCTTCGCTCACCCTGAAGTGCTCTCTTTGGCAAGAGCGATTGTTTCTCTGGATTTCCTCCGTCTGTCTCATAACCCTTCTCCTAGTGAAAACGGCCGCCTTTGTGGGAGCCCGGATTCTATCTGTCCGGCTCGCTTTAACAGCGTGCGGAAAACGCCCGGCCTTCTCCTCCCTCTCCTCTCTTCGCTGCTTAAGCCTCCAGGAGGAGAAGCGGCCTCTGTTTCCAATCTCACCCGGCCTCCCGAAGCCCCGGGATTTAGCCACTCCGCGGCGATAAACCAGGCCTGATTTGAGAGGGATTTACGGGCCGATAAGAATCGAGACGGGAGAAAAATCGCAACCCTTTACGGTTCATAAAAGGGTGGCATTTCGCCTGAACGCGATCTTCTCGCCCTCGGGAAGGAATTGGGCTGATTTAGGGTCCCGATCCCGGATACGTAATCTACTTTCAAGCAGATCAGAGAGTAAACAAAACAAAAAAGAAAGAAAAAACCGTTGTGGCACTTTAAAGAGTTGCGGCTGTATTTTAGTGTTGGCTTCAGACATAGGAGCGAGACTTCTTAGCATCGATTTATACACATCAGGCACAGAGGTACAGAATGGTTGTATTGTACAGATACAATGTGTATAAATTGATGCCACGAAGCAGGAGTTCTCAACCTTTTTAAGTGGGGTGGGGTTCACACTCTTGCCCTTCCTACACCAAGTGGCACTTCCTGGTATGGTGGAGGTGGTGGTGGGCCACATGAAATGGTGCCACGGGCCACATTCAGCCTGTGGGCCGAAGGTTCAGAATCCTTGAGTCTCACTCTTATGAAGCGAGCTTGATCTATGAAAGGTCACATTAAAATACAGCAGTGAGTCTTTAAGGTGCCACAACATTTTTTTGTCTTTTAATTTTGTTTTGTTTAGTCTCTGATATGCTTGAAACACAGATTAACACGCCTCCCATTTCTAAATTTTCAATTACTATAATTTGCAATTCAACAAGAACAGACCTCACAGCTTATTTGAATACCAATCAGGGACCTTCTGTTATTAATAGCTGCAAATAGTCGCACTGATTTGCAAACGTATTGTTATGCTAACCAACCCTTGTGTGCCTCTGCACCTGATGTGTATAAATTGATGCCATGAAGCCTCCTCACTCTTATGTCTGACGAAGGGGACTTGATCCACGAAAGCCAACATGAAAACACAGCAGTGAGTCTTTAAGGTGCCACAACGTACTGTATTTTGTATTTTTGTTTTGTTTTGCTCTCTGATATGCTTGCACAGACTAACACGGCTACCACTTCAAAAACTTTGAATATTAAGTGGCCTGTGCAGCCAGGTAACCCAGGCTGCTGTTATTTCCAGGGAGGTAGAACACCTGGTTGTAGCTAACCTCTCTTGCGCATCAGTGGGGTAGATCAAGAGGGCAGCTTTTTGGGCCCACCCGCCTCTACATCCTCTCCAATGCACCGTTTCATGGACGTTTCATTTCATCCTGATTCCCAGTGAGATGTGCCAAGCCTAGGCTAAACTCTACAGTCACAGCCTTTCCTTCCACATTGTGGTCCTATTAGCCTAAAAGCAAGTCCTACTGTAATTAGAAAAGGAAGTTAAAGCAGATTGGTAGGCGACTGAATTGTAAATCTCCCTGGAGGTGGGGGAGATGATGTCTGCTTCCTAATAAACGGGTGGGATTATTGGCTGCCTGTTAACACAACAGCAACACATGGAAGCAGAGCTTTCTCCCCTTTTCTTCTATCACTAAACAAATAGACTTTTCTCTAACAGGGTATGTCTGGCCTGGGTTTGGGTATTGCCTCTTCCAAGGTATGCCTAGCCGTGCCTGCTCAGAAATAATTCTTCTGCAGTTATTGCCAGGTAAATGGACATGTGTCGAATCTAAGAGGGGCAGCTGTTCGTTTAAGTGAAATTAAGCATATTATGTCACCATTGCTTTAATAGCACTGACAAACTACTGGTTTTATGGCATCCCACTGACTTTAAGAAGTCTATCTGAGAAAAGGCAGACTGGGGTTTACGGAGCCTTGCATTGCTGCCACTGAAGCTGCGAATAGCTTGTCGTCTGCAACGTGCATCAAAGCAGCCCCACGAACAAGCAAACATGTCAACCTCTCTTGATGAGGCCAACAGATACCCACGGAAACTGCATTGAAGTCGCAGCGAAATCTATTAGAACCGTCCCAGAAATGATGCTGGTCGCTCTCCCTCCCTCGGTTGAAGGCCAAGTTTTTAGTCCCCTCCCAAGCACTATGTTTGTTCCAAGAGCACAAAAGTTGGAACAAAAATAGTTGTGAGAAAACTTTGGAGGGGAGACCCATTCGACTAGTATACCAGAGAATAAACAAAACAAAACAAAAACATTTAAAAGGGCTATCTGGAAAAGTTGTAGCACTTTAAAGACTAATTGCTGTGTTTTGATGTTACCTTTCCTGGTTCAAGTCCACTTCATCCTAGTGTGATTTAGGAACCAACATGCCCCATTATTCTGCGGATGAATACACAGTAGTTTTATAAAGAATAAAAAGCGAGGTGGGGGGGCACATCTGGGTGTGTTCTGACGTGGAAGTTGTGAGTAAAGATGGAGGCAGATGAGCTTGGAGTTTGCCACTTTGTCTCTCTGGAAGCTTTACTGAGCTGCTAAGGTCCAATTTACACACGCGATGGAATTTGCCTGCGTGATTTTGTCCAGCCCATTAAAGTGGATGGATTGAATGGCAGTTAAACCAGAATCGAAGTGTTGTGTTGGGCACTGTGAAAATAAAAATATAGGGGAGCCCCCCCTGCCCTTCTAAAAACCAGCTTTAAACCCAATCCCCCCCCTTCCTGTAAGTATTGTTTTTGGGGATTTGGGGCATCTTCAGTTTCACACATCATTCCTTTAAAGGGAAAAAATGGGGAGATGCTTTCCAGAGATCGTCCAGCAGTCATTTCCAGTGGAAAACGAAAGGTTTCCCATGCTAAAAAAAGTGGAGGGGTGGTGGTGGAGAGGCGCGCTGTGGGGGTGGGTTTGTAGAGAGGGGACCCATCACATGATTGACAGCAGGTCGCCGGCGAGAAAACTGACTGCAGTGGACAAGGTCGTCTGTATTTGTTACTTGTTGAAATTCCCATAAAATTGAACAAGACCTCGCTCTCATCTGGGTTAAGTCAAGCTCCAATCCCCTTCGGTGTGGTCCAGCCTAGACTGTCTTTGTTTAGTTAACCTCCGAGACCCACATTTAAAAGGGCTATTTGGAAAAGTTTTCCTCGTAAGAGCCCAACATCTTTTACCCATTTCAGCCTCTCATTTTCTCCGTGTCTCTCCCAGATTTCCCCCCCTAGGTATATATATATATTTAACAAAAGCAACATATTGCAAAGAGAGGAAAACAGCAGTTCCTTCCAGTTATGGGAATAATTTCAGTCTCTTGTTAGAACGCTCCCCCCCCCTGCATTTTGAAAGAAAAACCCACAACGCAACACACACACACACACACACACACACACACACACACACACACACACACACACACACACACAGAGTTTAGTTTCCAGACCGTAGGGATATGGAGATAATATTTCACTGTCTTCATCAATTTGGCTATTATAAACCTCCAGAGCATTTTATTTTTAATCTGTAAACAACCCATTTTGCGATTTGCTACGCGTGATCTCCCAAAAGAATAATGAGGAGGAGGAGGAAAAGAAGAAGAAGAAGAAGAATTGGGAAGTTTGTAAAAAGGGAACGTCCGCCGACTTGCCATTGTCTAACAGGCGCCCCGATCCAGCCGAAATTAAATCCTATTCAGGGAGAGATTTATAAAACAGTCCAATTCATGTTTACTCGGAGGGAAATCTCACTGAGTTCTTCATTAGAATGAATTCTGGGAGGATCAATGAGGCCCGTAAATGTTTAGACAGTGAGCTGGGTTTAAGTCCCATTGACATCAATGGGGCATACTTCTAAGAAGACACTACAGGCTTACAGTGTTAATCACTTGTTTAACGTTCCCTTCCTTAATTGCTGAATCTGGTTGGATCGTCTCCTTTGATTTGTTCAAATCCCTCAGATAAACTAATCATTCCCCCTCCCCACCTATATTCAGGAGATTTTACGACTGCATACAGTCTACAGTTTACTCTAGAGCAAGTCCTATGGAATCTAATGGATATATCACTTTCGATTTCTACCTGCTTGAGTATATTTAATACTGTAACCCATACTCTTTGAAACACCGGATCCTATATATATATAATCTTGAGATTAAACACACAATTTTATGTGCAGCTACCCAGAAATAAAGCTGTCTGTGCTTATAGATTTTTCACCCCAGTACGAGCTGCAGGTTATGGTCCACCGAGTTCCCTCCCTTCAAACTTAGGCTGCGATCCGACCCAACGCTCGTCTGCAACTAAGCCCCAACTTCAGACAGTTGGGCTTGCTTCGGAGTAAACATGCACAGGCTTGGGTAACACATACGCTAAGAACAGCTACTACCGTACTAAATATTTTGGGTTTTTTCAAAAACCCACCCGAGTCATTATAAACCCAAGAAAGCCCTTCGAGGTTCTTTTGTAAAGGGATGGAGTGAAGAGTGGGCGAACTTTAGTCTCTGGACTTAATGAGTAAAAGGATCGTAACTCTGGAGTACTACTATTGAGAATGCTGCTGAATGGAGGGCACGTTCGCTTTTTTTTCCCCCGCTTTCAAGCTGTGAGCAGGGGAGACGCTAGAATTTGGGAAAGACTTTGGTCCTAAGAAGGGTAACAAGATAAGGACAAGCCCGAAGCTTGACTGACCTGGCCTCTTACTTAAGAACGTGACATTTTATTAAGAGACAAGCTGGAGAATGTCCCGGGGGCTCTCTCTTCTCCTTCCTTTTAATCATATATTCCTTTCCCACCCACTCGGATCGCGGTCGGAACAATAGGTCTATTTTGCCCCCTGGAAGCAGCTCCTGTTTTCTCACGTCAAAGCTGGTGTTTTCAGAGAAAACACCGCCAGGGACTCAGTATCGGGGCAGCGTTATCTGACAGCTACAACTGAACCTGAACGAGTGGGGCGGGCGGCGGGGGTGGGGGAGAATTCATCGTGTCGTTTCTCACCCACCTCCAGAAAGTGTTTTTATTTATTTATTTAAAAAAATTCACTTTCAGAACAGACAATGTAATTCACATTAATTCTCCTATGCGACAATGTATGGTTCCTAACCATTTTTTGGGCCATGCCCCACCGAAGCATCTTAAAACACACACACACATACGTCCAAGCATCTCAACGTATTCTTCTTATATTTGAAAAACAGAATATAAATACAAGATCAATCAATCAGTCAATCTCTCTCTCTCTCTCACGTCTAAGGATCTCAAGGTATTCTTCTTGTATTTGAAAAACAGGATACAAATACAAGATCAATCAATCAGTCTCTCTCTCTCTCACACACGTCCAAGGATCTCAAGGTATTCTTCTTATATTTGAAAAACAGGATACAAATAAAAGATCAATCAATCTCTCTCTCACACACGTCCAAGGATCTCAAGGTATTCTTCTTAAATTTGAAAAACAGGATACAAATACAAGATCAATCTATCAAACAATCAATCAATCTCTCTCTCTCTCTCTCTCTCTCACACACACACACACACACACACACACACACACACACACACACACACACACACACACACCTTATTATTCAAAAAGTGAACTCCTATTCACGTGGAAGAAGCCTAAAAGACCATTCATTGTTCATTACTCATTCTTGAATTGTCCTCCCTTAAAAACCAAATTGCCCCCTGTGGGGCGTACGCCCCACGTTGGGAACCGCCGGCGTAGAGTAGATACTAAATATGAAGCAGCTGCAGGCAAAGGCGATGGGTGAATCAACCCACACGTTATGCTGATGGGCCCATCTTAAGATACAAGAGCATTTCGAGTTGCCTGGCTGGCACTTAATTCCAAGTTGGTATTTCTTAGAGGTACTCAAAAAAAGGCAGGTGCTTTGCTGTCAAGGATCTCGCTTTTTTAAAAAAAACCCAACAGCCATTCAATCGCCTACCCAATATTTTTAGCCCGTTTAAATGAAATGTGCCATTCCTCCCAAAACTCTACCAACAAGAGTCTTAAGGAGTGTATTGAATTCACAGGTGACTGCTGAGCTACCCAAAACTTCACTAGGTAGGATGCCCAATAGGATGCCCTATTGATCTCAGCGGCACTTAACTCCAGGAAAAAGGCTAGGAGATCTGGAAGCATAGTATCACACTTCTGTCATTTTAAGATTACTTCACGGGAGAGCTTTCTGTCTCTTTATTCTTTTGGGGCGAGAAGGGGGAGCTGTGCCTGGACAGACGGACTTGCCAATATTAAAATATGGCTTTAAGGACATTTCTCCTGTTCTGTATTCTCTTTTAATACGAGAGCATCATTGTGAACAAATAAGCCAGCTCCTACTTCACTAGCAGTATTTGTAGTACCTGCGCCTTGATCTAGCAAAGTAGAGATTAGAGGAATTTTCTTTCCATTTCGAGGGGACCTGTGCTATGACCAGTTGGTCCGGATCTGTTCCCAGCAGAAGGGAGTGATTGCTGGCCGCCAGAATGCACCACCCCCTTCACTCTGGCTGCTGTTTGGGGGGGGGCTGTGTGACACAGACGAGACCCACTTGCGACTGAGAGGATTGTACGAACTGATTTTCAAGCAATTCCTAGCTTCCTTTAACAGCCAGATCTCTAGGTGGAAAAGAATTGGGGAAAGGGGGCGAATCTAATCCAGGAAGGGCATTTTCACTCAAGAAGAAAGAAGGCCTAAATGAGATCTTTTCTCTCCCCACCCCCCAGCTTTTGAAAGCAAGAAATTGCAGGTAGATAAATAGGTACCACTTTGATGGGAAGGTGAACAGTGTTCTGTGCCTTGTCATGTCTGCCACATGACCGCGGTAAGGTCAATTACAGAGAGGAGCACCGAATCCTAGAGTAGGACACGACTGGCTTTTGAGCAAGGGACTCCGTCTGAACGTTCGCTTGGAAAGAGCCGCAGGGATCTATGTTTTGGGGGGCGGCATCGGACCCCAGGCAGCGACTGCGTTTACACTTGAGCCTAAATTGAATGGAGAACCCCCACTTAGTCTTACCAGGAACTCAGCGGGGTGGGCGAGGAGGGTGTGTGTGTGTGGGGGGGGGGGCACCGTGTATGTGTGCAAGTGCGTGCAGGGGGTTGGGCTGGGACAGGTGGCTTTGGTACCTGAGAGGTCTTCCCGTCCGTTCTGATGCAGGTAGCTTTGCTCCAGCGAGTAGGAGGCCATTCCGGAGTGGAGGCCCGTCGGAGGGGCGTTGGTGTTGGCGTTGGCCGGGGGCGGTGGCGGCAGGGCCTGCTGCTTGAGATACGGGGAGGCCCCTGGGGAGGTCCAGTGGCCTGCGGGGCTGCCGTAAGGCGAGTGGCACTCGAGGGCACTGGCCATGGCGGGCGAGGAGGGCACGGGGCTGCTGCTGCTTCCGTCGGGCCCGTAGTCAGCACCGTTGGAGGGCACCGGGCAGCTGGCCATGTACGTGGAGCCCGGGTTGGGCGACATGTGCGGGACGTGGTGGGCCTCGTAGGCGGCGGCGGCCGCGGCGGCGGCCGCGCCGGCCTGCATGACCTCCAGCGGGTTGTAGCCGTTGGGGTGGCAGCCCAGCGGGGCGGCAGGGGCGGCCTGGAAGTCGAAGCCCTGCGGGAGGAAACCCAGCCCGTTGATGCCCATGCGGTGGTACATGGTGGGCTTGAGCGCCTGGCATTTCCTTCGGAAGCCCCGCGGGCGCCGTCGGAAGGAGCCCTCCTCGAACATGAACTCGCTGGCCGGGTCGATGGTCCAGTAGTGGCCCTTGCCCGGCCGGCCCAGCCCCTTGGGCAGCTTGATGAAGCACTCGTTGAGCGAGAGGTTGTGGCGGACCGAGTTCTTCCAGCCCTGGTAGGCGCCGCGGAAGAAGGGGAAGCGCGCCTGCAGGAACTGGTAGATCTCGCTCAGCGTCAGCCGCTTCGACGGCGAACTCTGGATGGCCATGACGATCAGTGCGATGTACGAGTAGGGCGGCTTCTCCGGGCGGCGGAGCCCCGAGCTGGCCTTCTTGGCTTTGGACGAGGAAGAGGCGGAGGAGGCGGAGGAGGAGGCGGAGGAGGAAGGCGCCAGCCCGGGCCCCCCGACGCCGCTGTTGCCCGCGTTGCTGGTGGTGGTGCTGGTGGTGCTGGTGGACTCCAGGGTGGAAGGCGGCGGAGGCGCTTGGCTCATCAAGGCCGGGCTGCGAGGCACGGGGCCCCCGATCTCGGAGCTCATGGGGGCTTCTCCGCCTGGGCCACCGACCTCCTCAGCGATGGGGAAGCGGCGCCCGGAGCATCCCTCCTTCCTTCCTCCCTTGCGCAAAAACTCTCTTTCTTTCTCTCTCTCTATCAGCCTGCCTCTCTCTGTCTCTCCTTCTCTCTCTCTCTCTGTTTCTCTCTCTGGCTTTCACACGAGCACGGCGCCCCCTTCCTTTCCCCTCCCCGTCTGACCCCCCCCCCGTCTCCCCCTCCCCCTCCGACTCAGGAGCCTTCACTTCGGTCGAGCTCTGCGAGGGCTCGGCTCTCGTCTGCCCCCCGCCTGGTGGCCATCCTGAAGCCTTTAAAGAAGAGGAAATCCACCCAAGCCCCCTGGCCGCTTTTGCGTAAAAGGCCTGCGCAGCCAAACAGCATCCGCGGGCGCCTATCAGCGTCTCTAACCAGTCGCCCGCTTGGCCACGTCCCCCCCCCTCCTCCTCCTCCCCTCCATCTCCTCCTCGGCTTCATCGATCCAAAAAAAGAAGGACGGGGAAGGAGAAAGCCAGGGAGGGAGGGAAGGAGGGCAGCTCCACTCCAGCTGGGCTACATCCACCCACCCACCCCACTCCCAGTCCTCCTCGCTTAGGCTCCAGATCCCTCTGGCTGCCATTCTTTCTCTCTCTCATTACCACCCCACCCACCCCACACACACACACACCATCCCGCTGCCCCATGCATCACAAATTGCCCTGAGCCATTTGCTCAACCTCTCCGCCACACGCCCAGCCGGCAGCTCCAGACTCCGAAGGTAATGCGTGGATCTCTCCTTTTAAATTCCTATTTCACACACACACACACACACACACACACACACACGACAAATGCGAGCGATCTGTAAAAATTAATTAATTAATTAATTAATTTATTATTATTATTATTATTTTATTAGAACAGGAAGAATTACTCGGCTTCTGGGGCTGCGTGCGCTTGCCTTGTGCCTTGGGGCAGCGGGGTAGCATTTAGGTAAAGGTAAAGGTTTCCCTTGCTCGAAAGACAGTAGTATCCGACTCTAGGGTTCAGTGTTCATCTCTGCTTCAAAGCCGAAGAGTCAGCACTGTCTGCTTCTGCAGACATATCCATGGTCAGGTGGCAGGCATGACTAGACACCGGAGCGCACGGAATGCTGTTTCCTTCCCACCGAAGTGGTCCCTATTTGTCTACTTGCAATTTATTGCTTCCGAACTGCTAGGTTGGGCAGGAGCTGGGACAAAGACGGGAGCTCATTCCGTCCTGCAGTACTCAGGAATCAAACTGCTGACCTTCCGCCTCCCAGTCAGCGTCTTAGCCACTTGAGCCACTGCAGTCCCTTGGGGTAGCATTTAGGCTTTGGGATTTAGACCACAGAAGATACCGAGTTCTTCCTTGGGCCCCAGACCGAAGTGGTGCTACACGTTCCAGCAAAACTACGACTCAGAGCGATCCATGGGATGGCTTCCTAATTCATTTCCTTGGAAGTGAGTCTTGCAGATGACGGGGCGTGGGTTCGAGATCTCTACAAACATTTCAGTAGATCTTTTTTCTTTTAATCCAAGGGGCGCGTTCTTCTTCCGTGTCTAGGCCAGACGTGAAATTGCCCAAATGAAGGCATATTTTGGGGAGTTCATTCTGCAGTTCCTTTCGCCCCGAGATGGCGAACCTTGGCACTCTAGATGTTCTTGGACTTCAATTCCCATAAACCCAAGTGTCCTGTGAATCCACACGAATTGGTTTACTGCGATTCATCCGGCCTGCGCTTCCCTCGTTGCTCCTGGAAGCAGAAGTAAAACACGTCGCTTAACCGTAAGGGCGCGTTTTACTTCAGGGAGCAACGAGGGCAGCGTGGGACGGATGAATTGCAGTAAACCCATTCGTGTGGATTCACAGGGTGCTTGGGCTTCTGGGAATTGAAGTCCAAGAACATCTGGAGTGCCAAGGTTCGCCATCACGGTTTTCGCCCGACCTAGTGTGAGAAAGACCAGCTGCTGGTGGCCACACACAAAGTTGCCGTTACCAATTGTGGTCCAAAAATACCACAACCTTCGAGGAAGCACTTTTCGTGTTACCCCAAGGGGTGTTATAAAAAGCAGTCGAGGTCTTTGAGGACAGTATCCGCCTTACTTTCCCTTTCAGCATCAGAAAGCGGAAAAATCGCCTGATTTCCAGTTCAATCCCTCTTATGGTAAAGCCATTTCCCGAAAGTGGTCTCAGCCACCCTTGAAATAAATGTGGGCTATCACCCCCCCCCCCCACTTTTGCCCAGCGTCACCAGTGGAGAATTGAGGCTGAATCTCACAGAGCTGCCCAGATATACGCTGGAGGCCTGTTGTGTGGATTTCTGCCTAGACCTCATGCTCTACTTTAAAAGCTTATGCAAACTTTATGATAAGAATGGTAGAGCTGCGGTGGAAAGTCTGGCGAAATGTGGGGAGAAACCAAAGCGACATTGGATGGCTCAGTCATACGTGTGTCTTCAGAACATTCTCCCCCCACCCCCTCTGGGATGTGGTCAGGCAGGGCCACTGTTTATACCCATTTTGGAGGTGGGAATACTGACTATCCCAAGAGATTGCGCGCACACGCACACCCTCCCTGTTGTGAAGGCCTGCGCTTGAAATCTATGCTTTTCCTATCGCCAGACCAAGTCTTGGATTCTCAAAAAGAAAGAGAGGAAAAAGAAGGGAAAAAGAGAAGGAAGAGAAAAGGAAAAAGAAAGATGAAAAGTCATCGGGGGAGGGGACAGGCGGACTGAAACACATCCGTGTTGAAAGCTGGACCCCTGGAGTCCCCATAAGGTGGGTGACACCGCTCCCCACTGCAAGAGTGCAATGGACTCACACGGAGGAGGGGGGGGGGGATTCTTCCCTGCGTCTAGACGACTAGCTGCACAAAAAGGGCTGCACTCCACCAAGTTGCCCTTGCTTGAAAGCCAGTCGCATCCGACTCTAGGGTTCAGTGCTCATCTCTGTTTATAGCCAAAGAGCCAGCGCTGTCTGCATCAGCAGACGTTTCCGTGGACGCGTGGCAGGCATGACTAGACTCTGGAGAGCACGGAACGCTGTTACCTTTCCCACCGAAGTGATACCTGTTTATCTACTTGCAATTTCTTGCTATTGAACCGCAAGGTTGGCAAGAGCTGGGACAGACAGAGATGGGAGCTCACTTCACTGTGCAGTGCTCGGGAATCGAACTCCGAACCTTCCAGGCTTCGAGTTCAGTGTCTTAACCACTTGAACCGGCCGCAGTCCACCAAATGAAAGTAGATAAAATACGCCAAGATTTTCTGTTGTTTCTGCTGCCATGGGCTGTTTATGTTAGTAAAGGTAAAGCTTTCCCTTGCTTGAAAGCCAGTCATATCCGACTCTAGGGTTCAGTGCTTATCTCTGTTTCACAGCCGAAGAGCCAGCTCTGTCTGCCTTTGCAGACATTTCCGTGGTCACGTGGCAGGCATGACTAGACGCCGGAGCGCACAGAACACTGTTACCTTCCCACCAAAGGGGTCCCTCTTTACCTACTTGCAATTTCTTGCTTTTCGAACTGCTAGGTTGACAGGAGCTAGGACAAAGGCGGGAGCTCATTCCGCCTCCCAGTCAGCGTCTTAGCCACTTGAGCCACTGCAGTCCTGCTACCTGCTAATGTTATTCCTTAATTTATTTATGAACAGGCCATTAATGAGAGGACCTTTCGGGAGGCCGTTAATTCATTGGGTCACCAATCCCTCTGAAGTGACTTGACCTCAAATAACAGGAAGGACAACCATTTGTTCATTGGGCAGGACCAGTAACTGCTGGTCTCGGCTAGAGGATAGACCCAGTGAATCAATCGCTGGATAGATAGGAAATCGAAGCACACACACAGACACACTTGGCACATATTCCACCGAGGCAACTGCTTTACTCGACCTGGAGCTGGCAATAAGAGACCGGCCAGGTTGGAAGAGCCTCTGAAGTGGTATAGCCCCGACCGAAATGGGCTAGCGCTGGGAGCCGAAGGCCTGAGTGAGCAACCCTGAGTGGGAGCTTTGTCTGCCTTTTACGGGGCAGGACGGGGGAGAGGGAGGGGGAGGGAAGGGAAGGGAAGGGAGGGGAGGGAGAGACGGCAGAGGAGGGGCTGCTGTTCCTGCTGCTGGTGCTGGTCACAGACAATGACCTGGAGCTGAGTGGAAGCAGGCTTTTTCCATCATCAACCCTCCGCCTGGCTTATGCCACCCACGGAGCCCGGGTGTCAGTTTACCGCCCTGAGCCCGGTTCCTTTTTCCCTAAGCTCCGCCAGTAATTAGACAAAGCAAAGCTAAATTAACTGAACAGGCGTCGACAGCTTCCTCCAGATCGCCCTGATTCCTCCGGCCCTGGGAAGAGAGCCCCCCCCCCCCACAATGTCTTGATTGTACCCGAAAAAATCAGCTAAGAAAACACTGCTAAGCTTGACAATGTTTATAACGCAATCTGAGCCCAAGATAGATTTTTTTTTGGGGGGGGGGGGCTCTTGCCCTGTGCGGAGGGGGAACAAGGCAGAATCACCGCCCTGTCACAAGGAACTATTTACCCCGCGATCTGGAGGAGACCGGATTTTGGAGGGGTGGGTGGGTTTCAGGCTTCCTTCTGGCAGCCCACGGTATGTGTGTGTGTGTGTGTGTGTGTGTGTGACACCAGGAAGTGGCCGCTTGTCTTTGGAGAATGGCAAATTATTATTATTATTATTATTATTATTATTATTATTATTATTATTATTATTATTATTATTATTATTATTATTATTATTATTACTAATACTAATACTAATACTAATACTAATACTAATACTAATACTAATACTAATACTAATAATAATAATAATAATAATAATAATAATAATAATAATAATAATAATAATAATAATAATAATAATAATAATAATAATAATAATAATAATAATAATAATAATAATAATAATAATAATAATAATAATAGGGGTGTAGCGGGATGGGAAAGACTAAGTCCAATCAATGAAGAGCTCAGGCTTTAAATAAATACGCAGCATGACCTGAGAGTACATAGAAAGAGCCTCCTGGAAGATTGTGGTAGTTTTGCACCACAATCGGGCGTGCTCTGGTAATGGTAAGCTTGGGTTGCCGGCTAATCTTTCTCACGCGTGGTCAGGCGAAAGGGACTGCAGAATGAACTCACCAAAAGGTGCCTTCATTTTGGCAGTGTCGTGTCTGCCCTAGACATGGAAGAGGAATATATCGATCCATAAGTCACATACTTACCATGAATGAACCCACCATGAATGAATGAATGAACCTCCCTCGTCAGTACTTGAAACTTGCGTGAACCTATTATTATTTTCCGGACCCTCCCAGTCTCCATCTCAGAGAGGTCCTCTGATGTTTTTCCTGTGTTAGATTGTAAGCGACTCCAGAGGAGGCATCGTACCCGTGGCTGGACCTTCCTTTCTTTCCCAGCCCCTGTACAAAATGCTTCTCTTCCTCTGCCTGAGAAAGTCATCCTTTGCTACAAACCAGGGTGGGATAGATGACCTTTGATGCCCCTCAGGAGCCCAAAATGCCCATTCGTACCACTTATTGGTTAAAGAAGAAAAGTTATTTGCATTGTTCCTATAGGGCTGAGTCAACCAAAGGAAAGCACAACCTCGGGATGTTCAAATTAATTCCTTCCTGCCTCTCGTTTTGGTCTATTAGACTAACTAAAGACTATGCAAAATATATGTATTTGCAGGGCTCATTCATGTGCTCTTTGATGCAAATCTCAGTAGGAAGAAAACAATTTGAAAGCAGGCGGGCGAGGTCCTTTAGAGGTACCTGCATCACACAAAAAGCTATTACATATTTCGGATCCAGTGAAGATCGAATGAACAACAGAAAAGTTCCTTACTTGGGTTTGGGTATTCTTAACCCTGTCCTGCCCCCTTGCAACGTTGTAATCAACCTTGTGTAATCCTGGCTTTGTCACGGTAGCTACCGAGCGGAATTATAACTGGCTTTGCAGGGAAAGTTAAAAAAAAAAAGATCAGCACTGGGGGAATTATTCTGAATGAGTTTCACGGAGGAAACGCCTGAAAACACCGCTTTGGCTTGGTGTCACAACAAAACTTGGTTCACAGACTACCGGTAATCCTATGCGTCCCCTTACTCCTGTGCTGAGTAAATCCCTTTCAGTTCAGTGGCGGGGTTT